>OU696584.1:3854348-4176848 GCA_916048095.2 Sacculina carcini
GCTCAAATTCGACTAACCTCATAAACTCTTTTATGTGCAACGGTTTTGTGTCCCTTATATCATCTCATACAAGGATAACCAGTGTCTCGGCTACAACTATAGATAATATTTTTACAAGCATAAATATCACTGAAATAATGGCAGGAACATTGGCCTTTGACGTCAGCGACCACCTACCAATATTTGCTGCAATCAAATTAAGCTGCACTAAATTGCTGCACTGCACCAAAGGAGCTGCACCAAAAAAGCTGCACTGCACCAAAGGAAAACATTTGCAAAAGAGTATATACACAAGACTCGCAATTAAACTTCCTTCAATTATTGGCAAATACAATATGGACATAAACAGAATTTATATTAATACGATATTAATATTAATAATTAATACGAATTTTGATGATGTTTTTGATAATTTTCAAAAACAGTTTTTGAATATTGTAGACACTTGTTTCCCAATGAGAACAAGGAGTAATAGAAAAACAATGTGCCCTTGGCTGTCTAAAGGATTGAAAATATCTTGCAAAAATAAGAACAATCTCTATCGGAAGTTTTTGAAAACACGCGAAAAATCGGATGAGAACAACTACAAAAAAATATCGCAACAAATTTACATCCTTATTACGCAGTGCTAAACAAAATTATTACACAGAAAAACTATCGAAAGCGTACAAAAATTCGAAAGAGACATGGAATGTACTGAATGAAGCTCTAGGTAGAGGGAAACGTGAACACACTTCACATACTTTCAAACACAGAGAAAGTGAATTATTTGATTGTAACGACATTGCAAATGGATTCAACAGATTCTTAAACAAACAAACAAACAAACATGTATTTGATATAGCGCCAAGTAGAGCAGAGGCGCGTAAAAGAGATAAACTGGTGCGAAAAATATAAAGGAGTATTAGCTCATAGATGGAAAATAAATGAGCCAGCAAAAATAACACACATGATAAAAAAAGAGAAAAACGAGTATAAAACAGCAAAAGAAATATCTTACACAGTAACAAACATCACATCACACATCACATCATAGATTAACACTGGTAACCAAGAAAAACGAATGTAGAGAGAACAAGATTTAGTGCTGTCGGAATGAAGGAGTTAGAGGTGTGGGCAAAGATAGCAAAAATTTTTGCAGAGCAGAAGAGAATGAGGAGTATGATTTTTGCTTCAGGACATGAGGAGGAAGTTGATTGTAAAGACGGGGAGCAGAAAAGTAGAAAGACTTGGCTGACCAGTTTGACTCATGAAGAGCAGGAGGAGAAACAAGAGGTACAGGACGACGACTGGAAGGTCGCTCGCTACACTGTAGGAGGGTAAGTAAGTAGGAAGGGGGAGAAGGCGAGTGAAGAAGTTTATATACAAGACAGCAGAGCTTATGATGGATCCTCGAAGGGACTGGCAGCCAGCCTAGTTGCCGAATATGTACAGAGGTTGGTGTCCTAGGTGGAAGACGCAAAACGAATCGACAGGAAAGGTTAATGATTGACTGAAGGGATCGAAGAGATTTTTGAGGTAGGTGAAAAAATAGAGAATTGCAATAGTCGAGACGGGAGAAGATATAGGAATTAACAAGAAGCAGTGCGGACGATTCGTCGATGTGTCGGCGTATAGGGTAGAGTTGGCGCAAGATGAATCGACAGGATCGGGTAAGGTTTGAAAGATGTTTGGAGAAATCAAGTGAAGGATCAAAGACAATGCCCAAACTACGAATATGAGAGGAGAGGGACAAATGAAGACAGTTCGGAGATATCCTAGGAGGGTGAAATAAAATATACTCTGTCTTATCGGGATTCAAGAGGAGATCTCTGGAGGTCGCCCAGGCAGCAATGTTGGATAGAAGTTGGTCAATGAGATAACTGTTAGAGGACGAAAAAGGGAAATAAATTTGGATATCATCCGCATAAATGTGGAAGGATATAGGATAGGTGCGGAGGATCGGACAAAGAGAAGAAACATAAAGATTAAACAAAAGAGGACCGAGAAGAGAGCCTTGGGGAACACCCGAAATAATAGGAGAAGAAGATGAATATTCAGAGTTACAGCGTACCGAAAATGACCGATCAGCAAGATAGGATGACAATAGAGACAGCGCGGAGGAAGAAAGACCGGCATGCCGTAGATCCTGGCGGAGGATGGAGTGGTTCACAAGGTCAAAAGCGGAAGAAAAGTCAAGCGAAATGAAAAGCACAGAATTACCCACGGAAAAAGAAGCAAGTATATCATTAAGCAGAGAGAGGAGCAGAGTTTCAGTTGAGTGCCCGGAAACGAAACCAGATTGACATGGATCTAGGGCCGAATATATGCAAGGACGGAGCTGAGGAAGAATGGCAGCCTCAAGAAGCTTGGAAGGAAGAGGAAGCAAAGAAATAGGTCTGAAATTGCTGGGGATGGAGGATTCAAGGGAAGGTTTTTTTAGAATAGGTGAGACAATGGCGTGTTTAGATGCTAGGAAATTACCATGAAGAAAAGAAGTATTTACAAGATGGGTAAGCAAAGGAGCAAGCAGAAAGATGGAGTCAGAGAGAACACGAAAGTTGATTGGATCGGAGGGATCCAAGTTGATCGGATCGTTCCGGATCGGATCGGACCGGAAAGTTGATCGGATCGGATCTTCACAGAAATAGGACAAGAAACAACAAAAGACCTGAAAACAACTGAAACATACGATGTGTGTAGTATGAAGACAGTTTCAAATTCCATGTTTCTTGGACCAACTACAGAAAACGAAATATTCAGCACTACATCATCTTGCACTAGTAAAAAATCATCTGACATATATAACATTGATATGAAACTCATAAAGTTAGCTGCAGTATTCATAGTTCAACCCTTGAAATACATATTCAACCTGTCAATAACGGAAGGAACTTTCCCAAAAACAATGAAAATTGCAAAAGTAGTCCCCATATACAAAAAATGAGAAAAATCTGTCTTCACAAATTACAGGCCAATATCTTTACTGCCTCAATTCTCGAAAATTTTAGACAAAATTATTGGACACAGATTGGATTCCTTTGTTAGCAAAAATAATATAATTGATCCTAGCCAATATGGCTTTCAAACAAACAGGCCGGTGAACGAAGCCGTAATTGACAGTGTTGAATTTATTACCAAATCTTTGGACAAAAAGCTACTGACAGTTGGCATTTTTATTGATTTAAGAAAAGCTTTTGACACCGTGAACCATAAAATATTGCTGAAAAAGTTAGAGCTTTATGGAGTGAGGGGGAAAGCATCAGACTGGTTTAAGAGTTAGCTATTAGAAAGGGAGCAAGTGGTAATTTTCAGAGGAACAACGTCGAGTAAAAGAGACATTTCATGTGGGGTAGCACAAGGATCAGTTTTAGGGCCCAAATTACTTCTACTGTTTATCAACGATTTATTCGAATTTTCAAACAGCTGCAAGAAAGTTTTGTTCGCCGACGATACCAATTTGTTTTTACGGCATCCAATTTATCAGAACTGGAGAATAAAACAAATCTGGGATTATCTCTACTTAATTCATGGTTAGACAAAAACAAACTCATTCTGAATGAGGAGAAAACGAATTACATACTTTTTCAATATCCAAGAACACACATTGACGCAAGACTCAAATTAAGAATTTATGATTCCTGCATACAAAGAGTGCAACACACAAAATTTCTAGGAATAACTTCAGACCAAAATCTGAACTGGGCAAATCATATAAATTTCGTAATAAAAAAACTTTCACGTATTGCATACTCAATGTTTAAGGTCAGAAATTATATCGGAGAGAGTGCCAGTTTGACTTTGTATAACAGCTTGGCCAAACCTATTCTCGATTTCTGCCATGAAACTTGGGGTTTCACATACACAATAAGGATATCCAAGATAAACGTCGTTCAAAAATATCTCGTCAGAATAATTGGGAATCTCAAAGCCCGTGAAACCACAGCAACTATCTTCGAAAAATATAGTTTTAAGATTTGAAAAGTTGGTTTACCTGAACATAGCATTGCATATGTATAAGGCATATCAAAATCTTATACTTAAAGAACTGCAATTAATGTTTTAGAGAAACACAAGACACCCTGAAAAATTCACACAAAGTTTCAGTAGAACTCGTTGCAGACAATTTAGTTTAAGCATCACCGGTGTAACAATTTGGAATAATATTGAACAAAAAGCAAAACAATGCAGAACTTTGAGATCATTCAAGAGAAATATGATTTCATCAATGACAAACAGACCCTAAAACTAGCAATTTGAAATAGCACACAATACATTTTAGTGGCTTATCATCTAATTGATTTTACAATGAGTAAAAAAAATGATCGAGTGGTGATCGCTAATTTAAACCTCAACACTTTTTTGACATTACATTACTTCACTACTTCTATCCATTGTATGTATGAATTTGCTTTATATTGATGTGAAATTCTGTACATGCATTGTTTAACTTTAATGTACATGTATTATTTAACTTTAATGTGAAATTGTGTTAATGTATTATTCAATTATTTATATACTCATGTGATGATTTGTGTTTATAAAATTGATGTGTTAAAGGGGTCGACTTCAAACAAGCTTTAGCTTCTGTCGACTCCATGTCACTATTTATGTTATTTAAATGATGACAGAATTGAAAATAAATGAAATTTTACGTTTTGCGCTATAACTTGCTGAAAACAAACGTTTTGCGCTATAAATAACTTACCGTAATCACCAAAGCATTGATTCATTTAGTTCTTGATAAAGCGCCTATAAAAATAAGCACGAAAATTTTAAAATCACAATACACAATGCGAAATATGGTGTAAAAGCTTGTATTTACTACCCTAGGGTGGTCGGACGCAGCCTCCACTTTGGGTCTAGCACGACTGCGTGAGCTCTGCTGAGATCGAGGACATGTGTGAGATCGAAGGATCTGTACAGATCGTGTGATCTGGTGAGATCGAGGATCCGGAGAGTGGATCGTCAGGTCAGATGTGACCGGGTTGGAGTCTGAGGAAGCTCCGTGAAGTAAAAAAATTAAAAACCAACAATAAAAAGACAAGGAAATTATACACACACGATTCAACACACAATTAATCCTGAACGCCAAATCACTTCCTATCTCAGTAATATGTTCAACACAATTCCGTTCAATTCAAATATCAGCGCTCAATTAAAAAGCGACACTACATGTACGAACATTAACATCACGTGATGAATTTGTTCGCGATACGCCAGACATCAATTTATGATTACATCTCCTGATTTCGACAATAATCTTCTGGTTAATTCATCTTCATCGTCGACGTACACCACGTAATCGCGGAATCTCGCCGGGCGACACACCTCTATCTCTTAGGTCTAACCCTCTCGCACGGACTCGGACGCTCATGGTCATGTTCAGTTGTCTCCACTGGAGTTGAGAAGAACACTTCAATAGGCGACTCATCACTGTCTCTGCTAGTAGACGCACGTGCCGGAATTACTGCACTGCAGTCACGGTCCTCTCGTCGCGGTCTCAAATCTCTCACATGCCGCTTAATTCCGTCCACCTCAATAACTTCATCAGAAACTATTCCTGTCACCACTCATTTTCCACTCACCACGTCACAATTATCACCAGGTCGTCGAACCCAAACACGAACACACATATCAAACGGACAATCGACTGTCCTTTGTTCTCGCCTCACCGACGTCGACTAATCCCGCATTCTCACTTGGTTACGGTAAATCATATCCACCGGTCTTTTCCCGGCGCCGCCACTCTCCACCGGCGACATGTTATACAATATGTTATACTTCCCGCACTGAGCACTGTTTCCTCGCGGCTATAGTTTTCAATGTTCGATGACACCTTTCTATACTGCCGTCGCCCTCAGGTCTATAGGCACATCTGAATCGAACATCTACGTTCCAGAGCCTCATAGCATTCATGAAAGGTGCCCCGCGAAACACTGCGTCATTATCAAGCAGCAACTGATGCGGTGGTCCTCGCTCGCTGAACACGTCGTACATTACAGTTGCTGCCTCAACACTACTCCTCGATGACACTCTCCTCCATATCGTGAGACGTGAAGGTCCACAGTCGATAACACTAACGTATAATTCGTTATTCACATGAGTAAAATCTGCTGCCAGTCTGTGTCATGTTGTACTCACGCTCAACTTACCATTTTTCCAATTCAAAGGGGGAGGACAAATTGAGTAACAAATATCACATTTTCTCATTACTTCGGCCACCTGTCGCCTTGTGACCCGGAGACGCGTATCTCCACGGTGTATTGCTATGTGTAGTAATCGATCACGTGTCTTTTGTTATGATGGAATTCCACCATCGCATCTCAAGCGAGAACGAGCTCCCGCTTCACGAAGGCGAAGGGACCCCATTAAGGAGGACACATATGAAGACGATGATTTCTGCTTTGGTTAATGAGTGCCGGTTTATAAGAGGATTGCTAAATAAACTGTTGCTGAACTATAACTGAATCGTGGTTGCAGTTTCAATAAGCCTTTCCAGGAAGTGCCGGATTATTAGAGCCTGCAGGATTATTTTTCAACCCATACCTGGGGGTGCCGTATTATTAGAGCCTGTCGGATAAATAGAGCATTTACGATGCAAATATATACTTCATGCCCCCTTGATCTTAAGATCAATCAGTAACATAATCATCAAGCCATACCGGGGTCTTCCGTTGTCTTGTTGATTGTCGTGCTCTGCATCTGTATGAACGTGGTGTTCGTCATGAGCGTCTCTTGCTGGCTGCACATCCAGTACATGTCGCGGCATCCCGTCTACAGAGATGCTGTTTGGCGAATGAATGTCGGTTACTCTAACCGGCGCCCACGGCGTAGTACATTTAGGAACTGGGGCTTCACCAAAACTTCATCCCCTACGCAGATGGAAGACTGAGTGGGCTCGCGTCTCGGCGGCATTTCTAGCGATGGATTTCTTCACTCGTATGCATGGATGTGTTTAAGTGGTATCGAAGTTTGAGTCAAGCCCTCGCGTGGCGTCATGTTGTACCAAAACACTGCCGATAACGGTGTCAGCTCTCTCTCTCTCTCTCTCAGTCAAAGCTTTGATGGCACGATGGTGACGCTCTACAATGCCGTGGCCACTTGGGCGATATGAAGCTGTGAAATAGGGTTGTATCTTCCATCTTTTCATCAGTTGTTTCATTTGCTCGGATCTTAACACCATAACATTGTCCATGAGCAGCTCGAGAATTGGACCTCTTTCTCTGAATATTTCATCGAGAACGACACACACCAGCTCTGCGTTCTCAGCACGCAACTCTCGCCTGATGGCGAACCGACCTGGACCACAGTCCACAATTGACAGATATGTTTGCTGGCGGTAATGAGTCACGTCAATGGCCAATCTTGACCATGACTTGCTCACATTCAGATTTACGGAAGTATGTTGGACTGGTGCTGGATCGATTGATTGGCATCGAACACAGCATTGAATCACACTTTGTGTTTGGTCTCGTGTCACTCTTGGATCCTCTTGTCGCGCTAAATAAAGTGTTTTATCTACGCCTATATAATGCGATTCATGAAATTCAGCTAGTCTTTCCGACGTCAATGCACATACATTAGAACTCGACGCGGTGCAACGATTCTCTTTTTCACTTTATACGGGCATTGTCAGCCATTCTTTCTTGACGCGGGCCAGTCCTTCTGCTATATTCGCCGTAGCGGCAACTCGCATAATCTTAAGCTTCAGGTCGAGCTCCACCACCAAGTCACACAGCATACCCAACCGTCGCTTAATAAAAAGCTCAGCAGCACCTTTTGTCTTAATTCTTCTCTCCTTATTTAAGGCTGCGTTGACCCAACTCAATATCGTTGCAGAGTCATTGCGTACTCACAATTCGGTCAAATTCCACTTAAAAGCCAAGTTTATATATGAAACAACAGAGTCCATAGTGAATTCTACAGAAAACAAGCAGCCAACAAAATTGAAACAGTCAAAATGAAGTGTGAAGACATCGAGCAGGCGAAAGAACAAATTACTCATCCAAGAATAACGACCTCATCCACTTTATGGATAGGAAAATCGTGATACTTTGGCATACCCAAGTATAAAAGCGTCGGCATACCCTGTAATCCTACGGATCACAGGATCATTTAGGAGCACATTGAGACCATATTTTCGTTGTCTGGGAAGAACAATGAGCAATGAAAACACCGGGATACATGATTATGAATGATACCTGGCATATAATTATGTCATGTGTTCTTCACGTTTCTAATAATTGAGCCCAGGCCAAATAAACTCAAAAACATGAAAATAATTAGTGACCGGCATATTTGCATCAATGCGCAATACAGCATACACAGCTTAAAATATTACGCATATAGCATGTACAACGATCAATATTATAAACCACCTTAAATTTAAGCAGAACCTGACACAACCCAACGTACGCACACCTAGATGGATACTAGAGATGCCACATGCACTCTGGAAGTAAACATATACTAGTGAGTATTGTTTAAATAAGGGACTATATTAATTAATATGATGAGCAAATTTTTCAACTTAAAACTGAACGTCTTCAGCAAACAAATTCCTTAGTGGGTATTTTGCCTATGTCAATCCAAATTAAATCAAAATCAAAATCCAGCATGTACATTATTACACTCAGATTATATTTCACTCGATATTTCATGTGAACAAATTTTGAGTGATTGTATAAAATTTTATTCAATTATATTATTATCGTTGATTTTATACATTCAGAGGCGATGGCTTCGAATGGAATTTGGCAACGCCTTGCCAGCGTCTATCGGCGCCGTATTCGTTGCTTGTTCGTTGGGGTAGTGGGCTGGTTGTCTCGTGCCGCTATTTTGCTACTTTGAATTGTGGTATATTCTGTACTTTCCTAGCATTTGTCATTGTGAATTTCAAATAGAAAAGTTATTCTGGGTGTTTGTTAGTCACTGTCGTCGAAATGGCGACCGACTTTGATGTTAACGACCCTGATCTGCAGTATTTGACGGTTGATAGAAAGCCGTTCAACGATCCCGCCACTCAGGCCGAATGGACGACCAAGAAACTCGTGTGGATTCCACACGAGAGTCATGGCTTTGTGGCTGCCAGTATTAAACGCGAAACAGAGCGTGGAGATGAAGTCGAGCTGGAAATCATGGACACCGGCAAGAAAGTGGTTGTCGCCAAGGATGACATTCAAAAGATGAATCCTCCAAAATTCAGCAAAGTCGAAGACATGGCCGAACTCACCTGTCTGAACGAGGCATCAGTTCTTCACAACTTGAAAGACCGCTACTTCTCTGGACTCATATACGTGAGTAATTTCGAATTCCTCATTACTGTTTTTCTGTGTCAGGACTCAAGTCCAGTGTCAAAAGTAGCTGAACTTCGGCTTGTTCGACGTTTCAGTTAAGATAGGCAGTTTTGACATACTTCTGATATCTATCGAAGTAAAATTATACAGGAAGAATATCACGCCACGTCTATCAGTTGTTTTTAGGTAGCGGTGATCAATTGATGTATTCGATTTATGTGGAGAAAATCGGTCAATGTATTTAGTTTTTTTGTGTGCAATAATCGTGATCTCTCATTGATCGATGTGCGACTTCCACTTACCCAAATGTGAACCTGTTTATTCAGGCGATAATTTCAAGTAGCTTGCGTGTTTCTGGGTCTGATGTGTGTCATTTAGGTATGTTATCACATTGCCGGCCCCTCTTGTGCTAGTGTCCAAAGCACCCGTTGACTCCGGTGGAAGGACCTGTCGAATCGGTGATCTCAGAACTGTCAATGTGTATTCGTATTCATAAATATTGCGTGTCAGTGCATTTGTTCTTACGCAATGGTTTGTTCAGCGTATTGTTGGGCGTAGTTTGTTTGTGCATGTGTGTGTATGCATGTATACGGCTCTCGGGTGTGTTTCTAAGTATATTATGATTCATCGCTTTTGTGTTGTGTTGGTTCGTCGTGCAAGCGCAATTGTTCATTTTCGGGCATATTTCTAACATATATAATCATTGTTGCTGTAAATGTGTTCGGTATATGATCTGGTCACGTTCTCGTTAATCCAATAGTATATGCTAGCATGTTGAATACCGTAGGTCCCGGCCATTGAGCCAATGTTTAATCCAAAAGGTTAAGGGTGTCAAGTGACTGTTGCTACACGGGAAGCTTATTAAGACAGATGTTCCCGCTGCTGCCACCTCAGAACCAACCCTCTCCACGCCACAAGGACAGATGTCTGGTATGATGATGGCTGATGTCTGGTACCATTTACTGCTGGGTGGGCAGGGACCGTTGAATTATAGAATTCGCCCAAAAAAATTATCTTCCGCCGGGTTTCGAACCACGGTCCTCCCGCTTGTGAGGCGGGTGTGCTACTGACTACACCACGGAGTCAAATGAATCCAAAATTATACTACAGCTTTTACAAGGAGGCTTAATGGCCAGTTATTGTCACGTGGTATTTATTGGCAGACATGTATCAGGTATCAAACATCCTTTTGCTCGTTTTCAGCAAGTTCAGAAAATGAAGAATGGAGCTAATGGCCTGCTTATTTCCTTCATTCAAAATTATGTTGAACGCTCGAAAGTCATGCCCCCTGTGTGCATTGATTTGCGATGATCTATGTCGAGCAGGGAATAAACACTATTGTTATAGATTATTATCACAAAGGGATTCGAAGCAATAATTGTGAAAGTTTGGTGTGTCTATTCCGTCGGATTCGTTGTTATTGCCGTAGCCAACGCCCTGGTCCGTGTGTAGTTGAACGCAAACAAGGCGGGAGAGACCCATAATAATCACGTATCCTTTATGGGGATCTAGTACAATATAGCCCTATGAATATATTAGCCACAAACGCTTGTATACTCCCACACTATGGAGTAGGGTATTATGTTCACTTCGGCCAGTGTAGTGTCAAAGGCGTATCAAGTGCGACTGCGGCTTGTGGCCAATATGTAAACTTTTCACGATAGCGAAATTTCAGTGGTTATCAACGCAACGCACGAGTTTCTATACAACAGGTAGCTAGCACCTTACATAATGTGCGGTTATTGGCTAGGCTCAGTAATCTAACTTGACGTAACCTGACCTGACCTAACCTAGCCAATAACCGCACAGTATGTTAGCTAGCAGGTGCTAGCTAATTGTATAGAAACTCGTGCGTTGCGTTGAAAACCACTGAAATTTCGCTATTGTGGAAAGTGAACATATTGGCCACAAGCCGCAGTCGCACTCACCGCACTTGGTACGCCTTTGACAATACACTGGCCGAGGTGAACATATTACCCTATTGCTGAGTATGGGAGTACTCGGGCATTTGTGGCTATTATGTTCATAGGGCAATATTGTAGTACTCCCATTTATGGCGTTATGTAGCCACGTGATGCGGCTATTACTAACTTACATCTCAAACTTGCTGGGAACGTGGTTCTTGTAATGTACCTTGTGTCATTCATGTCCCGATACAGTTTGCTTGTCTGTCTTTCGGTCTGTCTGTCTGCGTGTATGTATTTATATGTGTGTGTGTGTGGCGCAATATGGGCGAACCTCGCGTCATTCTCATTTGTCGATGCTATCAGCCTCGGCAGGCCGACTGTCTTCTCTTGTTGCTTGCGCCGGCTACTGCTGTTGTAATGAGCTGAACATTGTCAGAGCACGCACCTGAATGTCAACGTGTACTCCCAGCATGCACTCTTCACACACACACACACACACACACTCTCTCTCTCTCTGTTCAACTCACACGCTCTCGTGCTGGCGTGCGCTCACAAATAATACACTGCTGTGTGGTGCACAAGTATTTCACAACACCATCTTGCATTCTCCCGTCGTCTCGATAACGTGCATGTGTGCGTGTGTGTGTGTTTGTGTATGTAGGTTACACAATCTTGCAGATTGGCGTTTGTACACTACTTTTGAGAGCGAATGTGTGTGTGTAAATGTTTGTTTATCTGTGTGTGAATATATTGTGCGCGCATACTGCGTGGTCGAGGCGTGAAATTGACCTCGATGTTGATGAAGCGGGCGTAGACTCGCATGCTCGCATGTAGTCGGCCAGATTCCTGCATAGCCCGCGGCCATTGCAGGTCCATCGTGCAGCTTGGATTATGTCGCATGATCAGTGCGGTCGGTGGTAGGGTGGGGTTTGTGTCGGTTTTCGCGTTGTGGTTTATGATGGTAGTTTTTTAGTGTGGTGTCGATTATTGGTGGGAATATACTGTTGAATAGATATTGGCGAATGCGATGGCGGTCGTATGTTGTTGAGTCGTGGTGTGCTGAGTTATTTGTGACAGATTTGTCTGGGATCCGCCAGGCTGTTTGTAGTCGGCATTTTTGCGGTTACAGTGAAATATTGCCGCGCCAGGCTTATCAGGCTAATCCAGCGTTTGACGCTGTTTTCGTTCAGCAGCAATACCAGGGAATTTCATTTCAGAGCAGATTGCGCTCGGAAGGTGATGATATCCTAACAATTTACACTGTTTGCGAATATTGAATGATTGCAGTGTCCGCAATCCACATGTCATCCCTTTACATCTGTTCAAGCGGGGCGTTGTCCTAGTGGAGTGTCTTCATGCTATGATAATCCAACCACCACCAGCGTGGTCTATTTGACGTGGTCAAGAAATGATTTCTGTGAAGTTTCGATCCACCGATCTACATCGCTTTACGTCATTTAGGCGGTTTGTTTTTGTATGTGTGGAGATGTGTTTGCGCAATAAAAGTGCATATATTAGCGTGTATATATGTGGCACTTGATATTCTGACTGGCTAGAGTTTTCCATGTGAGATGTGATTCACCGCTTTCTGTGACTCACCTGTATTCACGGCCACGCGCGCTCGTGCGTGCGTGTGTGTGCGCATGCGGAGGTGGAGGTGAAACATTCAGACGATCGTGACTCGACGTAATCTCTCATCTAGTCGAGTGCTCTCTTTTTCTCTTCTCTCACAGGCGCCGTTCGCTTAGCGTCTAGTGACTGGGGCTCGGTTCATATAACCTGCCACGAGGCTCACTTGCACTCACTCCACTGGCGGTTCAGTCTTTATTCAGCTTGGAATTACATATTCCTGAAGTTCGATCGACTTCGAAACGGCTGTGAATGACACGGACAGTGAATGTAAACGTTCAAGCTAATAGGTGTTTTGAGTTGAGTGTAGATGCAAGGAGAGCGATATCAGTTCATGCTATTGCACAATTGCAAAACACTGCAGTATTTTCGTCCCTGCTGCATATGATGTGCGTTGGTCCAGTAAATGTGTTATGCTCTAGTTGTCTTGTATCCTGATGCCGTTACATGGTTCTAGATCCGCCATGCACAAAATTGTCCGTGTTTCCATGCCCACATTGAACTCCAGGCGAATCTAACTCCTAGTTGTGAGGCCACACTCCAGCAGCAAGCTCCCAGCTAACCTCCCAACATTACTTAACCTCACCAATCTGGATGTGTTTTACTCGTCGACCCTTGGGTTGCAAAGCCGACATTTAACCACTGCATCAACGGGAGATATAGGTAAAATTCCTTGTCCATGTCCAGTTGGAAACACATACACACAAATTCCTGTACACATACTGTGTTGCGTCAATGGACACGCGCGGTGATCTTGCAGAATTGGTGTCATGCATATTTGTATGCGCATGTGTGAACGGATATACTTTTTGAGCAATGTGACACACACGCACACATACAAATCGCTTCTAGACATAGTGTTGTTTTTACTCAAACCCCTGAGTCGATTCGTTTTTACACTTCAATCTTTGTGTGTGCGTGTATGTGTGTGTGTGCTTGTGTGTCGCATTCGTCTCCGTCTTGTCGTGTGAGAGTGGGATGTATGCAGAGTGAGAGAGAGAGAGAGAGGCGAGATGTGGCCATGTCTGCCGTCAGGCTCACGGGACAAAGTGCTGGTGTCTTATCGTCGCACTGAAACTGCTTGAATGATGTGGCATGTGATGTGGATGTGATGACCGATGTAGATGTGCACCTCCACGCCGCTACACAGCGCTTCATTTTGAGGCGTTGCTTCCTTCCGTCTATGCTTTTTCCCGTGAAGTGTATCGTCGTTTAATATTTTCGTTGTGGTTGGTAGCTAATGTTTTTGAAGCAAAAGCCTTATCTCATAGACGGTCTACGAGATGTATCCATTTCACTTAGTAAAGTACAGGATGTGTATGGTTTAAACCACGTGGTTTTTTCAACAACAAAACAGCATGTGTTTTTTTAAAGCAGATTAAAGCCTTAGTTTTGATGTACAATTTTTTCAAAAATGGTTTCCAATTAAACTTACAATATCACAAAGAGAACCGTATTGTTATGAAAGTATATCATTAACATGGAAAATTTGTTTATTTCTACCAGTGCGCCGCTTTGACACATACGTGTTTATATATCTATGCATGTATTTCATGGTTAGATAATTATGAATGCATCTATATATATATATATATATATATATCACATTCGCACATTTGTGTTTTGTTACATATTGAATACACATGAAATAGGTGAATAACACATGGAACACAATTAACAACAATTATGAGGAGAGCAGCCGCAGGAGAATATGATATCAGTCGGAAGGCTGTGATGTGCACCGACATTCACCATTGAGCATGTGATGTGCACCGACATAATCATGTGCAAACATTGCTGTGTTCTCATGTGCAAACACTTCATGGTCTGAAGAAAGCCATTTGTTATATAGAGACACGTTAGGCCACGTCTCTTTCGTACCAGTGACTACAACATACAACGCTTATATAGGAAGCAGCCTGTGGGCAAAGTCAGTTGAGGTTGCACGGCATATTAGTGCGGTGGAATTTGAGTGTGTAGTGAGCTAAACTGTGAAAGGGTGTTTGGTGCGTTATGACTGGACTAAAACCTGATCCAGTTTGGGTAAATGTTGAGAGAGAAAGCATACCGGGTAGAAAAGGTTGTCGTGCTGCATGTCGTCAATATGGACTCAATGTCTAGGGGCAGGTTGTTAGAATGAAAAAGCACTGGAAAAGTTGTAGAGAAGAGAGCATCAACTATCAGCATGGATCAAACACTTGAATGGTCCGGAAATGTGGACAAAAATAGGAAAAAATATTTGAGAAACGGCAAAACCAAGCGATTAGTGATGAACACTTGATTGCTTACACTGTGGATCCGCGCTATCTGAGGAGAAACGTGAATGAACAGGTTGATAGAGTCACTGTTGTCGGGAAAACATATCCTCAATTCCTTCCCATGATAACGAAACTCAGATGCAAATCAGCATCATTCAATAAAGACTACCTGTTCAACAGTAATTACTAGGGCTGTCAAAAGTTAATAAAGTTACTTTTTCATCGTTAGGTTACTTTTCTTGCTTTTTGGTTACTTTTTCATCGACAGGTTACCTTTTGTTATTTTTCTTGTTATTAGGTAAGTTGACCACGAAGTTTGGTAACTTTTTGCAGATAAGAGGCACAAAAACGGTATAATTGAGGGTTAAATGGGAAAAGAGATGTAATATAAATCCTGAAGATCAAGAAATGTCCAAATTTCTGCTGTTACGATTTAGCAATTCATATTCACCTCAATATCTGTGCTACTCGATATTTATACGTTTTTTGGTGCGCAGGATAGCGTCATTCCGTTTTAAGAAATGTCCACTAACCAGGGGATGTCGTGAGATGATTGGGGCGTGGGATGTGTGATCTCTCTATACCAGATACTGCACTGTAGCACTTGACAGTACGCATTTACTTGCCCAGGAAGTAGCACGTGAGTTGCAGGGCGTGAAACAGTGTCACTTTCCCACGTTTGAGCTCAAGCAACGAAACAGTGCCCCTTATCATAAGACTGTGTACAGGGTGCTAACATAAGGACGGGGGCATTCACACATGCAGTGTTTACGCTCACACTAATATACAAGCTGTAGCACGTGTATATTTGATAGGGTCGGCTCAAAAATGTCTCATTAAAACAATATAAATAACATTATTGCGACCATTACTAAAATAGTTACATTAGCAAGTAGTGAATTTTCTAATTTTCATTAGCAAGTAGTGAGCTATTTCTTCTCGGCTAATCTTTGTGTTATGCGCCGATGCATTGTGGTTTTTGATAGCACCGTTGCTAGTGGCAGGTGTGGCAATAGTGGCAAGAACGGATATATTGGCGCACGAAACGGACAACAGGCGCTTAAAACTTTTGGAAGCGATTTACATAACAACAATGCGCCCAAAAATCCACGTGCAATTGGAGGAAAATGGTATTCTCCCCACCCAAAGACCCCCATCAAGCAGTGAGCTGGACGCGCCCATGCGCGAGGTGCCACAAACGGCGACGCGCAGTAGTGTGAGCCATAGGTGTTATCGACCATAGGTGCGAATTTCGCACACCGCGCGCATACACGGGGCGTGAAAATATCACATACAATTGACGTCCTATATTAACACACAATCGACAACACACAAACGGCATTTAGTTGACCACATTGTCTGAGGATGGAGACCGGCTGCTCCGAAACGTTACACATCGGCGAATTACTGCACAAGCTCAACAGCGATCATCAAAAACTCGCACGAACGATCGAGACGACCAAGAAGAAGATTGAAAACTGCAAAGCGGCAATCCAGTTTAATCTCGTTTGTCTGAATGAGAATATTCTTCCAGGCTACACCAATATCATATATATATATATATATATATATATATATATATATATATATATATATATATATATATATATATATATATATATATATATATATCAGTGTATGTGTATGTCAATCTGCCAATATATTGTTTATTCGTACACTTCTGTTATTCACTCATTATTGATTGTTGTGCGTTTTCGTTGACGCGCCCTTGTTCTACAGACGCTATAGCAAATATTTAATATTGAATTCATAAAAGATTTGGATGGTTGGATGTTTGTGCGTGCGTGTGTGGCGGGTTGTTGGTGTGGTCGCTTATTTCAAGTGATGTCATTGGTTGAGCCGTATCGTCCTATCTTGATTGTGGCTGCCTCGTCTTGGAATTATACATGTGGGCATGTGTGTGTTTGTGTGCGTGTGAGCTTCAACCGTATATGGTGTTTCATGTTCCCTCGCTTGAATCTCTATTCGCGTAATCATTGTGTCTCTGTTCGTCTCGCTCTACTATCTGTACTGCTATCTGAGCGTCGTGTTTGACCGTGTGGTACACACACACACAAACACACGCACGGCGCCCGTTTTATCACACTTTTTGTCCGGATTATTCACGCCTTGCCGATTTACATTTATTACGGCGTGTTTTTGCGACGTCAGCCCATTTGCAGTTTCAGTTTTTGTCCGTCAAATCATGGGTCAGCTTGTGCCAGTTTGATTGTGTCTGATCTTCTGTTTGTGTGTGTGTGTGTGTGTGTTCATTTCTCTTTCGTCTGCCTGTATGCGGTGATGCTTCAGTCAGCAATTATGCGGTTTCTTAGACGTGATGGTGTTTGTGTGTGTGTGTGTGTGTGTGTGTATGTGTGCGTGTGTGTGGAGGTGGGTCAACTTACGATCTTACCTTACCTCACCTGACCTTATCATCCTATAATTGACTGTGTGTCTTATTGTGTGTTTGTGTTTGTTTCAATAGTTTTGAATTTAGATACTATTCAATGGATCTGATGTTACAAAACAATGTTAGAGCAACGCTTATCTATTTGATCATCGTTGCTGCATTACACTATCGTGGGGGTTTGTGAGCTGTTCTAGTTCGTTTCGTTTCCAGTGTGCATTTGTAATGTTTGCTGTGTCTGTTGGTGATCAGGCTGCAACTAGATCGCCAACAATGTTGTCAACTAGTAGATCCCGCCAATATGATTTGTACTTGGAAATTGTGACAGTGGAATTAATCGGGATCACCAAATGTAATGGAGATGGACAACAAGAAATCAGGCCAAGTTTCGAGTGTGTCACTTGACCTCTGTGAGTTTCACATCCCTGATACCGTCGACTGATTGTTCTGGGTTTCAAATATTGTAGGTTGCGTTGTGATCTTATAGGCGCAGTTTACCGTGAACTGTCGTTTGAAAAGCACCTGCGAGTACCTTGTATACCTCCTATAGTTTGACTGCCCGCGGCTGCAGAACGAATGGTACTTCATCTTGCTCGACCAGCTTGTGGTTTGGTGTCGGTAATCTATTTGATTTGATTTTCTATTTGATGTCTAGGTATTTGATAATATACCTCTACTCGCAAGCAGGGCAACGCGCTCCTGAGAAGTTTAAGTGTGTGTGAGAGAGAGAGAGTGTGTGTGTGTGTGTGTGTGTAATTATGAATATCTCCTGTGAACTGGGTTGCGCGATGCAAGGAGATATGTCCCATATTGCACAATACTACAAATGGTTTGGTGGCATTGGATAATGTTTCTTATTAAATCGGCGCTTGGCAAGGAGAAAGCATTTATCATTATCGATTAATATTATGTATTAATAATTTGGAATTGATTAATCGCGCCATTGAGTCCTTTCGAACTCATGATAATCTATGTAATGGTTATATCATATTTTAAAACTTATGTTGTAATGCTTGAATGTAAGCTTATTCCATTTCTAACGGTCAAAGTACGGTCGGTCATACAAATAACGGACTCGAATGGGCCAAGAAAAAATCCGCTATTTGGAAATGTGCTCTACAGTAATGTTTATCAACCTTTCTACTGTGAATTGTAAATTTTTTACAAAAGACTGTTGGATTTTTACCAGGTTGCATCTTTCCCAAATGATTTTACCAAAATTTTACACAACTCCTGAAAATTATTCAGCTGCGCGGTGTTCTCCTTTGGGCGCCATGGTAGGTTGGTAGGCTGTAGTTTGCAGGAGAGACCCGATTCATCAATGTTATTTCAATGTTATTCAAATGTTAACACATTATTATTTCTTAAAGCAATAGTAATCGGAATTGTCAACGATAATTATGCGAAAGTCTATATTCCGAAGTGATCCCTGTGCGAGTCCCCCACCGATATGAGCTTCTAGGCCAGTGTTTCATAATCTTTCTCATTGTTCGCACCCCTTTCCAATCAGCAGTGAGTTATCGCCCCCGCTGGATTTTTGATAGATATACGCAAATATAAAAAATACAAACGACGTAATAACAAAGCTTTCTTATTCAATATTCATTCATGCAACTCTTTTAAGATGTTTTAGTGAAACTACGTTTTTCAGAAGAAAAAATGCATTCATAGGTTAAACATATGATTTCTTGAGATAAAAATTACAGGGGTGCGACCAACTCCGGTCAAGAAAACCTGTCCTAGGCGGTCGCCTAGTTTGCCTAGGCCTAAGGTCAGCCGTAGTAAGTCACTCGTCTCTATTAACGGGCCTGCAAAAGTCAACTGTTGTCACTCGGCAAACTGGAATCAGTGTATTCCATACATCTTTCGTTTAAGAGTGTGCTATGTGAGAAAGGACCAATATATTATTCTGCTATTTGGGGCTTCCTATATTCGGAGGTTCGAATTCCGCTATGGGGAGGTGTAATTAACATATCTTTGATAGGTTTTTATCGGGACCAAGGAGGGATTCCGCTATTTGGAGGGTCAACTGTATTTGTGGTCTTGCGAGATGTGTGTTGGTCGATTATTACTTGCGTCATCAGGTTGTTTGGTGTCGTCTGTTATTCTAGCAATATCGTGTTGAACAATATTCACTTGTCCATGCAACGGTGTGCATTTTTTCTGTTTATTCCTTCGGTGTGGGTGGGTGTGTGTGTGTGTGTGTGTAAATGTACAAATATGGAGTGATTGTTGGCTTGCTGACTATGTCTCACTTGCGTTGAGCGTTTTGTGTGCTCTGTTCATGGTGGTATGCGGAATGTCTGTCTGTGTGTGTGTGTGTGCCACATGTCATCATTGCTTTGCCCCTCCCATGGGGTTTGTCCTCACATTCCTGGCTCATCAGCAGACGGTGTTTGACTGTTTTCAAATTTCACCCAGGAAACTGCGTTACTCACTTATCGAGGCTCACTTATGCACGAAACGGATGAGGTTACACGTCCTCGCATTTGTTTACCACCCAATGTGATCAAGCGAAAGTGGATACTGAGCAAATGCGGGAGTTAGTTTTGAACCACAAACCTAGTATGAGTCCTAGTATCGTCCAACAACTCGGCCATTTACAAACTAGCCCTTTCGTCATTATTTTGTCGTTTCATATTACAACAAATTTACTTTTTGTGTTGGACTGGATCGATATCGTGGTGGTATCCGTGGTGGGAGTTGAAAAGTCTGCATAATATAATGTGTAAATGATTTATTTCACGTGTATTCTGATGAGAAAAGCAAGATCAGATAATGCAAATGTAGATGAATCAAGGTATTATTTGCCAATCACTCTCTGATTTTCACGGCATGCAATGTCTGTAAGTGAATGCTCTCAAATAGTGCTTAGTAAGGTTAGAAAATACTGAATATAAAGGGTGATAAGGAATGGAAAGCAATTATTGGTTGCAGATAGATCAACCAGTAGATGAATAGATAGATGGAATGGATGATAGGGTTGTAAACAATGAGATATGAGTAGAAGATATGTAACTGATATGATAGACAGATGTTGAAGCACAGAATGTTGATTCTTCATCAACTGTGGATAGCTGTATACCAGCTTGCGGACTTGTTGACACCGACCGAGATGTTTTCATTATTTGTTCTTACCTTCTTGTCTGTTTTAGTTTCTCTAGTGTTTTTGTCGATATCATATACAAGTGCACGATTATATACGGTCATATACGCTTTGTTCTGAAGAAGGCTTGAAAAAGTGGCGTCTTTATACCCTGATAATATCTTATCAATAGCATATTGAAAAGAAGTGCTGTCTTTCTTGTGACGCACAAAGTCGTTCGTTTGATGGATGTGAAGTGCGATCGGCTGGCTTTTGTGCTCATTCGTCTTATTCGTGTTGCTTCATTCTTGCTTCACCGCATCACATGCTCTCACTTGCCGTATCCTGTCTAGCGTGATGGTATGTGGTGTTCTTTGCTCGTCTTCTGCTTTACACGAGGTTTTGTGCAGATGCACTGCATGGGAATAGCCAAGAGACACCTGGTGGGACATGCCCCCCAAATGATTAGTCATACAGCAGGATTTGGTGATTTGAGGACTTGCCGATGGTTCAGCTTTTACCCCACCTCCCACTCAAATATAATTCTGGCTATGCCTATGGTGCATGTTGCAGCATAGCTCTATGATAATGCATAACGCACAGACACATACGCACAGAGGCAGACACACATACACACTGGTAGTCGACTGGTGAGGCATCATACAGGCAGCTATACGTTGTACAGGCCTGGCGGGCTGGCTGGCTGAATATGCATTCATTCGCATGATTATCATGTATTTGCTTGTGTTTTTCTCCGAATTTTTGCTGTCAATTCACATGCCTCTCTTTGTATTTTGTTATGTGTGTGTGTGTGTGTGTGTCGGTCTCTCTTGCATGTACGAGCACATTACTCGTTATCAGTGTTTGTCATTCTCACCATTACCGCAGTGACATTGTTTGTGTGTGTGTGTGTGTGTGTGTTTGTTGTATAGTGTGCATTGTTCATAGTGTCGTGTTTTGTCCTCTCTTCCTTGTCTTTTTATTCGTGTTTTTGTCCCGCCATCCACTCTCTTTTCGTCTCTGTGTTCTTGTACACCTTTGTGTGTGCATGTGTGTGTGCGTGTGACTGTGTTTTTCCATGCGTTATCCCAAATGACATTATGTTCAATTGAATGTTTGTGTTTGTATTCATGTGCGTGTGTGCTAGCGTTCTGTGCAATCCCATCATGTCGTATTTTGTATTTTTGTCGTCATTGCATTCTTCGCATTTTTAGCAGCGTTTCTGGCATTGCTGTTATATTTGCTGGTTTGTTGTGGTAGAACCAGCGATGACTGAGTGATAATTTCCACGCATTTATTTTACTAGGAATTTCGCTAGAAAAGGACATCGTGTTAGCGCGTCAGCACTGTGTCACTACACACAGCTATTGTATACGTGGCGTGGATAATTCACTCTAGATGACAGTTGCCAAACTAATAGCAGAATAAAAGACAAACCAATTTGGGCCAAGACAATGAAAACCAAAATGTTGTTTGAATTGCACAAGCTTAGTATGTCATGAAATACACAAGACCCTCTTGAAATTGTGGTCAACTTCCGTGGATTGGCTTCTCTTGATCTATTTGTTTGTATGTATGTTTGTGTATATATTTGCAGACGTATTCGGGGCTGTTTTGTGTGGTCGTCAATCCCTACCGCCGACTGCCCATCTACTCGGAGAAGATTGTCGAGCTGTACAAAGGTCGCAAGCGCCATGAAGTGCCACCACACGTGTTTGCCGTCACAGATAACGCGTATCGCAGTATGCTGCAAGGTTGGCCACACACACGCACACACACGCACACACAGACACACAGCGGGACAGTGGTATCTATCTCGCGGGCGCTCTCTTACACACACACCGTTCACTACACCACGTTCCGTCGAGTTCACGGGGTCAATTGCAAGTGTACTTGTGATCTCTATGATTGTATGATTGTTCATTGAGAGTGTGATTGTATGATTGTTCATTGAGAGTGTGATTGTATGACTGTTCATTGAGAGTGTGATTGTATGATTGTTCATTGAGAGTGTGATTGTATGATTGTTCATTGAGAGTGTGATTGTATGATTGTTCATTGAGAGTGTGATTGTATGATTGACCCAGTGAGAGTGTGATTATATGATTGTTCATTGAGAGTGTGATTGTATGATTGTTCATTGAGAGTGTGATTGTATGACTGTTCATTGAGAGTGTGATTGTATGGTTGACCCAGTGAGAGTGTGATTGTATGATTGACCCAGTGAGAGTGTGATTGTATGATTGTTCATTGAGAGTGTGATTGTATGATTGTTCATTGAGAGTGTGATTGTATGATTGTTCATTGAGAGTGTGATTGTATGATTGACCCAGTGAGAGTGTGATTGTATGATTGACCCAGTGAGAGTGTGATTGTATGATTGTTCATTGAGAGTGTGATTGTATGATTGTTCATTGAGAGTGTGATTTTGGTTTCTAATTTAGAATTAGTCTGAAATTTTCCTCTCTATTTGCCCTTATGCATTGTATTGTTTCTATTACGCTTCTAATATTGCAATCAATTTCATGCTCTTGTTCTGGCGAGCATGGTATATCCAGTTTTATTTTCTTATAGACTCCATTGTTTATCTAAATCTCGTGAGCGTGCTGGAATCTCGCCCCCTTTCCTTTTGGCTTTAATCAGCTAATCTCATGACCCTCATCTTCTATGGCAGCATTAGCTGCCTACATGTATGTCTGTGTGTACCTGTTTGTGTATGTGTGTGTTTATGCTGTAATTAACACGCATGCAGGATACTCATTTGTTTGAAGTTCAGCGGCTGCACGGCAGTTGATATCAATGTCTTGATGCAGTGTCAATGTCCACTGATTGCATTGTCCCACTCATACTCGCTCACACTTACGTGTACATGTACCCTATTGACCTATCTAACTCCTTCTTCAAGTGTGCGCCATGCTTCATCCTGTCTGTGTGTGTGTGTTTGGGCTCGTGGATGTATGTTCGTCCGCTAATCTCAGCTTGTGATAATGTGTTCGCTGTGGTCTTGTTTATCTCAACCACTTCTTTCTCCTCGTCCACTTTGTGTGTGTTTGTGTCATTGACCGCAATCATGTTGGCATTGAGTGCGATCGTTGGTCTGATGTGGTGGACTAACGGCGGTCGTTCACTTGATTGCACCCAAGTTCCGGTCTATCCTCCTATCAATGTGCATCATGGCGCAAACAATATCAGGCACGCGCTAGCATCCAGCGCTGGCATTTTGGCATTCGTGCCGCCGTTATGTGTGTGGTCAACAGAATTCCCTCAACGCCATAAAGTCCGTTCAAGTTTAATTGTTATTGTTGTTTGCGGAGTCAGTGTTTGGTTTCAGCCACGTATTCCATAGTGCTGATCAAACAGCTTCCTTGTGTGACAAAGAGTTTCACTCGGTCAAAGCTTATTGGCCCCTTCATTCGCTCTTATTTCTTGAGAAGGTGTGAAGGTCGTTGCCCCCAGAGGTACTGAGAGTGCCGGACATCAACCAATGTGGGTGAATTTTACCGCAAGCGAAAAGCGTGCATATGTATGTGCGTGTGTGTGTGTGTGTATGTGTGTATTTGCGTGCATGTGCAAGATCGCGAGGATCAGTCGATTTTGTGCACGGGTGAGTCTGGCGCCGGCAAGACAGAAAACACCAAGAAAGTGATCCAGTACCTCGCCTACGTCGCCGCTTCCAAGCCCAAATCAGCCGGCCATGTTCCGGTACAGACACACACACACACACACACACACACACACACACACACACACACACACATTCATAATAACACGATTACTGATAATGTTGACTCACTGAGGGTGTCACGCAGGGATATCTAGTGTCTGCCGTGTGTAGGAATATGACTCCGTTGTAGCTGTGATATATACTGTTGAATGCATTGCTAGGATAATTTTATTCTATAACTTGGTGTGTTGTGTTGATTGTGCAGAGCATGTTGTATATTGCTGGAACTTGTTTTATTTTTATTTTGTTTGTTTTTTGATATTGTACCGATTGATTGTATGTTGAGTTTTTTCTATGATTGATTGTATGTTGATGTCGTCATCTTTTGGTATTTATTTTTCTATTTTTTGTATTGGACCTATTCGCCGCGGTGTTGGCGTGTATGAATGACGATACTCGCAGCTGAGATGGTCGAGCATCATGTCAAATTGATGTACACAACTGCACCCCTCCACAAACACACACACACATACAAACACACGCCTGGTCGTTGTCGGGGTAGTAAGGGCACCTCTTGACAGGCGGCACTCTGTCAGGTGATGTTTGGCTTGGCAGCCTGTATGCTCGTCTGCGCGTCTGATGTTTGCGTATCCACAAGCTGCATTGCATTTGCTAATGTTTCTTCCTCTTCTCTTCTCTTCTATTCCTCCCTTTTTGCTTCTATTGTTTGTAATGTTTCTCCAACAAAATTGTCTCTATCGCGATCACAACTTCCCCAACAAAGCCAACGCTGGCCTTTCTGAATATCCCTGACTGTGTACGCAGCATACAAAAGAGATGTACATGCATGTGTTTTGATTGTCACTTCCTAAACGGTACAATTTATCCACTGAATTATGTAGTGTCAACTTTTCCAAGTAGTCTTAGATTGCGTCATTGAGCTCCGCATTTATGTACTCTAAGATGTTGATACGATATCTACAAAAAAGGTAATGTTTCATTCACTTTGCGTGGTTTTGTTATGGGACTATTATGTAAGACGGATTACTAATTATGAATTACGGATTACTAGTTATTTACGCATTACTAATTACAGATTGTAAGACGCATTACTTGCAATCAAGTGTGTACAGGGTGATACCTGAAAAGGTGTTTTATTGAACTCGTTTCGGCTATTGGACCGTCCTTGTCCCGAGCTGGAAATATCGACCATATTGATGTTATTCCCCAGTTAATCCAGCGTTACCTGTTCCCGTACTCCGCGGCCGCTTCCTCAATGCGTTTCTCAAACAGCTACGCATACATACTGGGCGAATTCGATCATGTCTAGATTGTTTCATTTTCAAAATATGGCATGATGGAATGAAATGAAGTTTTTTCGCTTTGTTATTAGTGGTTGTCTAATTCAGCAAGTCACATTTATTTACCCCTAACGTCTTCTCCCCGAAAGTACGTATTTTCCGGCTGCGTAGCGTAGGTCCAACGTGGTTGCGTATATTTCAGCGGGCTGTGGCGAGCCCTGAGTTTGTGCATCCATGTGAGCATAGCAAGATCAGGCCAGTTGACTACATGACATGCCTGCACGGTGAGATGATTCAGTTGCCAGCTGATATATTTACTGAGCCTGATAGGCAAGTGATATTCGAGAGCAGATGCCCAGGCCAGATACAAAATCAACGTGTATGTTAATACACAAAGGTGTTATGTCAATGTGTGTGTGTGTGTGTGTCGAACGACGGTTCTTTTGTGCGTGTTTGGCGTTTATTGTGCGTCGACAGAGCTGTGTGCGTGAATGCGTGTGTGTGTGTGTGTGTGCATGTTGCTGCTTTCACTGGCTCGTGCGAGTTACGCTCTGGCCTGTGTGTGTGTGTGTGTGTGTGTGTGTGTGTGTGCAATGACCTCTGCCCTATGGCCATAAACAAAAACATAGAGGTGACCTCCGTGTGTGAGCGTGTGCATATATGTAGGTGTGGTGTGTTTGGTCGACTCGATTAGTGAGTTCTCACACTATGCGTGTATGTGTGTGTGCATGAATGATCAGCTGTATGGTGTGGTCCGTGCACCTTTCAGTTCACGTAATCTGACGACAATTACATCATGTAACACACATACACATACTGTGTATCCATATGGTGTCGGAACATGGTGGTATTCACTTGCTTCTCAACCCAACAGAACAATTATAAAATACAAAATATGTATTTGTGTACTTTAATGGTGGTAATATCGTTTTTACAAGAGACAATCTTGGCTTTTGTATTTTTATTACATTTACCACGTACAACACCGCTGAGTCGTGCTGTCATGTGTATACAATGAGTATGTGAGCTTTGCCGTCAGTGTGTGCGTGGGTATGTGTGTGAGAGTGGATGGGATGGAGAGGTAGAGGAATGGAGATATTTTGACACAGTGAGAACAAACGCGTTAGCGCGGTGTTTTGTTCAGGTTTCAGGCAGGTTTGTTCAGCTACGAATACGTTCACACACAGGATAAAAACAGGATAGAGGATGCACTCTCCCGCCGAACCATTTCCTCTGCGTAAAACTCGTGTGTGTGTGTGTGTGTGTGTATGTTATCGGGATGAACATCTGTGCGTTCCATATCGGGTCGTTGGCGTTCACTTATTCTCGCTGGTCAAACTGATTGGCCATGTTTGGTGTTTGGTGGTCTGCTTGTGTTCATCTGTGTGTATGTATGTTGGGTGATATTTTTTTAATTGAGTTTTCCAGCTGTTGACACGTGTTGCGATCACTATAGTTTTCTTTCTCCTCTGACAGAATAATTGCAAGGTCGTTGACCCCGAGGTTTAATCACACCTTGATTGACTTTTGCATCGGCACTGCGTACAACTTTTATGTGCTACTTTCCATACAGCAGATGCAATTATTTGCACATACGAGCTCGTATATGCGCAACTGGATATGGGGGTGTGTTTCTCGGCTGCAGTGCAAATAGAATGTAGTCTTGTAGCTGCT
Organism: Sacculina carcini; assembly: GCA_916048095.2. NCBI lineage: Eukaryota > Metazoa > Arthropoda > Thecostraca > Sacculinidae > Sacculina > Sacculina carcini. The sequence goes on from OU696584.1 coordinate 3,881,552, forward strand.
GAGTCCAGTGTTGGATGACGACACACGCACACACACACATTTTGTGCACTCAACTATTGTTCCACCATTTTTATTTTTAGTCTGTCATATTTTATTGTGTGTATGCGTGTTGTCCACAAGTTTTATGTTTGTATGTGTGTGTGTGTGTACGTATAGAGCAATGCTGAACTGGTTTCGGTGAGTGAATTCATTTGTGTGTGTGTGTGGTGCTAATTTTGGCGTTATTTCACGCGCTCTCTCGCACGCCCACACTGTTCTCCAAATGACAGCTTCTGTCGTCCAACCAGATCACACTGCATCCGTCTGCTTATTGCTCGTGTACATATATCTGTTGAAATATGGTGTTGGTGTGGGCGGCTGTATATATGCTTGTGCGAATATGTGTGTTGGTGTGTATGCTGGCTTTCCATCATGACTCTTCGTTCCATCTGACACTCCGGTTATTTGCGTGTTTACAACACTGCAACCATCATCATAGATATACGAATCACCATCATCATTATGTGAGCAGTTGCATTTTGACAGCGTTACGTTTAGAGGGGTGGGTTTTCCCAGTTGGGACCAAGTGCCCACTGGAAACTAATCGACCAGATATTGAAGAAGTAGGCACCGTCACTACATAGACAGTTCATGTGATGCACCGTTGGCGATTTCTGTGTCCTGGCTAGGATGTGTTGGACATTGGGATTCAAGCTGTAACTTCCCTTCTACCTTCCCACGCTCAAACTCAGGAATTTGTCTCGATTTTGGTTGAATGACTTAGCATGCCTGCAGACACTGTTCTCGGATTACATCAAAGCCAATTTATGGCCGAACTTCTCTAATGACAAAATGCCAGCCTGATACAAGAGAAACAGGAGGTTTCTGATAGGCCAAAGTCACATCTGGTGTCAATCGTTGTGCAATTTTGCGCAATTTGCTGTGGTAGTGCAATTTCTGGTTTTGTTTTAAATTAGTATCGACAATTTCCTAACATTAACTCACATCAACACAAAACGGCGCTCGTACACACATTCATCATTCACATTCACACACACTGCTGTGTTCCCTGACACTCACAAACGCTGTAATCCGGACATGCACACACTATAATCCAGACACACACACAAATACACTTGTTAGAGGTACATACATTGTCCTGCTGATTACCGCTGATCTATTGTCTTGATTCATGCTGTTTGCTTGTGTATATATGTGTGTGTGTGTGTGTGTGCTTGTATAAGTATGCTGTGACGGTAACTTCAGCCTTGTTGCTCATAGCAGCAATTTTGAGTGATGGCGCCTTTGTTTCTGGTCTTCACTAATGTGTGTGTGTATCTGTGTGTATGTGTGTGTGTTCAACAGGGCGAGAGGACATTGTCGGTTGGTGTCCCCCACATCATCATCATTATTATCACGCATTCTCCTTTCTCTCATTCCATCCATCTGTGCGTGCTCTTCCATCAATGTTTTGTTTTGTTTTCACTCGTGACTTGTTTTCACTCGTTTGTTTTGTTTTCACTCGGGCTATTGTTTTTCGCTCCGGTGGGTTTCGCAGCGTTTTGTCTTATGTACTTTTTTCCATTCGTTCTCTTCGCATGGCCCCGTTTTTGTAGTGGCGTGCTTAGAAATAACCGCACATTACCAGAATGGATCCCTGAACGCTGGGTTGTGAGTCAGACGCGTTAACCATCCGACCACTGTTCCGGGGGCTATTGTTAATTTGCTTAATGTCGGGGTGTTGAGGACGTGTCAGGCGTTTATTCGCCGGTCGCAGGTGTAATAGTAGTTTCGCTTCTCAATTGTTTGAATTATCAATCACTGTCTTTTCAAACAAGTTATGCAAGTATTATTAATAGAAATGTAGTAAGTGGTTCTTTGTCATCATGGTTTGAAAACTGTCTTGGATCGCATGCAGATCGTGTGGATCTTGCCCTGTATAAAGCTTGACGTCATGTGAAGTTTTTTCACCAAATGTTCTTTCATTTTCATTCTTTTCGACCTTATCGCGTATAATTTCAGTCTTCTTTGTTTGCGTCAAATCGGACGATGCACCTAGGTGAAAATATAGCCACGAAATTGATCAGTGAATGTTGGATTTACACGGGAAGAAATGAAGGGAATCTGTGAAGTTTTGATAGTTTGGTTCTGCCTTGTCTGCTCCACCATTTCGTGTCGTTGTGTGGCTCGATCATTGTCGCTTGTTGGCCGGTTTTTGTCGTGTTGGTCAACGCTACTGATGAATGAATGTTTTTCCGCTTCCTCGCTGTCACTGTTACGGACTGCTGAATCAATGCCGTGTCATATCCTCAGTTATCCACTAACTTCGCCACTGACGTTGCCAAGTTGAATACTGGCGTCTTTCTTTGTCGCTTTGTCTGTCTGTGTGTGTGTATGTGTGATGCAATCGAGTGTCGTGTTGATCGTGTGTGAATGCTAACACCACTTGAACCAAAGTCCTTCGTTCGCTGGTGATCTGTGCATGCGTGTATTCACACCTGGCTGCATGACGCACAATGTGTGTGTGTGTGTGTGTGTGTGTGTGTGTGTGTGTGTGTGTATGTGTGCTGCAGCCTGGCTTGCCTTATACGGTGCACACACACACTTGTTTCTCGAAATTTTCCATCCTGTTTTTTACTCGCACGTGCTCACTCACTCCTTTTTTGGTTGTTGCATACGGGGTGTAGGTTGCTGCATTGCATGTGCATCGTGTATGTTTGTATGTTTGTATGCGTGTGTTATATAGCGTTTATCCCTTGGAAACCCAGAGGCATATTCACAATATTTTGTCAATCCAATTTCGAACTTCAGTAGAATAGATATCGTATAGACAAATATCGAGATATCGTAAGCTTTTTGGCAATCGTTTTCAATACCAGTTGTTCATTTGATCTTTCATCGCCTAAGTAATCGATTTTAATCAATCAGCTTTATAGGTGCAACGTCGCGCTGAAGGCAAACTCAACCATAGCTCACCACTGACACATGTGTGTGTGTGTGTGTGTGTGTGTGAAGGGTGAGCTAGAGCAACAGTTGTTACAGGCCAACCCCATACTGGAAGCATTTGGCAACGCCAAGACGGTGAAGAATGACAACTCGTCACGTTTTGTAAGTGATTCTCTGTTCGCCAGGCTTGTTTCTCTGTTTGTCTGCCTGTCTGTCGTCTATAAATCGCACATTGAAGTGTCTGTGTGTGTTTGTCTTTAAATGTTGTGTATGTATATAATTAATATACTATAATTTATACTGCGTCCGTTTATCGGCATGTGACACGTGTCAGTGCAGGAGTTTAGCCGTATTGAACTGGTGCAGAGTTTTCTTGTGTCCGTATGTGTATGTGTGTTTGTGTATAAATTGCATTACAAACCATTTTGCGAGTGGTTCACGTATTATGCGTATATTTGTTTGTGTGTGTGTGTGTGTGTGCGGTGTTTTTGTGCAGGGAAAGTTCATCAGGATCAACTTTGACGCGAGTGGCTTCATTGCCGGCGCCAACATTGAAACTTATCTGCTGGAGAAGTCGCGCACCATTCGCCAGGCCGGCTCGGAGAGAACGTTCCACATCTTCTACCAGATGCTGGCTGGCGCGTCCGAGCAGCATAAGAGTATGTCGTTGTTTCTCGTCCTGCGTCTCCTGTCTTCCATCCTGTCCTATATACACATACACCTACACACAAACACATGGGGAACATGTGTGTTTGAATGAGTTCTGGACAGCTGATTGTTGAAAAGCTCTGGTTCGCTTCTACTTTACCGCTCATCCAATTTTAGCTTACGATATATATATATATATATATTTATATTTATATATATATATATATATGTGTGTGTATTATACGATATATATATGCTCCACTTTTTGTCTCTGATATGTGTGATTGAACGTGCACAAATACTGGCGCTGTATCTCGTGTGGCCTTGTCCCACGACGTCGCTTTATCTGGCCCGCCGATCATATTTGAGTTTGCTTCATACAATATATGGACGAAGCTTGTGATAACTTTCAAGCGAATATACATCTTAGTTATATTTGAAATGCCAAGTTTAGCTTTTTGGTCTCAGTTCCCGGAATTTTCGTTGTGGTTTGCAATTATTGAAAATAATGTTTATACGGCCCGCGCTCGTGTTTTATTCAGTTATCCGGCCGTCAACAAAAAACGTTTGCCGATCCTTATTCTAGGATAATACTCAAACAGGCATGTGTGTCCATACTGAGACACACACACACACACACACACCCAGAGTGGGGAGATTGAGAGACTCACACACTCATTTGATATTTTTCATGCAAACTATAACATATCCTGCTATGTTGTCGGATAGTCTTTTATTATTGTATTGCATGTGTATTTATTTGAAGTTGTTTCGTCGTGTTGACAGAAATGAACAGACACAACATGACTGCATACTTGATGTGGCCGCCACGCACTGACTCACACTGCACATTCATGTGCATGTGTGTGTGTGTGTGTGTCGATGTGTGTGTATGTTTAATTCAGTTAAATATTTCAGAACACACAATGCAAATATATAGAAATGTGTTTTACATGCCAATTGACTTATCGAAGTTATGCTCTTTTAGGTATCAATGAATACACGTACATATTAGCATTACAACGAATATATTAATCACTGAAATTTGTATGTGTGTGTGTGTGTGTGTGTCACGCGGTGTCAGAGGAGTTTCTGCTTGAGCCGGCCAAGACGTACTCGTTTCTGTCGCAGGGCATGGTGGCCGTGGCCGGGGTCGATGACAGTCACGAGTTTCAGAGCACCTGCGCCGCCATGTCCATTATGGGCATGAACGCCGAGGACTTTCAGTGTAAGTGTCGACCGGGCATGTTTCACTTGCCGCCGCCGCGTATCCTCCTGTCTTCTCTTCCTCTAGCTCTGCTCTTGTTGACGTATCGTCATGCTTTTGTTCGTTATTGTTGTAGTTTTATTTGTTCCGTCGGATTGGATGATTACTGACTTGATAATTTCATTGAAGCCATCGGTGGTTGGTCCGTTTTTAGATGTGGATTCCGTTTAAATGCGCTTAATTGTTGCTTGTTCTTTTTGAAATTTGGGGTTGATGAACTCTTGGGCAAGTTACCAATGGTACAACTGTAATCATTGTAATGTTCAGCGCTCTTGTGGAAAAGGAAAAGGTGGCTCATTATGAAGTGGGGAATCAGAAAATAGAGGTTACGGACCACTGGTCTAGATTCTGTCGAGTGACTATTGAGTCACACTCCGTTTCACCGTTGCTGTTTGTGTTTTTCCTGTGCGAATTCAGCCATATTTCGCGTGATATCTGCCGTTCTGCAATTTGGCAACATGAGCTTCAAGCAGGAGCGCAACTCGGACCAGGCAACACTGCCTGACAACACAGCCGCGCAAAAGGTGTCATTCAAATGTCACCTGAAATGTGCACGAACTATTTTCACTCATTCATTGTCTATTTTCGCTCAATCGGCCTTGACTGTCGTGTCGTGTGACATGTGACACATGTCTGTCATGATGTCTTTCACATCACCCATTTTGCGCACTGTTTTTGCAAGTTTGATGTTTGTAATTTTGCAGTGGCGTTTATAAAATATATTATCAATACATACACAAACACACACACACACACCCATACACTCACACAAACATACTTATTCGTAGATATAGAGGCACGTGTACTCTAGGCAATCGTGAATGACATTATTCAATTGTTTTCACGTAATTATATGTCTGTTCATCTTAGACGTGACCACATCTATCGTTCGCTCTATATTTCTTCATTGACCTCTATCCTGTGTTTATTCACTTGACCTTTGTTTTGTATTCCTTCGTTCGATCTGTGTTTCATGCTCCTTCACTCCACCTGTGTTCTAATGTCACTGTCGCCAATGCTATTTTATCTTTGTTCTTTATTATTTCACTTGATTTATGTTCTATATTCAATCTCTCACTGCTGTTCGGTGCCTTACTCCATGGCAACACCATTGCCACATTGTGGAGCAACACAGTATGTGCCTGACGTCCGCTGCGATATTGTTTAGCCAGTTTTCCGTGTCGTAGTCCATTTTCTAATTGTTTGCCTCTTTGTTGTTGCCGTTTTTGTGCTGCAGATTGCTCATCTGATGGGCCTGAACGTGACAGAGATGACGCGAGCCTTCCTCAAGCCGCGCATAAAGGTCGGTCGCGACCACGTCACCAAGGCACAGACGCGCGAACAGGCCGAGTTTGCCGTTGAGGCCATCACCAAGGCGTGCTACGAACGCCTCTTCAAATGGCTCGTGCAGCGTATCAACCGCTCGCTGGACCGCACCAAGCGACAAGGCGCCAGCTTCCTCGGCATTCTCGACATTGCCGGATTCGAGATATTTCAGGTAATACTCACGCGCTCTCATCCTCTCACACATACATACACAAATGCATGTGTGTGTTTGTATCTAAGGCTGCGTTAATGATCTCGAAATACTGGCTATTCTGTGCGAATGATTCTTGAGTGAAAGTGAGTGAGTTCGCTCACGTTTCTCCAGAGCTTATTTGTAGACCACAACAGACCACATGTGCGTGTGTGCGTGTATCAGAAGTGCAACTCATATATTCACTGTGTGTGTGTGTATGTGTGTGTGTGTTGGTGGGTGTTTGTGTTTGACAGTTGAACTCGTTCGAGCAGCTGTGTATCAACTACACCAACGAGCGACTGCAGCAGCTGTTCAACCACACCATGTTCGTACTCGAGCAGGAGGAGTACCAGCGCGAGGGCATCGAGTGGCGCTTCATTGATTTCGGCCTCGATCTGCAGCCCACCATCGAACTGATCGAGAAGGTGGGCTCGAGACGAATCGTCCGGATAATTGTACCGCACGCATAGACACATCAGCACTCACTTATTCTCGTTCGCATGCCGATCTACTGCTATTCCAGGCAGTCGCAGAGTTATTGTCACATCTGTTTGCATGAAAGAAAGTTCAGAACAGACACAAACAATTGTGCAGGGTCGTTTTGTGTTTAGCCGTGGCATTTGATGCGATAGAGCGAGATAACACCACGCATTGTCTTTGATGCCTGTGTATGGTGGCAAGTGTGTCGTTTGCGTGCAATATCTGGTGCAATGTTGATGATGATGTTGGCAGCCGATGGGAATCATGGCGCTGCTGGACGAGGAGTGTTGGTTCCCCAAGGCCACAGACCGTACGTATGTGGAGAAACTGGTGGTGGCGCACACCGGCCACCCCAAATTCCTCAAGTCTGACTTCCGTGACAAGGCCGACTTCTCCGTCGTTCACTATGCTGGCAAGGTATCGATTATCGATAAGCATATTCAAGGTATTAATAAGGATATTCAACATATCGATTATGATATTCCTTTATGTATATAAGTTTTATAATTCCGTGTGTGTTTGTGATGTTAGGTTGACTATTTGGCCGACTGTTGGCTGATGAAGAACATGGATCCACTGAACGACAACGTGGTCTCACTCCTGCAGGCGTCGCAGGATCCGTTCATCGTGTCCATCTGGAAGGACGGTTAGTGTAGGATTGTGTTGCATTGTTCTCTCTACATATCGTCTACCCCTGACTCACACACACACGCACACACACATGCGTAATGCGGGGTCGTACGCGCCATGTGGGGGTTTCTTTTTGTTCGTAATTGTGGCTTCTTGTTTTGGTTGTGTTTTCTGTCGTCAGTGTATTTGTTGGATGGTTTGTTGCCGGTTTCTGTGCTGTATTCTTAGTAATTATCCAAGTCCACGCCGTGGTGTTTTTGTTATCTGATGGTGATGTACAAAATCAACTATGTCAACTTTTCAGCCTTGTCTTTGGAACTTGTTTTGTCACATTTTTGTTACTATTGACAACACAGGCATATTGCATCTTTTTCAACTGTGTGTGTGTGTGTGTGTGTGTGTCTGGCAGCCGAGATTGTCGGCATGGCGCAGCAGGCCATGTCGGACACGCAGTTCGGCGCTCGCACGCGCAAGGGCATGTTTCGCACTGTCAGTCAGCTGTACAAGGAACAGCTGAGCAAGTTGATGGTCACGCTGCGCAACACGAACCCCAACTTTGTCAGGTCTGTCTCTCTGTTGATTATGTTGGTCCGTCTCGTAGCCGAGTAGTTATAATGTACGACCTGTATGTGTGTGGGTGATCTGGAGTTCGATTCCATGGCCAGGTGAAATTGCTTGGCTCGTTTCTCAAAGGTATAACTCGCTTGCCGCAAGGCGGCCTTCATGTGCGCGCAGCCTTGCAGTTTTCTGTGCTGGTCGTGACTGCCGTACCTGCGGCGTGTCAGCCAGGGTCGTGAGCATTTGCCCCCGCAAAATTCCCACGAACATAGTTGTATAGAGTATGTACTGTATTCACTATCTTTGGCACTGTATTCATTATCTTATGGCACTATCTTTCCTTCCCGCCGATATAGCGTTTGTCTCTGGCGACAAGAAGTGGTGTGATTACCAGTGAGTAGCCAATCTAATATAGCTGTCGTGGTTTCTCGTTAACTACACGCTCCACCAACGTTTCGGCATACATATGTGTTTCAAGTGGATGAGGGTTCAAGCGAAATTCTATGTCAGCGTAGTGGTCCATCTTCATTTTGCTCTGTGTATGCATGTGTGTGTATGCATGTGCGTGTGTGTGTGTGTGTGTGGTTGCAGGTGTATCATTCCGAACCACGAGAAGAAGTCGAACCGCGTCGACGCCCATCTCGTACTTGGACAACTGCGCTGTAACGGCGTGCTGGAGGGTATCCGAATCTGCCGACAGGGCTTCCCCAACAGAATTCCATTCCAGGAGTTCAGGCAACGCTACGAATTGCTCACGCCGGGCATAATTTCCAAAGGTACCAATCTCCCAATCTCCAGTGGCATCCAACAGACTTAATTCATATTATGTGATTCTTTGTTCTTTACTTCACAGGTTTGATTTAGTTCTTTGTGATTGTCTTTTTGTGTGTTTTACAAGCGGACCGCTGATTGTGTCTTCTTCATCTTTGATATTATCTACCCCGTCTATCTTCCTATGATGCTTTCTTTTCGTACAGTCGCCAGCGTCGAGACATGACCTAATGTGTACGCTCCTCTACTTGCTCATTCAAGCTTGCATTATGAACTGAGGCGCTTCTTCAATGCTGCCTTGACACTTACACTGTGCTATGTAATCGTGTGCTCACCCTCCAGGACATCGACTCAATCACTGACCAATCATGCACCGTTGTTTCCCTTAGCGCTGAGTTCTGGTGCATACTGGTGTCGTGTCAATGTCAGTGCTAACAGTATATCGGTGCTTGTTTCAAGCCTGTACACGTGTGTTGTTGTGTTGTGTAGGTTTCATGGACGGCAAGAAAGCGTGCGAGAAAATGATCAACACGCTCGAGCTGGACCCCAATCTCTACCGGATCGGACAGAGCAAGATCTTCTTCCGTGCTGGAGTGTTGGCGCATTTGGAGGAGGAGCGCGACTTCAAGATATCTGACCTGATCATCAACTTTCAGAGCTACTGTCGCGGAATGCTGGCTCGCAAGTACGCGCCACGGACACGCATGCCAGCCGGCGCACACACGCATACATGCATATATACACACACACACACACACACACACATACATTCATACGCATACATCCACACACATACGCACGTACACACACACACACACAGTCACATACACACATGCACTCACACGCGTACACTCACCACATACACATACAGTCATACTCATGCACTAACTCTGACACACACACACACACACACACACACACACACATTCACATGTACACTTGTTGCCTCGTGTTCGTGCTGCATGGGCTGGTGGTCGTGTTCAGTGGTGACTAGCGGAATAGTTCCGCTACTGGCGCCACCTGTCGGTGCCTCGGACAAACACCAAACAGTCAGTGTGACGTATGAAAATTGGCTGATGTGTGTGTGTGTGTGTGTGTGTGTGTGTGTAGAATGTTCCAGAAACGCTTGCAGCAGCTGAACGCCATCAGGATTATTCAGCGCAACTGTGCCGCCTACTTGAAGCTGCGCAACTGGCAGTGGTGGCGATTGTACACCAAAGTCAAGCCGCTGCTGCAGGTGCGTGTTTGCCGATGTCCCGGCAAGTATGCAATTTGTTAATTTGTGATATGCTGGTAAAGTAACTTTGTGTATGTACGTGTGTGTGTGTGTGTGTGTTTGTATGTATGTGTGTATCGGATGTACAGGTGACCAAGCAGGAGGAGCAGTTGACACAAAAAGAGGACGAGCTGCGTGTTGTCGCCGAACAACTGGATTCACGCAACAAGGAATGGCAGGAGACCGAGCGCAAGCTCAAACAGGTCAAACCACCAACGCACACACTGACACACAGACACATGATTTTGTACATGATATTATGGTCGCTAATGAAACCCGGCGGAGCAGAATCTCATTGGGAAAATTCTATAATCCCACAGCCCCTGTCCACTCAGCAGTAAATGTGTACCAGATATCAGTCATGTGTCATGCATTCTGGGGAGGTGGCCCTCTCTAATACGTCTTTCGTCCTTGTGGCGATATAGTGTAGAGCAGGTGGGTTATGCGGTGGGAGCGAGCTGCATGGGGCACGCCTGTGTCTTCATTAGTTCCGGCTTCTTCCCTTTGATTGAATTAATTGAAATGCAGACTATCGAACCCCTGTGAGACCCTGGTGGAACTGTTATGTGATTGAATGTGTAATGTCAAGCGTGTGTAATGTTATGTGCTTGTCCGCTGCAGACATTGGAAGAGAAGAATATTCTGGCCGAGCAATTGCAAGCCGAGACAGAGCTGTGTGCCGAGGCAGAGGAAATGAGGGCGCGACTGTCGGCTCGCAAACAGGTCAGCCACGCTCTCACACTCTTTGCTGCGTTATCACGTGTCTTTACATGTTTGCCTCTGTCGGTGCTGTCTTTTGTGTGTCAAGTGTACACAGAAATGTTGCGTTGGATATGGTGAATTGACAAATCGATGAATATGGTGAATTGACTATCATACGGTCGAATTGTCGCCTGTCTGTGCCGGCACAATACTCTGCTTACTTTTGTGCTTTTATGTATAACATTAACAGCTCCTGATTGTGTGTGTGTGTTTTGCGGGGCACTTTATTGAAACATCCACCGACGGACTGACTAACTCTGACTGTGAGGGCAGGAGTTGGAGATTCTCTTGCAGGAGATGGAGACCCGACTGGAAGAGGAGGACGAACGTGTGAATATTTTGAATGCCGAGCGAAAGAAGCTGCAGATGAACATTCAAGATCTGGAGGAACAGCTGGAGGAAGAGGAGGCGGCCCGTCAGAAGATCCAGCTGGAGAAGGTGGTGTTGTTCTCCTTGTTCCTGCATGCATGTCCTCGCGCTTTCATCACCCATAGCTTCCCTGTAGTTATCCTAGTGGTTGGATGATGACGTTTGTTGGGTTGATTTTTCGGTTGGGTTTAGTTGGCTACTGCCGTTCACTTTTGCCTCGTGAATCAACAGATTATTGCTGCGGACAGGACAGATTGTATTGGGCGTGTGAATATCTGCTTGTGCCTTCTTTTTATCATACATATCACACCATACCGTTTCATCACCCCGTTATGAAAATCCTCACATGAATTCAAAGTTATCAATTTTGACAATTGGTGTGCTCGAGTGATTGCTCTTGATTGTGATTTCACTATCGTCTGACTGTACGGCGTTCTTGTACATTACGTTCTGTTATCGTTATCAACAAATCGATGTGTGTGCGTGCGTGTTGGTTTAGGTGCAATGCGATTCGCGCATCAAAAAGTTCGAAGAGGAGATTGCCATTCTGGAAGACAACTGCAGTAAATTGATGAAGGAAAAGAAGATGTTGGACGAGCGCAGCAGTGACGTCTCCCAGACGCTGGTCGAGGAAGAAGAGCGCTCGAAACACCTGACCAAGTTGAAGACCAAGCATGAGGCGACCATCAGCGATCTCGAGGAGCGTCTGCGTAAGGAACAACAGTTGCGGCAGGAGTTGGAGCGAATGAAGCGGCGTCTGGAGACCGAGATCAACGACCTCAAGGTAAAATTATCAGCCTACACTCATCAACGTATCGATTGTGTTTCGCTATCATCTTTATATGCGTTTTTCTGGCGTTTGTGTTCAGATGCATGTGTTGTATGTGTGTTTTTTATTGTGTTCATTAAGTAGCAGTATATTATGTTAGAATGTATGTTCATCTTCATATGTATGTATGTTTGTTGTGGATGCTTGTGTGTGTGTGTGTGTTATCTGGTGATTGTTGGCGCTGGCAGGAGCAACTTGCCGAGAAGAAGGTGCAGGTTGAGGAGTTGCAGCTGCAGCTGGCCAAGCGCGAGGAAGAGTTGACGCAGGCCATGATGAGAGTGGATGAGGAGGCTGCCGGTCGCTCGCACGCGCAGAAGAGCCTCCGCGAGGCCGAGAGTCGCCTCAACGAGCTGCACGAGGACCTCGAGTCCGAGCGAGAATCTCGCAACAAGGTGCTCGCTCTCTCTCTCTCGCTCTCTCGTCGTGCTGCTCTCATTTCTCTCCTTTCTCTGTCTATCATTACAATTGATGGGTGGCAATCTTGTGATTCTGCACTTTTAGCGGCACTCGTGACTGTTATATTCACGCAACGTGTGGCCGTGTCCCCGGCGTGAAAATGTCCATTGCGCCTCAGATAGTTGCTCATTTCATTGATACCGTGGTTAACCGCATACCACTTGGCATGTTTATCACTGTGTTTTATGTGTGTGCGTGTATGTTTACATGACGGTATTTGACCGACGCGTAAGTTCACAGTTATCATGTGAATCCCCACTTAGTTGCATGCGTGAGACACAAACGTATATACGCACACGTACACATATAAACAACATTTCAATTTATTGGAGGCAGTGTTGGCGCCATGAATGACGGTCATGCTAATACGCTGCCGGGGTCAGGCCGTGTCTCGCGGTCCTCCATCATGCCGCTTTGCCTCGATTGCCAACGCTATGAAATGTGTGTGTGTGTGTGTGTTTTTGTTCTATCTTTTATCGTGTAGGCCGAGAAACAGAAGCGCGACCTGAACGAGGAGCTGGAGGCGCTGAAGAACGAGTTGCTCGACTCGCTGGACACGACGGCCGCTCAGCAGGAGCTGCGCACCAAGCGCGAGGAGGAGCTGAACAAAATGCAGCGGGCCGTCGATGACCAGCAACGCCATCACGAACAAGTCAGACTGACGCGTCTCTGCTGTGTGTTTGTGTGTGCGTGTGTGTTTGTGTGCCTGTGTACTTCAAGTATCTATGCTGATTTCGCTTTTAATGGTTCTGGGCATGTTGTAAATTGTTTGCTTATCAGGTATATTTGAAGCAATGCAACGCATGGATCATGCGCTGTGGTTGTGTTGTGTTGTGTAGATAATACAAGACACACGTCACAAGTACAACGCCACTATGGAGGAGTTGAATGACCAGCTGGACTCGCTGCGACGAGCCAAGCAACAGCTGGAGAAGAACAAGCAGCAGTTGGAGGCCGAGAACGCCGATCTGGCCAACGATATCAAAAGTAGTCTATCGTTTACGCTCTAAGGCGTGCAGTAGGATTATAAGGCATTATAGTGAATTGGAAGGGAGTGTAGCATATTATAATTGAATATAAGGAGCTGTAAGGAATTATATGGGGTTATAAGTAATTATATGTTGTTACAGGTTGTGTTTTTACGTTATAGGCCCAACGGTTTCGTTATAAAACGCAATATCAGTCAAGCGATCAAATTTGATATGTATAAAACACATATAATGTATCAAAATGATCGTATAGTTTAGACTCTACTCAATACATCAGCTCAATAGTTTAGCTACAAATAGTACATCATGTGATAGGCGTGCATCTGTCACTGTCTCGTTGAAAGACCAATTCTCTCCGCGTTCATGTACTGTGCAGCTTTCATTTGTGATGTCTTCCTGTACTGTGTGCGTGTGTGTGTGTGCGTGTGTGTGTGTGTGTGTGTGTGTGTGTGTGTGTGCAGCAATCACTGCGTCTCGTGCCGAGTCTGAGAGACGTCGCAAGCAGCAGGAGTCGACCATCGGAGAATTCAGCGCCAAACTGCATGACTCCGAGTTGATCAAAACAGAACTGCAAGATCGGTACGCCGGTGCTACTCACACACATACACACACACACATACACACGCACACACACACACGCACACACACACACACGCACACACACACGCGCATACATAAGCACTCCAGTGCCCCAGGCGCTGACATGCACACACATACACACACACAATTTTACCCTCAAGGTGATTAACTCTCAGCAATATGCTAAATTATTGTAAAATTTACAATTATAAATTTAATTCCTGCAAGTATTACACACGCACACATATACATACATACACACACACACGAACAAACACACACGCACACACATTCACAGAACGGAAACTGAACTGTTCTGTTCAACACTGACTGAGCGACTGACCGCCAAATCACATACACTCATACAGACAGACAGACAGACAAACTACGTCATGCCACATGCGCACTGCGTAAGACTTTGCAATTGGGTTATTGAACCCGGTGTAATGGGGTAATATGGGGGCATATGTAGGACAGTATGTAGGGTAATATTGGGTAATATGTAGGGTATTATTGGGTAATATGGGATAAAATGTAGGATAATATGGGGTAATATCTAGGGTAATTTCAGCGTTTCCAAATTGCTCGTAACCACAGTACCTTACTGAAAAACTCGTATACGAGCCGTAACTTGGAAAAATCGTCAACCGTCAATTCGTAATTCGTCACTCAACACTTGCAACTTTCAGAGCCGTTGCAACCTCCCCGAGTGTTGCACCCGGAGGCACGAGGGGCCCCTGCATTTTTCCAAAGTCGGACCTCTCTCTATTATAATCATGACGTATTTACACTTAGGCTTCCAGTGAGTATTACCTTCAGAGGAAGATATAAGACCTCACATCTGCTCTTGTGTGACCTCTTGTTTGACCTCTTGTGTGACCTCCTGACCACGGATGACCTAATTACCAGCCATATTTGAGTGTCTCATTTGCATACCATCATTTACGTACCATTCGCGCTTCAATCGTTTCTTTTTCTATTGACTCTCTTCCACTGACACTCTTGTGTGTGTGTCTGTAATTTTTTTGTGCATTATTAATTACAAAAAAAAATATGAACATGCTTACGTGTACCCTTACACACTTAGTGTATGCTTGTGTGTGGTGTGTGGACAGTTGTCAGAAGTTGCAGTTGGAGGCCGATCAATTGTCGGTGCAAGTGGAGACGATCGAGTCCAAGTACACCCAGTCTGCCAAGTCGATTGTTTCCCTCGAATCTCACCTGGCCGAGTCGCAGAGTACGTGTGGTCTCTCTGTCTCGCGTGATACATTTTGCCGAGGCACATATTGTGTGTGTGTGTGTGTGCGTGTGTTTATATTCACCTCTGCTGGATCGTTCACTGCTGTATCGTGTTTGTTATAAGTATATTATATGTACGTGCACATAATACTAAACATGCATGTGTGTGTGTGTGTGTGTGTGTGTGTGTGTGTGTGTGTGTGTGTGTGTGTGTGTGTGTGTGCAGGATTATTGGAGGAGGAGACCATGCAGAAGCTGGCCGTCAACACCAAGCTGCGCGAGCTGGAAGAGCAGCTGAATCAGCAGCGAGAGCAGTTTGAGGACGAGGAGGAGGCTAGGAAGGCGCTCGAGAAGCAGCTGCAGCAGACCAGCACTCAGCTGGGCGATATCAAGAAGCGCGAACAAGAGGAGTCCGACATGGTCAGCCAACTGGAGGACGCCCGCAAGAAACAGATCAAGGTCGGTTGATTATTTGTAGCGTTCTCGCTTCATCTCGGTCGTTCCTTCCATGTTTTCTTGTCTTTCCATCGTTCTCTTGTAATTTATCTTTATATTCATTTGTCTTTTTCTCTATTGTATTCTTATAGTTGATCTGTGCACCATTTATATGTTTTGTCTATTATCGTTTTCTTTTTGCTATCTCCTTTCTCTCCGTTGTTCCTCTATGAGCACAATTGGTTGGCGTGCAGGTTGGCCCGCTGTGTGTTATTGTTGTCATTATTCTGGCTTGTTTGACCAAACAGCCGTCAACTGTCTGGAATCAACGTTTCTCTAGTGGAGTTTGCGCGTCATGTTTGTAGGCACAGTTTCATTTCATATGATTTACGGTCAGAACTCTGTCGTGTCTCCTATTTAACCGATTCCTAATGTGTATGTGTGTGTGTTAGGAGTCGGACGAGTTGCGCCAGCAGTTAGGCGAGATGCAGGCGGCCAACGACAAGCTGGACCGCAGCAAGAAGAAGCTGCAGGCCGAGCTGGATGACGTCACCGTCGATGTGGAGAGCCAGCGCGCCCGACTGGCCGAGCTCGAGAAGAAACAGCGCAACGTCGACAAGACCATCAACGAGGAAAAAGTGACCGCCAACACAGCACACGTACACATACACACATATGAATAATTGTTGTTCAACGGTCTGGTTGTTTGCGAGTGAGTCAGCCATTGCTAGATGCACTGTTGAGGCCAGAAATTCGTGCAGGTGAAATTGTAGCCTAGATGCTGGTGGTAGCGACACCACTTGCAAGTGAGACCATCTGCATTTGTCATCTTATTGCAGTTGCGTTTATTCTGTTTCACATCGAATGATTATTATGGTTGGCGCCGGAATAGGAGTGGACATTGTTTTGGCATCGGTTTAGCCACGTGTTCACTACGCTATGCTAGTGTTGTAAAAGTCGTGCGTGTGTTTGTGTAAATCCGTCTGTATGTTTGTGTGTCGACAGGCACTGCGCGAGCAAATATCGCAGGAGCGTGACGCTGCCGAGCGTGAGGCACGCGAGAAAGAGACGCGCGTGCTGTCGCTTAGCAGACAGCTGGAGGACAGCCGCACCAGCGTGGAAGAACTGGAGAAAAGTCGACGACAACTGCAGATCGAGTTGGACGAGTTGATCAACAGTCAGGGCACGGCCGACAAGAACGTCAGTCACTATGACCTCACAGTGCCTTGCATACTGTTCATCTCTCTTCTCTCTCTCTCTGTCTCTCTGTCTCCTATCTTCTGTTTTCTGTTCTCCTTGGTGTAAGAGATAAAAAAAAATTTGCCTTTGTGCGCACCAGGCGACTATATGAGGAACTCCACTTTCCTTTTGTATATTCCCGTCACTCTTGCTTGTGGCTGTGCAACACGAGGAATGTGAAGTATCGGCTGGTACCGCATCACATCTCTTGCTCACAATGCAACTTGTCTCCGTTTTCCTGGTATTTACCCTTGTGATTGCCGGTGGATATTGTCCACAACAGAGAGCTTTGACTACTATAGTTAGCCTTGTTTAATACTACGCCACTATTGAATGGAACACTAGTGTTTCTGAACATACTCAATGATAACGGCCTTTCAAGTTTTCAGAATTTTCCGTTGAAGGGAAGTGTGTGTGTGTGTGTGTGTGTGTGTTTCTCAGGTTCACGAACTGGAGAAGGCCAAGCGGACGTTGGAGAGCCAGTTGGCCGACATGAAGACACAAATGGAGGAGTTGGAGGACGACGTTCAGCTGGCCGAGGACAACAGGCTCAGGCTCGAGGTCAACATGCAGGCGCTCAAGGCGCAGTTTGAGCGCGACCTGCAGGTCAGTGCCCATCCTCCCAGCTCCCCTCTCTTCCGCCACACCAAACACTCACATTTCGCGGCCGTGTGTTATATCCAGCACCGTAATGGCTCAGTGTTTCATTAGTCTTCACTGAGATATGAATCCAGTATAGACTAGCACACTGCGTGTAGTAATATAGATTTTGTTTCAAAGTGGTGTATCAAAGTATGGCACTTGTATTCCCCTGCCAGATATTTATTCTGTGTGTCGTCTGTTCTATTTGCCGAGTAAATGTATGAGCATGTGAGATTTTCCATTGAAGATCTGGTTCTCAGGAATGTATAGCGTTGGCGCTTGTGCGTCTGCACCTTGTTCTCATTGATATGCTAATATCGGGTGGTTGTGTGCACGCGCAGTCCAAGGAGGAGCAGGCCGAGGAGAAGCGGCGGGCGCTGGTCAAGCAGCTGCGCGACCTCGAGATGGAGCTGGACGACGAGCGCAAACAGCGCAGCTCCAGCGGTGCGCTGCGCAAGAAACTCGAGACCGACTACAAGGACTTGGAGCAGCAGATCGAGATGACCAACAAGGTAAAGGACGACGCCGTCAAGCAGCTGAAGAAGATGCAGCAGCTGCTCAAGGACAGTCAGCAGCAGGTCGAGGAGGCGCGCATGGCACGCGACGAGGCGGTGGCGCAAGGCAAGGATGCCGAGCGCAAGTGCAAGTCGCTCGAGGCCGACCTGCTCCAGCTGCAGGAGGACATGGCGTCCGTGGAGCGTGCGCGCAAGTCGGTCGAACAGGAGCGCGACGAGCTGCAGGAGGAGATCAGCAGCAATGTCAACAAGGGGTACGTGGTGTTGGCGCTCTTGTTGAATATCTCGAGTTGTACGCTGTTTTGGTCAGAATCATAATGTCCAGAACTATGTGTCCTTGATGTATGCAGGGCTATTGAGAAGAGTATTAGACTATTGTGATAGAATTTCACGCAGAGGATGGCATTTTGGTTGTGCAACTATATTTACAATACAAAATAGTAGATCTTATGTATTCTTTTCCACTTTTGCAGCCGCATTTGTGATCTTGTTCGACGTTTTCTTGATGTTTCTTCAGCATGCCCTGTGCTGCCTTAGCATGCTCAAGAACAGTTAAAAGAGTCGTGTAATGCGAGCGTAATGATTGGGTTAGTAAGTGTCTGAATTCTTGTGTATTCAATTAATTGTATCACTTTCTCATTTTCAGTGTTTTTTCTGTATGTGTGTTTATGTGTGTTTTTTGTTTCTGTTGTTCTTCCCATATCGATGTGTGCTCATTAATCCGTGTCTAAATGAATTTGACTGTGTACTGTATTTATTTAGCGCATTCTAGACGTAACGTATGAATTGAGCCTTTTAAATTGTTAAATTAATGTGTGTGTGTGTGTGTGTGTGTTGTTTGGAGCAGGAGCATGTTGGCGGACGAGAAGCGTCGTTTGGAGGCCCGGTTGTCTGCGCTTGAGGAGGAGCTGGAGGAGGAGCAGTCCAACTCGGAGATCCTAATGGACCGTGCCCGCAAGACACAGTCCCATCTGGAACAGTTGACCACTGAACTGGCGTCGGAGCGGTCGAGCACTCAGCGTCTCGAGAACGGACGCATGGTGCTTGAGCGGCAGAACAAGGTAAGCTGCAGTGTGCTGGGAGAATGCAGTGTGTCGTGGCAATATGGTGGTGATCTTTTCAATGGAACCATTTCTTGTTTCCTGGTATTGTTTTGTGTTTGCACAGCATAAAACATATGTTCAAACATACCATGTTCAAACATATCATATCATGTGTTTGCACACTATAACATTGTCATGTTCTACGATACTAATGGAGGGAATATCGACTTGGAGCTTAGTTGGTAAACCTCCCAGTAGTTGTTGGCAAACGTTTCTTTGAGGCCTTACCAATCGTGCATTGGTGTGTGTGCCTACATATTTGTAGTTACAGGAATGAGCTAAGCTCGAGCTGTCAAGCTGTCTCCTTGTCAATATCCCGCTTAATCCAACCTTTCCTTTCATTTCCCAATACTCTGCACTCACTACTTGTGCACTCAGACAATTTCATATTGCTAACACATCTCGTCTTTTTCAGTTTACTACCACCGCTTCTTCTATCTGATCCATCCCACACCAAGTCATCATTTCTGTCTACCTTCTCCATTCCGATCTTATTTTACACACGTTTGTTATGTGTGTGTGTGTGTGTGTGTGTGTGTGTGTGTGTGTTGCAGGAGTTGAAGATGAAGTTGCAGGAGTTGGAGGGTGAGCAGCGGTCCCGCACCAAGGCGCAGGTGGCCGCACTAGAGTCCAAGATTCGCGCTCTCGACGAGCAGCTCGAGGTGGAGGCCAAGGACCGGCAAGTGCATGCTAAGGCTAACAGGAAGCTGGAGAAACGGTGAGTGTTGCGCTGCGTGTCTACACTGTGTGTGAGAGACCGAGAGATCAAATGTGTGTGTGTGTGCGTTTGTTTGTTAGAGGTAGAGAGACCAAATGTGTTTGTGAGAGAGGGAGAGATAGAGTGTTTGTGAGAGTGTTTGTATGTGTGTGTTTGTTTTCAGTGTGTATTATTGTCTATTTGCGGTTGTATCTCCATTATTCTTGATTCTGTATGCGTGAAAACCCATACATCTCTGTGTGCTCGCGCATGTGTGTGTATGTGTGTGTGTTGTGTGATCGACCGGCCGGCAGAATGAAGGAGGTGATAATGCAGGTGGAGGACGAGCGCCGCCAGACCGACCAGTACAAGGAGCAGCTGGAGAAGAGCAACAGTCGCATGAAGGCGCTCAAGCGACAACTCGACGAGGCCGAGGAGGAGGTATCGCGCGAAAAAAGCCAGAAGCGCAAGGCGCAGCGCGAACTCGAGGATCTGCTCGAGACACAGGAGACGACCAACCGCGAACTGGCGGCGCTTCGCAACAAACTCAGGTGTGTGTGTGTGTGTGTGTGTGTGTGTGTGTGTGTGTGTGCGTGTTGAGCATGGGGAGCACATCTGATGGCTTGATTGACAGATTAATTAGCGTATTTCTGCCTATGTCGAATTTCTGGCCCTAAGCTTTGAACTTTGATTTTTGCGGTCGGCTCCATTGGCCATTCGTCAAGTTTGGACGCGAAATTTCCTAAGGGCAAACATTTCGTTGAAGATATCATTAATGTCTTGGTGAAGGCGGGTATTTGTGTCAGATCAACTTTATTTAACCATTATACATTACTAAGGGTATGTATTTATAGATATTGGTATTAAATTGATGAACAAATTCTTAAATCTTTAATCTCATATCTTAAATCTCATAAGCTTCAATCTTTATTCAGTTATTTGATCTCAGGAATTTAATGAACTTGGTATCAGGCGGAATATACAGTAGTAGCATTAGTATGATGCTTGTATTTGGGTATTTGTGTCAGATCAACTTTATTTAACCATTATACATTACTAAGGGTATGTATCTATAGATATTGATATTAAATTGATGAACAAATTCTTAAATCTTTAATCTCATATCTTAAATCTCATAAGCTTCAATCTTTATTCAGTTATTTGATCTCAGGAATTTAATGAACTTGGTATGAGGCGGAATATACAGTAGTAGCATTAGTATGATGCTTTCATGTTCTACAGTGAACCGTGTCTGTTTGGGCTATTTGCCGAGGTCTGTTTTGGTGACCGATTATATCATGGGCCGTACGACCGCTTTCTTGGCAGTTCCATGTGTTCGCACTGTGTGTGTCTGTGGCAATGGTGTTATTTTATTTTGAAAAATAGTATTATGGTGGCTGCTAGTGACTTTCTTCTCGGGATGACCACAGTGTTTCGGGTGTTTCTTTTCCATGGTGCTAGGTATGTGTGTGTGTGTTCAAATTTTCAAGTTCAAGTTCAAATTGTATTTTTTCCACAAGCAAATAACAAATAGCATAACAACAATAAATAAAGAAAGTGGATATAGAGTCTGCTGAGACATTGTCTCTTTTGCAGACTTATGTAATAATGATAATTTTGTTCCAACATGAAACATTGACAAGTGATTAAATAATGATTATATGATACAGTGATTAAACATTGTTATATATATATGAGTTGTTAAATAAGTATATATATATAACAATGTGTGATGTATGACACGCTATATTATATAGATTTAATGGCACAACAATATTACCAGATACACAATTCATAGTACTCTCTCACACATATTGAGTGTGACAAAGAATTGACAATGACAATAATGACGATGACAAAAATTCAACACTGCACATGAGTCGAGAATATGTTAAAAATCACATTTTCGGCATGTCAGCACGCTATCATGCAGAGGTACAACATCATACGTCAGTGATCCAAATCGAGCAAGTACTTTTTTATTTTGTACTTGAAGGAGCTAACTGTCATTGAGGAGACCTGTGTTTTCAATGAATCGGGAAGAGCATTCCATGTTTCGGGTCCTAAATATAAGATAGAATTACGGAATAATTGAGTCCGGTAGTTCGGTACATGTAAATTTATGTTATTTCTTCTAGTCAGTTGGGAGTGATGCAGAACATGGAAGATTCCATTTTCATGTTTTATCGATCTGAATGTATCCAACAAAAGAAAATATCTGTGAATGTGTCTTAACTTCAAGAGTTTCGCTTTTCTAAAGATATCATCTGCTGAGTCATATTTCTTTTTGAAAGACATTATTTTTAGAACACGTTTTTGTTGAACGAATAATTTGTCCAAAAACGAAGGCCAAGTGCACCCCCAGACAGATATACAATATATAAGTTTTGAATAACATAGAGTGTAGTATATCGTCCGCATTGCTTCTGTACTAAGCTTATTACGAACCCTATACATAATGCCGGCAATGATGGATAAATTCTTGCATAGGTTGTCGATGTGATTATTCCAGTTGATATATTCATCTATTAACACCCCCAAGAATTTCACTGTTTGTACTCGATGCACCACTTCTCCATTTAACATCACTGTGTCCAGGTGATGTGTGAGTGATCTGTTCTGAAATAGCATTATATTGGTTTTAGATGTATTTATTTTCAGTTTATTTGCATTCATCCAACAGTTCACGAGAACCAGTGTTTGTGTCAGTCTAGAGTGAAGGCATTGTAAATCATCAGCGGAAACAAGGATGCTCGTGTCGTCAGCGTACATTGTTATGTGTGCTTCTTTTGCAACATATGTTATATCATTTATGTATAACAAAAATAAGATCGGTCCCAATATTGATCCCTGTGGTACTCCATGGTGAATGTATTTATATTGTGAAGGCGAATTGTTACAGACAACAAATTGCTTCCGTCCGGAGAGATAACTTTCGAATAATTTATGAACGGGCCCTCTCAATCCAGCGTTTTTTAATTTAGCAAGTAAAATGCGATGGTTCAAGGAGTCAAATGCTTTGGAAATGTCTATAAAAATTGCAGCCACATATCGCTTTCTATCCAATTGCTCATATATCGTCGAAACAAAATGCAGAAGAGCCGACTGAGTTGATTTATTTTTTCTAAATCCAAATTGGGTGTGAGATATAAGACTTTTTGCTTCAAGAAAATCAATGAGTCTGCATGCAATGGCCTTTTCATAGATTTTACTCATGACTGGTAGTAAGGATATCAATCTGTAATTATTTATGTCCGTCTTGGCGCCTGCTTTAAACAGAGGTAATGACTTGGAAATTTTTAATTTAGTGGGAAATATGCCTTTACGGAAGGATAAATTAATCAGGTACGTGAGAGGAGCGGATATGAAGTCTGCGGTCTTTTTAAGCATGAAAGCGGTTACTTCATCAAATCCTGCGGAATTCGATTTTATTGATAGTGTGTGTCTCTTAATTTCCTCTACACTACAGGGAAGTAAGTACATAGATGCGGCTGAAGACGCGTCCAAATATGTAGTAAATGCGGTGCCAGGGTCTTGATCATCATATCCAACAATATTCGTAAAGTGACTGTTGAATTTGTTAGCAACTTCATGCCTTGCAATTGAGTCCAAATCAATTGACTTCTCGGGAGATTTTTTTCGGTATCCCAAGACTGCATGTATTTGTTTCCAAGTTTCTTTTGGATTCCCTTGTATGTCTCCGAATTGTTTGGTGTAATATGCATTTCTGGTATCTCTGAGTACTTGTGTCAGCGTATTTCTGAACTTTTTGTATCTTTCCTTATATGTAATAGGCCATTTTCGTGATAGTCTCGCCAATCTATGTTTCTCTCTGATACTTTTAATGATTCCGGGTGTTAAATATGGACATAATTTTGGCAATTTTTTCTTTCCGAAATATTTGAGTGGAAAATTATTTTCGAAATATTTCATGAATTTGTCAAAGAAAGTATTGAAAGCAGCATCAGGGCATTCACACTCGTAAACATCGTCCCAGTTTTGATATGAAATATCATCTACAAATTTATTCATGTTGTTACTATTGAAATCTCGTCTCAGCACAGTTTGGTCGTTATCCGCAGCAATAGAGTTTTCTCTAAAATTCGAGACTATTGGAAAATGATCGGATATATCGGATTGTATGATATAGTTGGAGGTGTTTTTCTCTATATTATTGGTCCATATGTGATCGATGAGTGCAGCCGAGTTCTTTGATATTCTGGTGGGCTTGGTAGTCACTGGCCATAAGGAAAAGGTTAACATTAAGTTTGTAAAATCTTTGAATTGAGTGTTTCGTATTAGAAGGTTTATATTCCAATCTCCGAACAGAAAAATGGCATGATAAGATTTTCTAGAGACTTCGTTGAGTATATCGTTGATTCTTTCAAGAAATTTATTAAAATTCCCGTTCGGCGGCCTATAGATTGAAGCAAGAAAAAATTTGCTCTTACCTCGCTCAATTTCTACACTTACACATTCAAATTCAGGTTCACTCAGACACAATTCGTGTAACTGGGTGGATATATGTTTGTCATGCACATACATGGCTACTCCACCACCATTTCTGTTTCTGTGAACCCCGTACATTGTGTAGTTGGGAATTTTATATATCTGCGCTATGTCTTTGTCAAGTCTCGTTTCGGCAAATCCCATTACATCAAATTTATGCTCACTGACAGATATAACTTCGTCTAGGTAGTCATACAAATTAGAGGGAATGCTCACGATATTCAATGCAACGATCGAGAAGGTGGATACGTCATAGGTCGTTAAACTGACATCCAATGTTGCGTATTGAGATTCAGGAATTGATTTCATTTCTACATGATCAGACAGAATTTCACTGACATCAAGAAATTCTAGCATATTGACTTCTTTGGAGTCCATGTCTTATTAGCTATAGAACCTTTGACAGAAAACTTATCTGAATCTAATTTCGTCTCCTGCTGCGGCTGGTTGTTTCTTTGCCGCTCGAGGCATCTTTTCTTGTGACGGAGGCACCAGGGCGCAATTTGTCCCTGATTGGCGTGTTGGATCGTGAGGGAGAGGCGCTAGCAGGTACTTCCGCTCGTGCAGCTCCAGAGAGAGCAGCTGTTCCTCCAGTGGCTGCCAGAGTGGCTTCTGAGCGGGCAGTCGGATCACTAGACGCATAGGAACGTTGCCCCGTCTCGGCAGCAGAACCGAACTCCCTTTCTCTTTCTCTTATTATGAGACGCGTCTTGCGGAAAAAGGCGATTTTCCCGGCAGCTCTCGCTGCTCTGAATGCCGGCATCTGTTGCATCTTCATCTCTTGGGATGCTGCGGACAGATCTTCGTTGATGAAGATGCCAGTTCCCTTCAACTTAGCCGCATTCCTCAGAATGTTTTCTTTGTCTTTGAATGTCTCCATCCTTACCATAATTGTTCTCTGCTTCTTCTTTGTAGCGTATGTTTTGCCGATACGTTTCGCTTGCTCGATCTGAGCCCCCTCGATGCCCATTTTCTCCTTCAAGGTCTCTTCAATCAGCTGAGTAGTTCTCTCCCAACTTTCTCGGTTCTCTTCTTCTATCCCGCAGACACGGAGGTTTTTTCTTCTAGAAAAATCTTCGTTTTCGCGTAGCCTCTCTCGACATTTGTACAATTCTTCTTCTCTCTTTCCTTCTGTCGATTTCATATGGTGGATCGTTTCCTTCAGATCTCCAATTTCCCCGTAGGCAAATTGCAGGCTTTTTTCGAGTTCCCGAATGGTTGATTCCGCAGCCTCGATTCTTCTGTCCTGCTGCTGAACAACCAGGTCTAGGGCCGATTTGAAGGCACGTTCTTGTGCTTCAAGCATAATCTTGAGTGTCTGTGCGTCCATGTTCAGACACAAACACACACACCCGATATTCTCGCACTCACAATACGCTCACAATAACAACTGGACAACGCGCTGACACGACCTTCCACTGCCAATGTCACAACACTGCCAATGTGTGTGTGTGTGTGTGTGTGCGTCTGTGTGTTTGCCACCGCAGTATTGCCGAAGCGGAGGCTGTTCTGCTTGAGATGAAACAGCCGAAAAGGTTTCAGTAGTAAACGTGGTGTCTTGGCGTGTGTTTGTGTACCCACCTCTTGTCCACGTTACAAGTGGTTACATTTAGTTAATTCCTCTTTTTCCCATTTGTGTGCATTTTGACTTTTTTGTAGTTTTCACTTTAGTATTGCACGGTTATTTTGGTAGAATTTTACCGTTTTGCATGTGTGAATGTCACTTATTTTGCATGTTTGTGTATGTGTGTGTGTGTGTGTGTGTGATTTAATGGTGGTATGCTATTTTTCGCAGACAGTAGTTGTCGGTATGTGACATTTCTTTCACAGCTTGCTTTCAACCATTGCATGGCTTTGTGCGTTGTTCTTTTCACTAATCGCTGTTCGCTTGTCGCCAGCCAACCTGTTCTCTTTGGTTTCTGTAGATTTTTGAGCAACCACAAATAATATTCTAGATATTTCATTTTGATGCCTCGCTGCCCTGCTATGTTTGATATTTCGTCATGTTACAATACGTGCATAACCCAGCGCAGCTTTTATTTCCACACATTATCATGAAGTATATCAGGGTATATCTTCAAGTGCAAAATTGACAGCCCAGAATATATACGAAAAATTTTCGCTCGAGCGTCGTTTTCAGTCATGGTGCATCATCGGTTGGACAACCTACAACACCTGTATATGTGTGTGTTTTGCAGACGCGGCGGCGGTGGCGGCGGCGGTATCGGTGTGTCCACCAGTCGTCTGCTGCGCGGCTCTCTGTCGTCGGCCAATCGCACGGGCGGCGGTGGCGGTGTGGTGTCTGGTGACGAATCGTCGGTGGCCGAGGACAGCGTGGACGGAGACATGGACGTCGCCGACCACTGAAGCTCGTCTCATCCTCCCCTCTCTCTCTCTCTGTGTATCCCATCACACACATGCTCGTGCTTTTCTGTGCCATTTTGTTTAGGCGCGCTGCGGGTGTTGGGTTTTGTATCGGCCAATATTGTTGTCTTCCACGGGCGCTGTCGGCGCTCGCCTTGTTAGTGGCGCGTGTGTCGTAGTTGCCGCCACCGCCCCGCCAGAATCAAATCAGCTATTTTGCTATTTGTCAGTTGTGTCGCTTGGTGTGTCTTGTATCTTGTCTATGTGTGTGTTTGCAAACAAATTAAGTGTTGAGTGCTTTCTGCATTCCTGTCTCTCTGTGTGTGTGTCTGGGTGTGTTTGTGTCTGTATGTGTGTGTCTCTGTTGACACTGAGATTGTACGTGTGCGTTCATATATATATATATATATATATTCGTCAGTTTGCATATGCGTTTATATAGTTGTTGAGAAATTTCGCTTGTATTTTGTTTACTTTATTAGCGCTTAGCAGCTTTGTTCGTTACACCGACTGTTCGCTGTGTGTGGGCGGCATGTACGATTTCGAGCGAAAATTGGTTGTGGTATTCTAACGTGATTTTACGCTATATGGGTGTGTGTGAGTCGTTGCGAGCAATTTTTTGACGTGCCACGGAATGAGACATTGAGTGATTGAGGCGAATTTGTCAGTGTTTGTTGTTGTGCGCTTGTTCCGGAAAGTTTTTGAAACGCTTTCACGTGTGTGTGTGTGTGTGTGTGTGTGCGCGCGCGCTATATTCTGCTTGATAATTTTCCGAAATGTGCCGCTAGCTAACAATAAATGAAGTTAATTTTTCCTGATGATGTTTGTACGTTCGTGTGAATTGTGAGAGCAAGTTTCAGGTATTATCAGCAAATGTTATCAGCCGGTCCGATCGCTAATCGAATCGCTAACCTTATCTTTTATAATTTAATTCTCGCACGCACGCACGATACACGCACGCACGATATAGAGCCGGACAAATTGGAAGTTAGAAATTGAAAGCGTGGCTTTGTCACCCCTTCCAAGTTCACTGCACCGACTACCGGAAATAAAGCAACTTTTCAACAATCACGAGCTCAGTTCACCGCTAATAACTGTGAATGTTGACGTAAATGTCCGTAAGGAGGTCAAGCGGAGCGCAATTTGACACCAGAAGAAAAGTAGTCATTTTTCTTTTTTATACTTATTAATGGCATGAACTCCTGATTTTGAATCGTCTTAACAAATACAAATACAGTGCTAGTATATATTCCATGAGACCACCATCAAAATGGCACAATTCAAAATAATAGCAAGAGTATTGATAAAATGACAGTGAAGCGAAACGTCCAGATATTATCACGCAAGTGTGCAAAGGAAACACGAAGGAAAGGAAGGAAGTGAAAAAAGGACAGCATCAAACCATATATCCCACGTGATGATGAATTTCGGGCGATCGGCGAATAAATCATCGTAAAATCGCTGGATCAATTTGAATGTGTGTGCACGTGTAGATAAAGCCGGCGCTGCCCAAAATCACGCATTTCTTGTGTTGCCGGCAGATTGCACCGAATCACTGGCCGAAGCTCGTTCACTGAGAAATCTCTCAAACTCTGATGATGACATTGTGGCGCCTGCACCACCCTGCAAACACACATACACACACACGTGAAGGTGCATGACTGGACGCAATTTACACACCAAGCACTTGACGAGTCGGAGAGAAGTGTCACACAAAGATAAACACCACAATAACAATGCGCCCAGTCGTGTGTTGTTTTGCTAGACACTCACGTCCATTTTCAGCCATTGCTCCATCTCGTCGGCTTCTGATGCACTCACGATCTGCCAACAACAGACAGATCAATGTGAACACACACATGCATATACACACACAACACATGCAACATCCACATATACAACACACGCACGCACAACACACACGTAATGTGCGCACGGAGAGAACTAACGTGTTGTGAAGGCACGGCTGCAGTCGCCAACCCAGCTGCACCACTCTCGCTCCTGCACATACACACAAACATACACATATATACTTGCATTGCTTGCTCGTTTACTATTATTATTATTATTAATTACAGGCAAATCCAGTAGCATGGGAAGAGTGCAAGCACTATTACCACCCTAAGGTGGCCCCATGTACCGGAAGCGCCCAAAAGATTCAGAGAGAAAGAGAGTTCGAAAAGAAAAAAGTCTAGAAAGAGAGTTGGAAAAAATAAATAACAATAAATAATAAACCATCATCCGACAACACTCCATAATGTCACTCCGCCCACGTTCCTCAATAAATAATATCAATCAACAATAAATATGTGATTCAGTAAATAACAACCATCAATAAAAAAGAATAAATATTAATAAATATATAATAATAAAGCTCAACGTACGTGTGTGAGTGTGTGTGCAGAACGGCACATTGGTGTATATATATTGGTGTGTGTGTCTGTGTGTCGATATGCCATGACTCACGTGCATTGCAGCGAGCGTTTGCAGCGAGCGTTTGCAAATGCCCAGTGGCGTGCAGAGTGCGTAGTAAAACAGAGTGTTTAAATAAGTACATTGTCGTGCATGTGCGTGTTCCACAGGCGTTTTTCGAGTGGATATGTGTAGTTTACCAATATTGTAATTGTAATTAACATTTATTTTTCTACTGGTGTTTGTTTTTCACCATTATTCTACACACTGCGCCATTCAGTTGAGCGATTGCTAGAAACGCCCATGCGAGATTGCCACCTCAGGCACACACACACTCACATACACACTGATATACATGCACACACACACACACATACACACTGACATAGATGCACACACACACACACACACATACACATACAGGTACACGTACACACACACACACATACATACACAGTGTACAGAACGGCACACTGATGTATATATTGGTGTGTGTGTCTGTGTGTCGATATACCATGACTCACGTGCATTGCAGCGAGCGTTTGCAAATGCACAGTGGCGTGCAGAGTGCGTAGTAAAACGGAGTGTTTAATTCAGTACATCGTCGTGCATGTGCGTGTTCCAGAAGCGTTTTTCAAGTGTATATGTGTAGCTTACCAATATTGTAATTGTAATTATCATATATTTTTCTATTGGTGTTTGTTTTTTACCTTTATTCTACACACTTTTGTCATTCAGTTGAGCGATTGCTAGAAACTTCCCTGCCAGATTGCCACCACATCTTTTCTGCGAACTGTTCTTGCATAATTTTGCAATTCTTCCCAGGAATTGCACACACGATACCGTTTTGCATTTTGTATTGGTATGTGTGTCCGTGTGCCGAAATTCTATGAACGAACACGTGTGCAGCCAGTGTTTGTATGCGTGTGCGTCTGTATATGCGATGCGAACTTATCATCATATTTGCATTGCTATCCCAGACAAAACTCAAGGCGACCGCATCACTTACAATACTACAAACGAAGCTACGAGACGCACGTAGTGCGGATCTACTAGCGACCATAACCGCACGAAGTGCGGAACTTGTCGCTAGTAAGTAATAAATAACAATCAAGAACAATAAATATGATTCAATCAGAAACATCCAACAATAAATATAAATATGATTCAATAAGTAACAACAACACCAATAAATATGATTCAATAAACAACAACAACAATAAATATGATTCAATAAACAACAACAACAATAAATATGATTCAATAAACAGCAACAACAATAAATATGATTCAATAAACAGCAACAACAATAAATATGATTCAATAAACAGCAACAACAATAAATATGATTCAATAAACAACAACAGCCAACACTGAGTAAAAGTATAATTTAATAAATAACAACAACCAATAATAAATAGTAATAAATAGATATAGTCATTTGGGGCAAATGGCGATTTGGTTATTTTGGGGGTAAAAAATGATTTTGACCTTAGGATAGTTGAAATCGCTATGTACAAGAAATGAGTGGATAAACTATTAGATCATTCGTTTGCGGTCATTTCAGTGTATGAATCGTCTTTTTGCGTTAAAAAATGAATGTGTGACACAATTTCTCCCAAAACCTTTCAAAACATGTTGCACAAAACATTTGCAATGTTTCAGAAAATTTGTCATAATTCACCACATGGACAAATTTTGGGGGCAATTCGCGATCGCTTCAAGAAACTGGGGCAATTGGCTATAGCTATCTCTTCCATAGCATTTATATGCAAGTATTAAAGACACCACATCATTCTGAAAGTGGGGCATATTACGATCGGTGTGGGGGTAATTGACGATCAGTGTAGCGATCGTCAATTGCCCCACACCGATCGTAATATGCCCCATCCCCGATTTCTATTTACCCCTATAGCGATCGTCAATTGCCCCGTGGTGCACCACGTGCGACGACGTCTTGCATTACTTCGAGGAAATGTACTTCGCGGAGCCCGCCAGGAGCCATAGTCGACTAGAATACCGCGGCGGTCATGCAAACAACTTCACTTGGCTTGCATAGAGACTGTCCTACACCCCAGAGGACGTGGTGCGACCCCCTCACAAAAAAGAGGAGAGTCATTCCCATGAGCTGTAATAACTGATGAGAATTTCCACCAAAAGATTGCAGAGATGAACAAGTCTAAGACAAGACTTCGCAAGAAGGGAGCTCCTACTCAAACTGAGAAGTCTAGCAAGGAATAACCAAAGAAAAAGGCAAAAGTGAAAAAGAGAAAGTCGAAAGGGGATGATGAGGACTCGGAATCAACAGTGTCGCAATAACTGAAGCAAATACATCCAGTGATTTATCTCTGGAAGACCTGCTGAGAGATGGCATTGAAACCATGCTATAACGGAAGAAAAACACATACTTTTCGTAGAGTGTATTATGTATCAGCCTTAAGGCCAGGCTAAGTAAGCTAGCATTGTAATGTGAACTATTTCATCTTTGTTTTTCGTTTGAATATATTTAGTTGAT
Organism: Sacculina carcini; assembly: GCA_916048095.2. Classification (NCBI taxonomy): domain Eukaryota; kingdom Metazoa; phylum Arthropoda; class Thecostraca; family Sacculinidae; genus Sacculina; species Sacculina carcini. The sequence continues at coordinate 3,913,280 of OU696584.1, forward strand.
AATTTCTGTCTTTATCTATCATCTAGAATGCCAAATTACCTTCAAATTAACGAATTACGGATCGATCGTTAATTACCCTACGAAAATCGTCATTTACCCCACTGGGGTAAATGACGATCGCACCACTAAATTCGATCTCTATTTAAAAAAACAAAATTATAGTAAAATAAGAATAAATATAAATAAATACAAAATAAATAACAATAAGCATGAATAAATAACAATAAATATGAATAAATAAACAATTAATAAGACTCAACAGTCAATTCCGCTCTTACAGTAGCATTTCATTTACTTTGGCCTTGAATTTGTTCAAATTGTTCTGCGAGAAAGCCTCCTCCTTCAGCGTGTTCCAAGCAGAGTATGGGTACGGTACGGTACGGTACGAAATTACGGTACGGTACGATTGAATTTCGGGCAAAAGTACGGTACGAAATTACGGTACGAAATTTTTCCGAAGTACGGTACGGTACGACAGTACGAAAAAAAAATTTCGTACCGTACCGTACCTTTTTCGTACTAAAGAGAATGGGTAAAAGGTGAGCTCGATATAGAGAACTAAGTGTAGTGTCGGAGCGATGGCGAGCGAATCTGAGATGTGGCTTGACTCACAAGTATATTAAAACACAGACAAGTTGAATGAACGAGACCTACACCTAGACTGACTTTACTCTATAGCCTGACCCCGATTGTACCTTGCTGTCATACGTGCCTTCCTCTGATTGGTCCATTTCACAATCGTACCATACACGTCACAACATCGCGATACACGTCGCGCCATCTTTACAATCGCAATACAGTAAACCGCACATGATACAAGACACTACATACCCCCTCACTTAAAATAATACACACCATCAGAAAGATAAGTGGTTTCGTCGATAGTAACAGGTTGTTTGGCAGCGACGCCGCCAGTCTTCACCGATGCCGGATCACAGCCGCAGTAGCACTGAGCTGTCTGATGTCGACCGTCGGTGCCGTCGCACGTGGTGGTGAGGAATCGTCGAGGTCGATATCTACGGCAGCTACATCGCCTGGTTCGCGAACGGCAAATTATCGGAATATCTCCGGAACGTCGGAAGCCGGAGTCCACCGGCTTGCAGACCGCGCCTCGCCGACTTGGCCGCTGCAGACCTGCAGAAATGCCGATGTTGCGCACAGTGGATCTGACCGGATCACAGCCTGACACTGCTGTGTCCTCGTCACAGTCGCTGTCGTGTCGCTGTCGTGCCGTCACTGTAGCTGTCGTGACTTCTCTCTGCTCCCCCTTCTCAGCCAAAACAGCGACTGTTGTACGCTGTCGTGCGTTTGCGGAGAATGACAGTTTACGCAGAGGATGCGCTGTCGGTGCGTCGTTTTGCTTCAATCTGGTTTTGTGGCAATACCCTTCGTTTGGTAGTAAAGCTGCGACTTCTTTTGGTTCGGTTACTATTTTCAACACCTGTCCTTTTCCGGGTTGAATCGTAACTCCAAGTTTCGCCAGCGTGGAGAAGCCCAATATACCTTCTGAATATCTGCTATCGATTATGAAAAAATCAGCCATAGTCGTGCTATCACCCACAGTGACTGATACAGGTAGCGTTCCGACGACTTTCAGCGGGTGTCGGCCAATGCCGAAAAGCTGAGTGTCAGACGCTGTTACCGCTGAGCCTCTGAAAAGCTTCCTTGCTAGCGGCAAACTCATGACAGAGACACTAGCACCAGTATCTACCTGAAGTTCGATGTCTGCTGACTGGCCTGACTCGACTGTGACTCTTGCGTTGCATGTCAATCTTTTGTCTTGTGCATCTGCGCAGGACAGAATGGTGACCTCTTTGACCGGTTTGAATTTGGTTGCCACACTCGTCCTTTCCTTTGATCTGCACACAACGGCCCAGTGCCCACGTCGACCGCACGCATTACATTTTGCATTACGAGCCGGACAAAAATCTGCTCTGGGTGAGCCGTGCGAACGGCCGCAGTATGTGCACTGGCTATCTGTCACACCACCGTCACGCTGTTTGCCTTTACAGGACATTCTTGTGGCATTCACAGTGGCCGCATCGGGTTCTTTACTGGAGCTCATTAAAGCCGAATGCCTGCGCGAAGTCTCGTACGCTTCTGCCAGATCCAGCAGGGAGTCCAGTGTGAGTTTTGCGTCCTGTAGAAATCGTTCGCGGAGTCTAGGGTGCACCGTATGTTCTACAACCTGGTCTCTTATCATTTCATCCTGCAGTTGACCGAACTGACAATTCCCCGACAAGCTGCGTAATGAAGAAACGTACTCTGCAGTAGTTTCATTCTGGGTCTGCGTTCTTTGTCTGAAGTTGAACCGTTCTGAAATAACGTTCAGCTTAGGTGAATAAAATTCGCCCATTTGACGTAGCACTTTTTTGTAATCGTCTTCGCCTTCCCTCTTAGGAGAGTCTGGAAGGGAGAGAAAAACTCGCTGCGCCTCAGCTCCAACACAGTGAAGCAAAATAGCCTTGCGCCGGGACACGGAAAAACTGTCGCCGTTGATGGCCGTCAGATAGTTTTCGAACGTAAACTTCCACTCAGTCCAGGGGATGAGAGGCTTTCCCGGGCGCGAAAGAAAAGTGGGAGGTGCTGCGACACCATCCATACTGATATTTGTAAATAGACAAATTATCAATACTGAAACTGACCTCGTCGCCAAATTGTAGTGTCGGAGCGATGGCGAGCGAATCTGAGATGTGGCTTGACTCACAAGTATATTAAAACACAGACAAGTTGAATGAACGAGACCTACACCTAGACTGACTTTACTCTATAGCCTGACCCCGATTGTACCTTGCTGTCATACGTGCCTTCCTCTGATTGGTCCATTTCACAATCGTACCATACACGTCACAACATCGCGATACACGTCGCGCCATCTTTACAATCGCAATACAGTAAACCGCACATGATACAAGACACTACACTAAGTTCAACACAAACGGTGGGAAGCTAAAATTAATAATTCCTGGGGGACCAGAGTCAGATAGATGTTTTAAAACGTTCATAATTATATTTCGATACATGGATCATCATTCTATTTCGATACATATTGCGAACAATAGCAAGCTTCAATAATTCGCCAAGAATCGACAAAAAAGAGAATATTTTTCACTGGTGGCATCATCATACCCACAATGGTCTAAAAGCACTAGCAGAAGTTGCCATAGCACAACCGGTGACTCAGGCCAGCGTTGAAAGAAGTTTTTCTGGTCTGAATTACATTCTCAATGAGCGACGGACAAGACTAAAATCTGATATAATTGATGCGATCATGGTGCTAAGATGTAACACCTGAGACTGCAATCTTGCTACTGCCAACATTTCGTGCTTGCTCTAATGAATTTGTCGCTAGTGCCCTATATTCTGGCATGTGCCATGCTTACCATAAAATGTTAATATGTTCTGTGAATTTGCAAATTGAATGTGTTGAATGTGAATGTGTTTTATGAACCAATACGTGCGTGAATTTGTATGGGTGCGGGAGCGTCGTGTGTGTGTATATATCGTATAATTTAGGAGCACATGAGTAATTTTGCATTTGTATTGAGCACGACGACATTAATACATTTCTGTGTCTATTATCGTTTTAGCTTGTGTTAACATCGAGTGAGATGACCCACTGCCATAACAACAATAATATGTATTTGTTTGAGCACAATTCCAGGAATCGGGTGGGAGGTACACAATAAAACCGAGTGAGAAAGTACATGCTTGTGAGAAATAATAGGTGAATGACATGCTAACTCATTGACTATTTCCATGGAACCCGGTATCTAAAAGAGTTCATATTTTACTCGCGTATAATGACTGTATGAACATGACGCAGAAACCTCATCATTGTGTTTGTATTTGCTTCAGCCACGCCATATTATCATAAGCATATACAACCAACTCACTGAATTCGCCAGGGCTTTCTTTAATTTTACCAATAAAGTGAATATACCGATAAAGTAATTTTACTTGATGTCGAAGGGTCCCATTTAACGTTTTCTTTTTATAATGTAAAGTTAAATATACGTGTTTCATAAACATTTCGTATTTCATTTAGTATTAAATATTTAGCAAAATATAATATATGGTGTAATAATGTATATTATAGAATTCCACATATGGGGATAGCAAATATCGATTCAAGTCCTGTGAGAACGATTGCTGAAGGTACGAAAAAGGTATGAAATTACGGTACGAAATTTTTTTCGTACTAGTACGGTACGATTGCAAAAATGAGGTACGGTACGGAAGTACGGTACGAAATTTTTTCGTTGGTACGAATCACGAAAAACGAATCGTACCGTACCGTACTTCATTCTCTGGTTCCAAGTAGACACAATGGCCGGAAGAAAGCAACGCTGGAATTGTTTTGTACGACAACGAATTGGAGCCATGCACTGGGAATGCTTTTTGGATGTAAACCGTGTGCTTCTTGCTGCCACGAAATCATCAGGAATAGACTTGCTCATCGGATGATGGTCGTTGTGCTTGATCTTGTACAGCATGCACACGCTGCTGACCTTTCGACGATGGCAAAGATCAGCAAGAACCAAGTCATCACAGAGGAACTTGCAAGTTGAACTAGCAACTCTGTTGATGAGATTGAGGTGACAATCCGCAGCAGAAGACCACACGGGGGCGCAGTACTCCAGAATTGGCAAAATGAAACAGCGAACACAACTTTTGGAGATTGTGCTGCTACCGAACATTCGATATGCCTTTCTTATAATTCCCAGTTTCCGCGATGCCAAACAAACTAGCTTCCGAATGTGACTCTCAAACGTCAGCTTTGAGTCTACATGTACTCCCAATGTCATATGTTAACAATGTTACATCAGGTTTCTATTTATCTTACAAATTTCACTCCATTTTCCGAGCTGCTATTAGTTTCCACTTGTTACTCTCTGTATTATCTTGTACTCTCTGTGCTACTCTCCTCTTCTGTGTCTCCCGTATTCAAATTGTATCTAAATCTGCGCAGTTGTTCCCAGGCCGGTTTTTGCATTTTTTCACCCATCGTGCACAAATTCTTGAGGGCCGAATTTGAATTCACTGACGTTTTCACTAAACCCTGTGATATCCCAGCCAAAACACAACCTGGCAGCTCTGATTCAACCTATAATACAGCACAGCTCGCTGCGTACGGACACTAACGCACAAAGTCACTGAGGTCACACAACAAATACCCTCAGGCGAGCGCTGTCTCACCTGCCTGCCGAGTCGAGCAGGTCACTACTTGACAGCGATGACGTGACGACCGCAGCAGCGCCGCTCAAAGACACTGCCGCCATCTGGCGAGCGACAGAGCTGTCACTGTGCGACTCGGCCAGGTTGATGAGACTGGCCGTCGTAACACTGGTGGGCGGGGCTTGTGATGACGTCAGCGGTGACGTCACATTCGACGCGACTCCAGCGCTTCTGATTCGCTCGAATCTCTCGTATCTGAATCAATAGCACAGGAGAAAACCGTTGAGCGAAAATAATATCAATCTAAAAAGCGGAGAAAATAATCACCAATTTACCTAATAAGAATCACAAATTTACCTAATAATAATCACCAATTTACCTAATAATAATCACTAATTTACCTAATAAGAATCACTAATTTACCTAATAAATACTACATGGCTAATAATTTTGATTTTCACTCACAGATTCAGCACAATACATACTCAACACTGGCACTTGTATAAACAGCGTACATATACCATATGGCACATAATGTCACCTGATAAAACAGTTGTTTAGGCTGTCATTGACGGTTAGCAGATGTTCAGTAACATGGTCGGTGCTGGCAGACGTGTCGCCGGCTGACAACTGGCCGGCTAGCTGCACCAGGCGGCGCTGCATCTCGCCACAAGTGACTGCCAATTGCTACCGAGCACAACGAAACAAAACAGCCAATCAGCGACAAGCATAGCGGCGTGCCAGCCAATCAAGGATGGGTACACCGATGATTCGACCAATTAGCGATAAGCACGACGGCGATTCAACCAATGAACAAACGGCACATGTGCATCAATCAACGATGAGAAAAAATGGTTGTTCTCATCGTTCTCACCTTAGAAACCAAGCACAGACAAAAGCCGAGCTATGCATCAAGTTGCAGCCATTACTCCAATTGAGCAGACAATCTATTATCATGGTCAATAGTATTACTTCAGCGCGTGGTGCGAGTTTAAAGCATAAACTGCTCTATAATGGAGCCACTTGATACAGCCACCTGCAACAGCTCGAGATCGGCGCCACTGGCCGACGTCGGCTTCAGTGCCGTGAGCATTTCATTGAACACGTGCGCGTTGGTGTCGACCACTCCCAGTTCACGACTCAACTTGTCCAGCTGCGACTGTGACAGACTGCACGCGGCCGGCTCTGCGGGGACAGCGGGCGATGCGTTTGGTGTCTGCTGTTTGTGCGCCGAATTGGACGCCGGAGATGATGTGACTGCAGCGCACGACGGTGGTCTCTGCAAACAGCAAAACGGTGGATGCAGAAACGAATCACAGACATAAACGAAATAATTTATGTCGTTCAAACATTCTGCTGCAGCTTTGAACTAAATGCTGAAGTGAGCAAGGCGGAAATAGGCGGAAAAACACACATTTAGAACCAGGGACGCGACATTAGAAAATATTTAGCAGAACGACGAAAACGCGAGATAAGCAAAAATATATAAGAGGGAGGATGTAATAGAGAACAAAAATGAGAACAAAAATAATATAGAGAATAGAGAACAAAAATGAAGAGACTGGGAAAAGAAAGAGATAAAGTAAGAAAAGTGAATCTGACGGGAGCTGGGGTGATGATGGGCACGGTGGTGGCGCCGCCAAGCAAACTGGTGGTCATAGAGCCGGCCGCCGTCGCCGTCGCTGTGGTCGTGGGGAACTGCATGCCTCGCGCCACCAGCTGGTCGTGCACGGTGACCACACCTGACAGCTGCGCGTCGCCGCGGAACGTGTCGGCCCAGCTGCGCACCAACAGCAGCACGCGCTCCTGCACGACCAGCGGCGGCTCGTTCTTCGGACCTGACACACACACATGCGCACACACACACATAGACCGCCGGCTTGCCTAATATTCAAATCATGACAGATCTGCATTTTGTCCCCTACTCTTTCTCAAACCGCCCTAAGCATCCTGCAGAATATGAAAGCATCCTGCTTGACAGCGATGACAAGCAGGATGCTTTCATATTCTGTGAATGTCTGAGAACAAAACGCGAACGTCATATCACTTGATTTGCCTGTAATTAAAAACGCTAATAATAAAACCACACAGATGCACACGCAGAAGGACACAATCAGACAGCGACCAACAACAACACACAGACCAGAAATCAAACACCAGAAACGCACGGCAAACACAATGAATGTGTGTAAGCGAGTGGTAGCCTGCACAAGAGAACACGTGATTTACCTAGCAATGAGGTCTCAACGCTGCCAACCCAATTGGCAACACTATTGTTGATGGTGGCCACAATGCTCGAGGATTTGTCAGCATCGAGAGAGGAAAGAGCGTCACAGAACAAGCGGGGACCTACACATACGCACACGCACATACACACGCCGTCACACATACGCACACAGACAGACAGACACACGCCGACCTACATATTGGGTGAACACAAATCACAAGTTTTAATCACAGACACACTCTCTTATACACTGATACATACACGAACACAGAAATATCGCAAGAAAAACACCTGCCTAAATCATGTCATATGCAGACTCGCCCGGACACGAGCGTATAAGCGGATGAGAAATACACGAGTTAAATTTGGCAGGCCAACTAAAATATAAGCAAGGCACAGACCACACCAAACATGTCCACATAAATAGCAAACTGGTTCTGTTGAGAGGTGTTTGACATTGCTAGCAAACAAGCTGAAATAGAAGAGAGCAAGACGAGAAGACCTGCCTGACAAAATCCTAACTGCAATGTGTGATGCACAGGAATAATTCTCAATAATAAATCGCTACCAAGGACTAATGAATACACTAATGAATACGTACACGGCCCGATGTCTGAGTCAGCGAGCGGAGGCGAGTATAGTTCGCGGTGTAGACAGAGTTTGTGAGAATTGTGTCGCTCTTCATTGAACAGAGGTGCTGTATCTAGCTCGGCGCGTGCAAACACTCAGTTATGATAGGTCAATTGAAGCATTGTCAGCCAATTAGCGTCAGCATCATGCAACCCGATCTTGAAATGACAGTTGGCGTGTGCTTGTGTAGTGGTGGTGTTTGACTTGTTGCTGTGTAAACGCGTTGAAACCAGAGTATTGATTTCATTCATTGGACGCTGTTGATTTTCAAGTGTCGATTTTTTTATTAGTGCGTCGTACACATACATTACATAAAGGTCGTAGTCAAAGGAGTCAAAGAAGGTTGTTGTGTAGTATGAGGTCGCTGCACAGAGTACCTGGCATCATTATTCCTAGGACACTCAATTAAAACACACGGCCACATACCAGCTTGAATGCATTAAGGAGGCGGTCGCTGCTATTGGGAATACTGGTGGTCGTGTCATTGGATCCATCACCGACAATCGCAAGATCAACCAGCACTACTGTAAGATATCCCATTTTCCAGATAATTGCCCTGCGACAGTCAAGCATGACATTGACAAAGAGCGAGTTTGGTTTCATGTTTGCACACCGATAATCACCTGAGATGCCTGTGAACGTCTGTGTAGTGTAGATGTGCATTTGTATTGAGTGAGAGCGTGTGAGAGAGCGAGAGAGTAAATGTGTGTGCTTGCTATGTTTAACTGGGCCGTTTACACCTGCTATGAATGTATGTCTGTATGTATGTACGTATGCGAGGCGAAGTGAGGTCTTGGTATGTTATGATTGGTCACTGGATTGGCCTTGTGTTTGAGTGTCTGAACTGTGTGTGTGTGTGTGTGTGTGTGTGTGTGTGTGTGTGTGTGTGCGTGTACGTGTATGGAAATGTGTGCGCAGTCCGTGTGCAGGGGTGATTGACGCAGGATAGTGCTGAGAGCGTCCAGTTGGTGCAGACTGGTTGTATTGTGAATACTTGTGCATATATATCTTTGTTGTTTGTCATTTAATATACCTCATACCCCATATTGCTACAGTCTGCGTAAATGAAAATTTCAGAAGAGCAGCCTGGGCAAGAATAGAGTTTAATTGTATATCGTGGGCTGTGCTTCATCAAGAAACTCCGTCACCAATCCTGCTGCCGTAAAAGACAGAAAACTGACAGTTATATCTAGTTGTTGAGGGATTTATAATCCATGTTCAGCATGTTTCGTCGTCTGGCAAATGTTCTTCTTAATGGACTTCATAATCTAGAGAAAGATCAGCAGAAAAATGTAGTTTTTTCTCCTGACTTCTGTAAATAATACCCGGCTCGCCGATTAATCGTCGCAATGTGGTCAGTTTTTGCGTCTGTGTCTGCTTCTTTCTTTGCGCGAAAGTTCGTTTGTATAATCATAAATGCTCAGGTATAACCAATTTTCGAGAAAATAAATGTGTTTTCACTTTAAAAACTTCATTATACCCCGTTCGGTTGCTTTCAATCACAAATTTTCAACTATAATGCAGTTTGAGGCACCAAATAATTATATATGCAAATATTTGTCTGGTTCATACTACCTTTAGTAAGTCAATTGTGCACAAAGTTATCGTATTCACAACGCTAATTACATATTTGTGTATATTAGTACAGCATATAATTGTGTTATATAATGCAAGCAATGACCTCAGCCAGCCTTGATCGCTACACACGTGCTACCCTACATACGCTAGTACTCTATCATCATATCAGTATATTATCAGTATATTATCAGTATATTATCAGTATATTATCAGTATATTATCAGTATATCATCAGTATATTATCATCATATTATCAGTATATCATCAGTATATCATCAGTATATTATCAGTATATTATCAGTATATCATCAGTATATTATCAGTATATTATCAGTATATTATCATCATATTATCAGTATATTATCAGTATATCATCAGTATATTATCAGTATATTATCAGTATATTATCAGTATATTATCAGTATATTATCATCATATTATCATCATATTATCATCATAGTATCAGTATATTATCATCATATTATCATCATATTATCAGTATATTATCATCATATTATCAGTATATTATCAGTATATTATCATCATATTATCAGTATATTATCAGTATATTATCAGTATATTATCATCATATTATCAGTATATCATCAGTATATTATCAGTAAATTATCATTATATTATCATTATATTATCAGTATATTATCAGTATATTATCAGTATATTATCAGTATATTATCAGTATATTATCAGTATATTATCAGTATATTATCAGTATATTATCAGTATATTATCAGTATATTATCATCATATTATCAGTATATCATCAGTATATTATCAGTATATTATCAGTATATTATCAGTATATTATCAGTATATCATCAGTATATTATCAGTATATTATCAGTATATTATCAGCATATTATCATCCGGATTATCAGGCCATTATCATTAGCAATCAGTTTTCATACTGACCAATCAGCTTAATCAGCTCCTGGACGAAGTCCTTCTGACACACCAGCACTTGAAAACGGCGCCCGCAATTCTTCACACAAGTCTCCAACACCTGACCAATCACACAAACATGCACACACACATGCACACACACACACACACACACACACACACACACACACACACACAGGATATATACAGATAGGATACCACTCGTGGATGGCACAGAGGATGGCAGATGAGAACGACACAAAACAATGATATCCCGAGATGAATGAGGGGGAAGAGTACAAGCATTCACTATGAAACGTAGACAGTGATAGCCAGACAGAGATGCTGATAGTATACAGACAAATCCAGACTAAATACAGGAGACCGTGATAGTACGGGAAAGGTGAATGGAAAGAATGAAAGACATGGTATAGACAGAGAGAGAGAGAGAGAGAGAGATAGAGAGAGAGCTGAGTGAAGAGGATGCAGTGGTAAACGAATAAGCACAACCAATGACAGTCTTAACAAAACGACGTAAGAAACAAACAAGAAAATAACACCGTAGAGGGTGTTAAGTAAAATCAGATAAAATACAACGCAGATGATATGCCAGAAAAATTAAATGAAAAAAGCAAACAAGAACAGAGAGGTTGGCGTTTGAACGAGCGCCGGCAGATGTGCACACTGACTGTGAGAGTGTACATGACGACCGTGTAGTTCTTGCCCGCGTTGGCATGCACCAGCTTCCTGATGGCTCTGATGGCATCGTGCGGTCCGTCGTCCGTCTCGTTGATCTCGTCGCAAATGTCCATCAACAGCGTCCAGTCCTCACTGGGCTGGTCGGCGGCGGTGGCACGTTCTGTACAGACAACAACAGTTATGACAGACAACAGTAATAGACAACAACAGTTATGACAGACAACAGTAATAGACAACAACAGTTATGACAGACAACAGTAATAGACAACAACAGCTATGACAGACAACAGTAATAGACAACAACAGTTATGACAGACAACAGTAATAGACAACAACAGTTATGACAGACAACATCAGTTATGACTGAAGACCGGACGTTCAGGCAAATGTCAAAATGCCTATGTTTGCCTATTTCAAAGGTTTAAAAGGATAAATTCCTATTTGGCTCATTCATCTAAAGTCTTTCCTACATTTCCTACGTGTTCCTAATTTTCCTTTATTTTGTCCATAAAGGTTCATGAAGAAAATTAATGCAACGAATCTCAATCAATTAAATGCACAGGCGAAATGTAACCAGTGATGGTACTGCTAGGATAAATTAAAGTTCGCTTGACCGATGTGAGATTCGTATATTGGCTATTCTGCATTGACGTTTATCACCGGTAAACTGCTAGGGTGTATGTCTGGGCGGATTTGTACGCTGGATCGCATTCTAAGAACCGAATGAAGAGATCACATTTTGTCTGCCCAGTCAAGAATTAGCAATGATAGCGAGTTTATGACTGCACTGTTGCTAACCTCGATCTTGTAGTTGTATGTGCGTGTTTTGCACATACACATCCAGCGCAACCACACAGCGCACGCAAGGGAAGCGAAAATGTTGTGAAACTTCAATCAATCTAAGGTCATTGAAGGTGAAAACGATGGCTTTGTGCTATATTCAGATACATATATTATGTTGTCGAATCAAATATTGTTCCACACTATAAATATGTTCCAATCACGTCCGTAGCCGTTGAATGAATTTTCAACTTTTCAAGTTCTTTTGTACGATCCTTGAGACAATTTGACTTTCAAAAACGTTGAAATGATGGTTATTATGTGTAAAAACATTGGCTAGTATGTGTTATCAAAATAAAATAAATCAATTTTCATATTCATAACAGTATTAATAAACGCCTATATTTGCTGCTTTATTGTGCCTTTTTGCCTGCCTATTCTGCCTATTCTGACAGAGAAAAGTTATAACAGACCACAACAGTTATGACAGATAACAACAGTTAGGACTAGGGCTGGGCAGGAACAGGTTCCGGAACCGGTTCTGACAATTCTGCTACGTGGGTATTGGAACCGGGTCCGAGACTCGGAACCGGTTCTGGAACCGGGTCCACACGGTTCGGATTATCGGATCCGAGTCCATACGGTTCCGATTCTTTGACCCGGGTCCACACGGATCCGAGTCTACACGGTTCCGATTCTTGGACCCGGGTCCACACGGATCCGAGTCTACACGGATCCGAGTCTACACGGATCCGAGTCCACACGGTTCCGATTCTTGGACCCGGGTCTACACGGATCCGGGTCTACACGGATCCGAGTCTACACGGTTCCGATTCTCGGACCCGGGTCCACACGGTTCTGATTCTTGGACCAGGGTCCACACGGATCCGAGTCCACACGGTTCCGATTCTCGGACCCGGGTCCACACGGATCTTAGTATCAGGACTGACAGGAAAATGTATGCGCATTGCGCACACACTGCATGATCACTACGGTGCGTTTTAGAAATAACGCTAATATGAAATTGCGGTGAATGCAGTTTTTCACGTGTATTTAAAAAATGCGTATTATACAGTCTTCTTTTTTCTGAAATACATGTACATTATTTGCAAGTAAGTCTGTGCGCGCAGAGTCATATTACACGAGGTATATTACTAAACTTAATACATATTTTTTATTACCCTTATTTTATTAAATATATTATTTTTTGGCGTATGATTACCCAAATTTGATTAAATAACCGCATTTTCAGCTAATTTGAGCGAAAAAGTATCGCATGAATGTTGATACAACATTTTTATAAATCTGCGTGAAAACTGCATCCTTTCCATGGTAACTCCAATTACAATTCAACAATCAAACAAACAAACAAACAACAATAATTTTAAAATCAAAGGCAGCCAATTATACGCTACACGATCGCAATTTTACGACAAAATGGATGTTTCAACTTGACTTCCGGAAAAGGTTTTCTCATAGAATCCAATAAAATATACATTTTCGGAATCAGCATGAAAAAATGTATCTACCGCAACTTGGTACTAGTTAAACTTTTGGAAAAGTAAAGAATCCACACATTCTAATGCACACAAGCATACATGACTAAAGCTGTGATCACGGCACATCGATCACATTTGACGTGTCGCCCACAAAGAATGTGAAAACCCATACAGGTGTGAACCAGGCGAGAAAGATGCCTGCTAATTTTGTTTGTATCGAACGAAATGTGCGTGAAAATCCTGGATGGAAGTCAGATTGTGTGGACATTGATGAATCCTGTCATATTTGTGTGGAAACCGTGTTTTCACTCAGAATCTGTTATGACTAGGGCTGTCAAAAAAGTAACCTAAAAATCAGAAAAAAGTAACTTTATTTTCGAGAAAAAGTAACCTAAAAAAGTAACCTAAAAATAACCTGAGTTTTATAGTTATTATCACTTTTGTATCGTTTTATCACATGTTTATCACACCTTTGCTGATTAGTGCGCTATGTGAAATACACGGTTTGTTTGTTGTTTGTTTGTGAACATATAAATTAACCTAATAACCAATAAAAAGGTAACCTAAAAATAACCCCCTTCAAAAAAGGTCAATTTCTGTTTGCAGTTCTGAAGGAAGAAAATACACCAGTCCTTCTTTTTTATCATCTTTCCGAGTTGGTACTACTTTTCCACCCTCTCCGATCTGGTATCATTTTTACAACAAACAACCAAAAGTAACTTAACATAATTTAGCTAACATCGAAAAAAGGAGCATAACCATCAAAATATAATTTCAAGTGGAAAGCTCATACAAATGCGAAATACACTAATTGCAAATGAAAATATTTTTAGTAATGGTCGCAATAATGTTCTTTATATTTTTCAATGGAACTTTTTATCTAATAGCACGTACTACAGTTTGTATATTAGTGTGAGCGTAAACACTGCATGTGTGATTGCCCCCCGTCCTCCCATATGTCAAACGTGGGATAATGGCGCTATCTCACGCCCTGAAAATCACGTGCAGATTCCTGTTCAAGTAAATACGTACTGTCAAGTGCTACAGTGCAGTATCTGGTATAGAGAGCTCACACATCGTACATTGTACTATACCACGCTCCAAACATCTCACGACACCCTCCGGTTCGTGGACATTTCCTAAAATGGAATTACACTATCCTGCGTACTCAAAAACGTATAAATATCGAGTAGCACGGATATTAAGATGAATATCAATTGCTAAATCCTAACAGCAGAAGTGTTGACATTTCTTGATCTTCAGACCTAATATTCCATCTCTTTTCCTATTTTATCTTCATATATACCGTTTTTGTGCCTCTTATCTGCAAAAAGTCACCAAACTTCGTGGTAAACTTACCTAATAACAAGAAAAATAACAAAAGGTAACCTGACGATAAAAAAGTAACCTTAAAAGCAAAAAAGTAACCTAACGATGAAAAAGTAACTTTTGGTAACCTAATAACTTTTTTAATAATTATCGTACACAACTTTTTCATGCAGTTTTAGGTAGCTTATGAAAAAGTGACCTTTAGGTGAAAAAGTAACTTTATTAACTTTTGACAGCCCTAGTTATGACTGAAATCAGCAGGCTGACTTGGTTGTACGCGGCTAAGGACAAATATTTTGTCAGTCAAACTGCCAGCGCCAACATCTCAACTAGTGTTTGAGCTGTTTAGTTGAATCTAGTGAGGTCCACCGTGTACACTTGAGTGGTGAGTGAAATTTGTTTTTGCCTTATTTTTATACATTATCATGCATAAATGTTTAATATTAAAAATTGTTTGTACTTATTAAAATGGCATTTTTATCAATTTCCCTCTTATTTTTTAGTTTCTATTTATTCTTGTAGTGCTCCAACATTAGTAGCGTAGCAGAGGGCCTTAGTGACCTTGCGATTATTACGGAAATGTTCACAATATTCATCATTGAATCTAATAATGATCACTCAATGAGGTCGTTAAGGGGAAAATCACACTTTTGTTGAACTCGGCGTATATTTCATCATTTAAGCATTTAGTCATACTAATAACTAACATACTTCTTCACAAATGTAACTTTATTTTAACCCGAGAACGCCCATTATATCGCTAATATGGAATTGTTGTGAAATTGCCAATATGCCTCGATATATAACTATTCAAATTCATATTTTTCATATTTTCCATTTCACGTCTCCCGAGAAGTGAATCCATTATCATGGTGGAGGGACCGAGCGTTGTTACTGCCTCGACTGCATGAAGTGGCGACAAAATATTTGTGCACACCGGCATCTTCCGTTCCATCTGAACGTATATTTTCAAAATCCGGTGAATGGATATCACACAGACGGAACAGTCTCAAAGAAGAAAACATAAATATGATTCTCTTTTTGAATAAAAATATGTAATATATACGCGTTTTGTGTGTGTGTGTGTGTGTGTGTGTGTGTGTGTGTGTGTGTGTGTGTGTGTGTGTGTGTGTGTGTGTGTGTGTGTGTGTGTGTGTGTGTGTGTGTGTGTGTGTGTGTGTGTGTGTGTGTGTGTGTGTGTGTGTGTGTGTGTGTGTGTGTGTGTGTGTGTGTGTGTGTGTGTGTGTGTGTGTGTGTGTGTGTGTGTGTGTGTGTGTGTGTGTGTGTGTGTGTGTGTGTGTGTGTGTGTGTGTGTGTGTGTGTGTGTGTGTGTGTGTGTGTGTGTGTGTGTGTGTGTGTGTGTGTGTGTGTGTGTGTGTGTGTGTGTGTGTGTGTGTGTGTGTGTGTGTGTGTGTGTGTGTGTGTGTGTGTGTGTGTGTGTGTGTGTGTGTGTGTGTGTGTGTGTGTGTGTGTGTGTGTGTGTGTGTGTGTGTGTGTGTGTGTGTGTGTGTGTGTGTGTGTGTGTGTGTGTGTGTGTGTGTGTGTGTGTGTGTGTGTGTGTGTGTGTGTGTGTGTGTGTGTGTGTGTGTGTGTGTGTGTGTGTGTGTGTGTGTGTGTGTGTGTGTGTGTGTGTGTGTGTGTGTGTGTGTGTGTGTGTGTGTGTGTGTGTGTGTGTGTGTGTGTGTGTGTGTGTGTGTGTGTGTGTGTGTGTGTGTGTGTGTGTGTGTGTGTGTGTGTGTGTGTGTGTGTGTGTGTGTGTGTGTGTGTGTGTGTGTGTGTGTGTGTGTGTGTGTGTGTGTGTGTGTGTGTGTGTGTGTGTGTGTGTGTGTGTGTGTGTGTGTGTGTGTGTGTGTGTGTGTGTGTGTGTGTGTGTGTGTGTGTGTGTGTGTGTGTGTGTGTGTGTGTGTGTGTGTGTGTGTGTGTGTGTGTGTGTGTGTGTGTGTGTGTGTGTGTGTGTGTGTGTGTGTGTGTGTGTGTGTGTGTGTGTGTGTGTGTGTGTGTGTGTGTGAACGTGTGCGAACGTTTTCGGGCAATAGCCGATATCAAATTATTGTTTGTTTGAGATATTATGTAACAGGTGATACGCAAACATTGTATATATTGGGAAGTACATTGATTATTTAGCACATTTTTGCAGCATTAGCCACATTATTGTGTCAGCATTGTATGCATTTTTCTGTTGTTAAATATAGAGATGTTAATGCCTTGTACATGTCTTCATTGAATATTAAAGCTATTCTTCAAATTACAGGGCCGTAGTCAAGAGTTATATGCTTCACTCACCCAAAAAAAACAAAATGAGGATCCCCCACAAAAATGAAATTTATGAAATGATGAATTTAATTTTGTGAGAATACCCACTATAATGAAACTGATAGAACTTTGACTTTCAATAAAAAATTTGAATTTATATGAACATTTGTTATTTTCCCAGTCACACCTTCATCTATGCCAACTCTATTTTGTGTCTTCTCTCTTTGGGTGCTCTCTAAACATTGAGTGGTCCCTACCTATGTGCACAGAAAATATAGGTTTTCATCCAAGCGGAACCGGTTCCGGAACCGGTTCCAACGGTTCCACTGCCCTACGGATCCGGAGCCGTGAGTATCAATTTTCACGGTTCCTGCCCAGCCCTATTTAGGACAGACAACATCAGTTATAACAGACAACAACAGCTATAGAAGACAACATCAGTTATAACAGACAACAGTTATCATAGACAACATCCGTTATGACAGAGAACAGTTATAAAAGACCACAGTTATAACAGATAACCGTCATATCAAACAGTGATTGTTAACACAGGAGCTAATCAGCAGTGGAAGAACAAATAATTCGGTGAATTAACAGACACGTTGATGGCACCGGAGATTTCTACCAGAAATCACACTTTCTGGTGAGAAGTGATATTTAACCTTGATCGTCTCACATACCCAGCGTGTATATTCAGTGAAAATATTGAAGCAAGCGAACAATGGGTTGTTGAGTTACAGTTATGTTTCCATGTGGGAACACCATGAGCACAGCGACAACAATTTACCGTATATTCCCGACATGTTGAAATCAGTACATCTATGATGCAATTTCAATTTGTATTGATCAAATAAGTTAATTTATGCTGATTATTGCCTAATAAGGGTATACAACTATTCTTTTGAGCCAGTTAGATATTTTTCACGGAATTGGTATTATTGTCAAAATGTCGTCTAATTTAATAAATTAATATCCTGCAACCACCTATCTACCTTCCATCTACCTACCTATAACCATTGAACATCTCCTGGCAGTTATGATACTCTACTTCAAGCCAAATGTGTGCGTGCAGTTGCAGCTTGTTACTTTCCTTCTGAAATGCATATGGGAAATGGAGTAATCTAAGTGTTGATAGTAAAAGAGCGACACAGCAGTTACAGACAAACCAACATCATTAAAGAACAATAGCCAATACCATTTAATCTCTTATACAACTTATACCTCTTATACATGATCGGTATGTGACCAAGAAGTTATCCAATTAACAACATCCATATCTTTGCTACTTTTGTGCACTAGACAGCAGGGTTGTTTGGTTTAAACCAAATGGTTTAAACCAAGTGTTGTTTTTTTAAAAACATGGTTTTTTGAAAATTGTTTTTTTATATTTTCAGAATTAGTAAATGAGTTCATTAATACAGTTTTAAATCTTCATAAGTATTACTTTTTGGCATGATTTTATGGGTTTGCGCGATATGGGAAACATTTTTATTAACATTTTCGGTTTTTGCTGGGGAAACATTGTAGTTGGTATTTATGAGAAATCCTACATTTTCACGACAAAACACTTGAGTTTCTATGGAAAACATTATTTTTAGAAGCCTCTGAGTTAAAAAAAACTGTGTTTACTCTGAAAACAAACATGAATTAACCTCCATGGACAAAACGATTTTTAGTCACTAGAGTTTCATAAATAAGGCCACTGGGTATTTGGTTTGGACTTTGCAAACATATGCGGGTTTTAAAATCGACTGCTTTCGCAATTGGAAGCGGTTTAAAACTTCCGTTGCCTATAGATGCTACAAGGTGAAATTCAAGATCCTGTGTGTACATATTTATTATTTTATTTTTATCTTTTTTAAATATTTACAAAACTCTTGGTAAGTGGTACTAAAATATGTTTAACTATATACTAAATAGCATGGTACAATCCTTTTTTTATTTGTGTGTGCAAAGTGTAAAAAACCAAATAAACCAAAAAAAAACAATGTTTTTTTTGGGTTTTTTCTAAAAAAAAACCAACGTTTTTTTTACCCGGTTTTTTTCAAACCCTGCTAGACAGTGACTGATTCACCTTGAAGCTTGATACTATTTACACACGACCAGTAGTTTCTGTGTATTTATATGATGAATACTGACAATAAACTTAATACGTCGTAATAAGTTAAACTTAATGTAGTTGTTATTTCATGTACACAAATGTATTTCTTCATCACAGCGGAAACCAAAGTGTTATTTTCCTCTCATATTTTTAAAAGCTGAAATTCATTTTATCAGCATGGCTGAACAAGCAGTGCTGCGCTCTTGAATTCTAGTGGATTTGATGTGCTCGGCAAGTGACTCCAACAGAGCATATGACGAGAGTTCGTGTTCAAAATAGACTTTATATCTGACGACTGCAGAACAAGAGCGAATAATGGTACTCATGATCGGACAACAACAACAAATGTATTTTCTATAGCGCACACAGTAATCAGAGGCGCGAAACATAACAAATAAATGGGCGAAAGAAAAGAAAAAAGAATTAAGTAGCTCGGCGGGGGGAGTCACAATGCGCAGTCGAAGAAAGCCAATATACATGGTAATATTAGATTAAATATAGAGTAAATACATGAATATGAATAAATATAGGATGTCCCAATAAATTTGACGTCATTTCGCAGGCCAACAATTTTGGCAATTTTCGTTGAAATTACCTCAAATTTTCACAGCTTGTATAGAAACAGTTCAAGATTGTATGTTTAATGTTTGACATTTATCTCTTTTGATATTGAGAAATGACGTTCACTTCAATAGAAAAGTCATTTTGCGTGTTGGAATATGCTCAAACACAGTAAACCAAGAGCGTGCCTTCTTTGCAAAATTTGCCAAAATGCACCAACTAGTAAACAAATTTGGACCTGGCACCATAAATTTAAAGAGGAAGGCTGCTTATGCAGGGCTAAAGGATCTGGCCGGCCATCAACAGCGGAAGAGAAGGTTGAGCGTGTCCGTGAACAATTCCTGCGAAGTCCCAAGAAGTCTGTAAGAAGAGCAAGTCTGGAAACCCAGATTCCTCGAACAACAGTTTAGCGCGTTCTGAGGAAACGATTGCAAATGAAACCCTACAGGCTGCAGCTCGTTCAGGCTTTAAAGGAAGGTGACAAGCGAAAACATAAAGAATTATCTGATGATATGCTACAGAAACTTGAAGAAGACGAGTTCGATGAGCGTCTAATTTTTAGTGATGAAGCAACGTTTCATACGACTGGCAGAGTCAATAAGCATAATGTTCGCATTTGGGGCGAACAAAATCCCCATGACACAATTGAACACGTGAGGGACTTACCAAAAGTGAACGTGTTCTGCGCCATCTCCAAGAATCGAATTCATGGACCATTTTTCTTTGAAGGAAATGTGGACGGGGATGTGTATCTGCAAATGCTTCAGAACTGGCTATTTGATCACCTCATTGAAAATGAACATGGAAACTTCAATTTTCAACAGGACGGGGCTCCACCTCACTGGAAGCTCACTGTACGGGCCTATCTCAATGAGAATCTGGCAGAGAGATGGATTGGGCGTGGTGGTGAGGAAGACAATTTGCTGCTGAAATGGCCACCACGATCACCTGACCTGACACCGCGGGATTTTTTCCTCTGGGGATATGTGAAAGGACTCGTCTATGTCCCCCCCTCGTCCGGCTAACGTTCAAGAACCCAAGCAGAGAATCACTGCCGCACTGGAGAATGTTACCAAAGACATGCTGCAGCGTGTTTGGCACGAGTTTGACTACCGACTAGACGTGTGCAGAGTCACAGGCGGCGCTCACATTGAACATTTGTGAAAATCGAGAAATCTGTCATATAATCTGCAAATCTTTGTTTTTTTCTTTGTAATGTTAACTAATAAATGAACATCATTAATAAACTAATGATGTTCAACATAAAGTGTGCGTAGTTTCATTAAGGTACACTGAGTAGTTTCCGAGATACGGGCATTTAAAATGACGCCAAATTTATTGGAACACCCTGTATATGTAAATATAGAGTTAGAGAGCAAAATTATCGAATAATTGAAAGTAAGTGAGGCCACAAACAAGCAAGTGGAAATATGAGGGATAGTGGCGTCGAAACGGAGGAGTAAGAGGGGACGGCAATGATAGTGTATAGTTGTGCAGTGAGGTAGAAAAGGACATGTAAGATATATTATACAGTATGTGAGGAGGTAGATAATTGTATACACGAGGAGTAGAGAAAAAGAATGATTTAGCGGACCAGCTGGATACATGGAGAGCAGGAGGGGAGGGGAGGGGAACAGGACGACGGCTAGAAAGATTGGTGTTACAGGTTAGTAGCGAAGACAGATAGGCAGGTGGAGAAGACGTGTGAAGAAGTTGATATACAAGACAACATAGCTTAAAATGAATCCTAGAGACAGCGGGCAGCCAACCGAGTTTGTGAATGTGAGCGGAGGTAAGTGTTCTGGGAGGAAGACGTAACACAAATCTGCAAGAGAGGTTGATGATTTACAATAGTCAATAAAGAGTTAAAATAGTCAATAAAGAGTTACAATAGTCAATAAAGAGTTACAATAGTCAATAAAGAGTTACATTAGTCAATAAAGAGTTACAATAGTCAATAAAGAGTTACAATAGTCAATAAAGAGTTACAATAGTCAATAAAGAGTTACAATAGTCAATAAAGAGTTACAATAGTCAATAAAGAGTTACAATAGTCAATAAAGAGTTAAAATAGTCAATAAAGAGTTACAATAGTCAATAAAGAGTTACAATAGTCAATAAAGAGTTACAATAGTCAATAAAGAGTTACAATAGTCAATAAAGAGTTACAATAGTCAATAAAGAGTTACAATAGTCAATAAAGAGTTACAATAGTCAATAAAGAGTTACAATAGTCAATAGTTACAATAGTCAATAAATAGTTACAATAGTCAATAAAGAGTTACAATAGTCAATAAAGAGTTACAATAGTCAATAAAGAGTTACAATAGTCAATAAAAAGTTACAATAGTCAATAAAGAGTTACAATAGTCAATAAAGAGTCACAATAGTCTTACACGCTTGTGTACATGGAACTAGGCATTATCTTGTTATTTCTCTTTGCTCAGCGTCAGCATATGTGGACAACCATCATTGTCGCACATCAGTCATATTTTGTTGTCAAATATATAAACATTGGCTTGTCACGAGTGAACATCTTTGCTGAATGTCACACATAGAATGCCACCATTTATTTAACAGTATCATGTTCGCACTTATGGAAAATCTAATGCATCTTCAGTTATTCACTCGATATAATACAGAAAGACTCAGTTTTAGAAATTGACAATTTTAAAACTCCCATTAATACGACACCTTAAACTGTCCAATACGGTTTATTGGACAGTTAAGAAAATATAGTAAAAGTTCACAGTAAGGTTTCTACATGTAGACAGACAATATGTTCAATATGATATTATCCTCTTTCACGCATAATTCTTGTTTTTCCTAACATTCTGTTGAAATGAATGGAACTCAAATCAGTGGCGGTGCCTAGGGGGAGGGGGCTTGGAGGGAGATATTGTTTCCACGAACAATGTGCCCATCCCTCTGAACACCCCAAAAAACATTACCAAGAACAGTTTGAGTGTAGTTGCATATATTTCGCCAGCCCCCGCATACTTTACTTTGCCCCCCCTCCCCCTCAGCCCCCACCGGGAAAATCCTGACTCCGCCACTGCCTTAAATTACATTTGTGCATCTATATGAGGATGATACAATGTGCGTGATACGTGCGAGTGAATATAGACGTGTTTGTATGCGCGTGTGTTAGTCTGCGTGGAAGAAATACATTTTGGGTAAATTTCTGCACCCAAGTTCAGTGTTCCCATGTGGGAACAATTTTACTTTGCGCTCCCTCACTGTCTAATTTTTATTTGAATTTCACTACTATATATATTTATTTCTTCCATACAACTTCACTAAAACTACTAATTGGAAAAAATTAAAATTAATCAAGTTTATATTAACTTTTTGCAGCTCCTAAACCACACACTACAATTTGTGAAAAATAGATCACGTTTGGATGAGTGGTGTGCTGTGCATGATAGAAAAAAAATAGAATCCAACTATATGACTATAGAATCTAATTATATACCCTAGAGTCTGTATCATGCTCTATACGAGAGTGGTCTTACTTTTATAATCGGTTAAGCATGTCGGGAGAAAATATGCCATAAAGTGCTTGTTCCCATATGGGAACGCTGGGAGGATAAAGGTTAAACAGTGAGCTAGAATAATCGGGATAAAAAACTCAGCCACTAGATTATTTTTGTCGTCAGGGGGTGGCTCCTTGAAATTTAACCGAAATAATGTGTGTAATATCTCGAGGTTATTTTGAAATTTTCCAATTTGAATAGACGACGGTTTTATTTGGTATTCATGGATGACTTGTCTTTTAGTGTGTTTTATTAGTGACATCTGGTGGCAAAAATTGAACTACAAGCTGGCAACCTTTTACGCCTATAATTGGGCGCATTTTGTCTTTTTTCACTCCCCCAGTTTCTGTGCTCGCGAATTTGCACGCGTATTTGTTGATAGTTATTTGGTTGGTAATTTGCACGTATTCCTGTTTTTAGATTTTATTGTGTTTATTTGGTTGGTTATTTGCACTTTTTTTCTGCTTTTTATTTGTGTGCCTTTCCCTCTGTATGTTTTTACTCTCTAATAATTTCTTGGCTTGCGTATTAGTTTTCCGCTAGTATTTGCACTTTTCATCTTTTTCAGGTTTGTTTTGTATTTCTGTGTGACCTTCCTTCAGTACATATTTTCCATTTTGGATTTTCGTGTGCTTTACTAAATGCATAGTGTTTGTTGCCTGTGTTTCTGGTGGTGGATAAAAATTATCCAGCACATTTATTGGTGGATAATTTTTATACACCACCAGATGTTTTATCTGGTTACGTGGTGGTGGTATCATGCAGTTGTTGTGAAATGGCACCTAGTGGACGTTCATCCGTCTCCAGACTTATAGACCTACCACAGAAATTATGAGCGATACACAAATCGGATAAGAAGCATTCAATACAGTTGGTCTTGCGATCGCAATGACCTAACCTAACCTAGTGCAAATAGCCAAACAAATAAATACAACAAACCGAAAAACAGAAAAAAACAAATAACCTACCAAATGACCTTCCAACAAGCAAATACGCGTGCACAGAAACAGTTTTTATCACTCGTAGACTGAAAAAGATACACCAACGAAAAAATAAATCGAAAACGAAAAAACGGAGTGAAAAACGACAAAATGCGCCAAATTATAGGCGGAAAAGGTTGCCAGCTTGTAGTACATTTTTTGCCACCAGATGTCGGAAATAAAACACCCTAAAAGACAAGTCAACCGTATTCATTTATGATAAACAAAAATGAATATTGATAAGTGGACCACTTGATGACGAACTCTTTCATTCAATTATTACCTATTTTATGGCCGACAATCGTCGAGAGCGGATTACCGGCGAAAATATTGGCCATGGCAGCCGTCATGATACCTGGTGAGGGCGTCAATTCACTGAATCACCATGGGGCAATATCGCACGCACAAAACACAGACTGTAAACCCCTAAAAGCACAACACATAAATGTTCAATTGTTTTCTGTTGTCGTATGTTAAAACAAAACGTGAAATGTTAAGAAATAATAGCAAAATAAACACATAGATTCATGATACAAGATCGTGGCACAATCGATAAGCAAAATATCATGGACAAAACGTGGCACGACCTTTGCTACTGCAATCACCATAAAAGCACACACAAATGCACCAACAAATTTCGTATGATATATAAGAGGAAACTACGCAAGCTTTAAACTAGAGACGCACTGTGAAACCCCCAATATTACACATCAAACTACAGTTGAATTAGAACATTTGCCGGTAGATAATTTGAAACAAAGCCGCATTGATAATATATTTGATTTCCACTCCAAAAATTTGAGCGCAGACCCATATTTATGCACTCTGTTGATTCATTCTGATCATTACATCCAATCAAAGTGAAAACCATATTAAATGAAAGACTTGTGATTAAGCAAGCAAAATTACACAAGCTAACCAACACTCTAATGAGATATAATCCAATCAAGTATACAAAAACCACTATAATTTGTTAAGGATAAAGACACAATCTAAACACAAACCACAGCAATTCCACGTCAACAAATTCACAGGTGGGCATTTGGGGTTGCCAGATCAAATTGTGAGATGAAAATATTTGTACTAAAATCAGAAACTGAATTAAGGCTCCGGTGCAGATCAATATAGTATTCTTTATCATTTTGAATGATGACTATATGGTGCTGGGTTTAAAAAATCAGAACTGAAGCCGTTTTCTTCGAGTGTTGTGTTTCTGCGAGTGTGGATGTTATTGTTGTTGTATAGCAGTGACGGATTGGCGCACGTAGCAGTGGCGACGCCAGAATTTTTACGGTCGGTGCTGAGGTGCGCTAAGGGAAAAGATGCGGGGTTTTGGAAAATGAAGGACGACCATATTCCGAATCTAAAGAGACACTTGTGCGCACGCGAAAAATTCAAGTTTTTAGTGAAGAATGGCATTATTATTGAAAAATTGTCCTTTTTTATAGGACAAACGTTACAATCGACATATTTTAGAAATGACGATGCAGCAAAGGCTATTTCCGAGTAACCACGACCAGTTGTAGGTGTGGTGGTTCTGTAGAACACAATGTGAGCCGTATGTTTGTATGTGTGTGTGTGTGTGTGTATGCGTGTGTGTGTGTGTGTGCCTCAGGTTGTCGAGGGTGTGTTGTATGTGTGTGTGTGTGTGTGTGTGTGTGTGTGTGTGTGTGTGTGTGTGTGTTGTGTGTTGGTGTGTATCGGTATATAAGTTGGTGTTATCCTATCGTTTGAGGCTGATTCTACCGAGAGCTGAAGCGTTGTCAATATAAAGACCAGTTGATTTCTGTATGTGGACCGTTCACCACATTTGGTACCCCGAGTGATTGCTTCATCTTTTGCTACACCTATTTGGACTTGTACTCATTTCAGTCGTCAACTTTATCAGCATGCAGAACTCGGGTGAGCTCACAGATTCAATGCAGCAGGTTTCGAGTCCGTTTGCTTCTGCCCATGTGGGAGTAAAACCACCTCCGTTCATGCCAGAGTCTGTGGCTGGACAGAGTGCTGTCCTGGAGGCACAATTTCATCTAGCCAGAATCACATCGGAAGAAACACGTTTTTTCATGCGATGGCTGCTCTGCCTCCAGATGTGGCCGCCCGACTCAGTCCACAAGTTTTGGCTAGTCAAAAATATTCGGAGCTCAAACATGCTTCGCAGAACAAATTCGATAAAACCAAAGCTGAAGTGATCGAAGAACTGATGTCGAGAATGTCACTACCAGGTCGACCGTCTGAGGCGCTGGCAGATCTTCAGAGGATAGCGCAAAAAGCTGGTGCAGGTGAAGACATAGTGAAGTATAGGTTCTTGAAATCTCTGCCTACGGCCGTCGCTGCAGCCTTAGCTTGGGTGAAAAGCCTGCTTAGGGTGAAATCTTGCCTGGATTGTCAAAAATCCGAGGTACACCGCCACACGAAAGCACCACTCTCGCCATTTTCGATGCCGTGTTCCAGATTTGAGGTGGTTCATGTTGACATTGTCGGCCCGCTGCCGCCATGTACCGCACCTGGCCAGACATTTGCTTCACCGTAGAGGTACTTGTTTACGTGCATCGATAGTGCGTCTCGTTGGGTTGAAGCAGCGCCTTTAACGAGTATCCCTGCCGAGTCTGTCGCACGTGCATTTTTTCTGTATGGGTGTCTCGCTTTGGTGTGCCTCTGCACATAATAACAGACCGTGGCCCCCCGCTGCACTCATGACATCCTTGGCGCAGACCGTCGGCTTTCATCGATTGAGAACGACCTCATATCACCCGCAGTCAAATGGATTAATCGAGAGAGTACACCGAGTGTTGAAAACCGCCATCGTCGCCCGACGACAGGAGTGGATGGACGCTTTAACTGCTGTACTGCTGGGTATTCGGATGTTGCCGGCTGAGACGGGTTTCTCTCCCTTCACAGCTATCACAGGTGAACAACTTTTATGTCCGCGGGTCAGTATAGATCCAGCGTCACCATCAGCAGAGCGACACGACTTTGTGCAGCAGCTGGTGCGGCATATGCGCCAAATAGATTTCTACTCACTGTCAGCTGGCAGTGCACATCGCACATTCCAAAAAGACGTATGTGCCACACGACTTGTTTACCTGTACACATGTGTGGGTTCGCGTAGATAGAGTTCGACAGCCACTGGAGGCTCCATATCGTGGCCCATTTCGGGTGGTACAACGAACATCACATGTGTTTCAGATCGAGTTACCTACTGGAGAAATTGACGCGGTGTCCATAGAACGCCTGAAACCGGCTTACTTACCGCAACCACCACAGTACCAGCATACTAAGCCTCGCTCTGTGCTGTCCGACGGGCCGTCTTGCGTGCAGAATGGTTAAAGTGAACCAACTGCACCCGATACCACCGCCTCTGCGAGAGCACGTCAAAGCAGGAACACACAATTGCCGACTGGTGTAACTATCTCAAATGACGAAACTGCTCTGTCGACGCCTGGTCCGCAGTTATTGACTGCCGACCGCACTGGCTCAGTGCTGCTACATTCCACAAAAAGTACACGTTCAGGACGCAAGGTGCGTTTTCGTGCTGATCCAGACTTTGTATATGTTTGATGTTTTATCAGTGAAATGTTGCTGTATGTGTTTTGTGAATATTCACTATATGCTAATGTTATTCAACGGTGATATCTGCAGGACTTACCATGATGTGCTTACGCGTGTTATGTAATTACTATTTCTATTATATTCATACATGCTGTTTTGTATGGTCACCTTTCTGCAGTTGTTTCTATGCAGGTATCAGAAGCACGGAATGACATGATTTCATTGTATATGTGTACCGCTGGCATGCTTTGTCCACTTATCCACACCTCAAGTGTGACCTTGTCAGTGTGCTCCGCAACTGAGGCGGCATGTATTGTGGTGGTTCTTCAGAACACAATGTGAGCCGTATGTTTGTATGTGTGTGTGTGTGTGTGTGTGTAACTTGCTAGAGTGTGTATGTGTGAACTGTGTGTGAATGAACGTGTCTCAATGGTTCAGTATGTCATGTTCGTGTCTGTATATGCGCGTCTCTGTGTGTGTGTATGCGTGTGTGTGTGCCTCAGGTTGTCGAGGGTGTGTTGACGGTGTATATCTGAACGAGTATGTGTGTTGGTGTGTATCGGTATATAAGTTGGTGTTATCCTATCGTTTGAGGCTGATTC
Organism: Sacculina carcini; assembly: GCA_916048095.2. Classification (NCBI taxonomy): domain Eukaryota; kingdom Metazoa; phylum Arthropoda; class Thecostraca; family Sacculinidae; genus Sacculina; species Sacculina carcini. Next base: position 3,941,685 of record OU696584.1, read on the forward strand.
TACCGAGAGCTGAAGCGTTGTCAATATAAAGACCAGTTGATTTCTGTATGTGGACCATTCACCACATAGGCACCCAGATTATCAAAATATTTTATCGTTATGTTGTATGTATTAGCATTATGACATTTAATTATTGTGTGCATTTGTATGAATGAAAGTGTCTTGCGTAGGAAAGCACGTCATATGATTATGCTGTATAATTGTGTAATTCGTATTGACTATTTGAGGTTGCCATGGGAACGGATAAGCGAATGTTCAATTCAGACCATTGTGTTGTGGTTGTTCGGAGTGAAAAACAAATTGACCTGTTCGCTCGCGCACTACTTGTTAGACCTCGTGTTTCCTTGGGAATACATACGCTGTGTGATTATCTCCGTGAGCCTGTTCACAACACAGTCATACACGAACAATTAAGCCGGTATTTAGGCACGATTAATTTTTATCATCGGTTGTTGCCGAACTCCGCGGCTCCTCTCGCTCCTCTCCGTCGTGTCTTGGTGAATAACTCCAAACGCTCCAATATTATCTTAACGTGGACCACAGAGGCAGTGTGGTTTTGTGATGTATTAGATGACCGAATACGAATGAGGTTGAACAATGTGATGAGACAGAAAACAAATACAAAAATTAATACAATAAAAACTTCACCTGCAAATTCTCACAATTCAACAGCTCAAAGCGCTCCACGCTCGCAACAATAACCGCTCCACGCTCGCAACAATAACCGCTCCACGCTCACGCCACACACTCCACCACCGCACTGCCCCATTACTTCTCCTCGCAGCTCTAAGTCCCGCCCATTGATCACATACATATAATCAGCTAACACACTGGTAACGCCATCTAACGACAATATACACAAACAACGTGTCTCCTCATCACTCTATACATAAACACAAATAGTCATATAAACAAAGCGTCTACACGGCAAAACCACACCTCCCCTTGATCTAAAGATCACTACGCCGTGTAGTCGCTCATCCACTCAGGAGCCCGCCTTTCTCTTCCGGACCGACGAGGAAATCGATCACTTCCCGGCTCATGGTCAACCTGTTCACTTCCGACACCTTGATCTTCGTCTTCAGTTTCACCGATCGACTCAACAACAACAGGACGTATATCCAAAACATGACGTGGAATGCCATCAACCGACACATTATTCCGCGAATGAACACCAGTCACGGTACCCCTGTTCCATTGTGAAGTGCACCGTCCGTCCGCCGGCTTCACCCAGACTTCTTCACCAATTTCCACCGAGCATCTCTCTTGGTTGCTCTCTGATGTAGTCTCTATGCATGGATGCCGCCACTCATAGTTATGCACATTGCGATGAGGAATAGACGTGGGCTCCACACCAACTCTGGGTGACACATTGTACCAAAACACGGCCGTTGTTGGTGGTACCTATGCTTTCTAAGCAAGCGCTTTTATGGTGCGGTGATGGCGCTCGACGATACCATTGCCGCTTGGGCGGTATACAGCGCGATAAAATGGCATGATTTTCCGCCGCCTCATCAGCTGCTGCATTTGTGAGACCGAAACACACAGCTATTGTCCATGAGTAATTCACATACGGGTCCTCTCTCACGAAACACTTCATCAATATTCTTGCATACCTGTTCAGCTGTGTCATTACGAAGTTCAGGTGCTGGGTCGGGCGCGGGTGCTGGGTCGATCGATTGGCATCGCTGACACCCTCGCACAACCCGCCGGACAACTTCTCGCGATACAGTGGGATCCACCTGTCGTGCCAAGAATAATGTGCGGTCAACTCCCATATGATGCATGTTGTGCATTTCTCTCACGTCGTTCACAGATGTCATGCACACATGCACGTTAGCTTCAGGACAGCGCGACGTATTTCTCGACCGCACCGCCGGCAATCCTAGCCGCTGCTTTTTAACGCGAGTTAGTATATCCGCTTTATTTGCTGTCGTTGGAACACTGGTCACACTAACTCTCAATCCCAGCTCCGAAATCAAGTCACTCAGTATACCTAACCGTCGTTTCACGAGGATTTCGGCTGCACCCTTGGTCTTAACTCTTCTTTCTTTAGTCAACAGTATACCGACCCATCCAGCTACTGTAGCGGAATCTGTCCGAATCTCAATTTCCTCGAGCTTCCATTTCACTGCCAGATTCACTCCTTTCAACACAGCTTCTAATTCTGCAACATTGATGTGATGCACATCTTCCTTCTTCCTCTGCCACGATGCGTCCTCGACAATATTTCCGTCAATTTCTATCGCTGCACCAATGGCAAGCATGCTGGCGTCACACCATACAATACCGTCATTAGTTTTTCGAACATGCCATGTTCCCCCCACTGGGTCATTCGCTGTCACCCTCTCAACCATATCTTTTGTCAAACGCAACACGTTATCCCCTACAACATCATCCCACTGGACACAATCAGCATGACGCTTGAGGTAGCTGCAAGCGGGCCTCAGCCATCCGGCGACGGGGTAGTGGCCGATCAACTTGCCACAAAGTGAGAACAATTGGCGTTTCGTCATATCGACCGGTACGGCAGGTACTACGTTCCCTCTGCGGTACACCAAATGCCCCTGCTCGCTCTTTTGCAGTTGCAACCCAAGAACAGCACTTTGCTCAATCGGCACCGGTTCTTTGGCTTTCAGCCCATACTTGGCTAGATGGTCAACTACCGCTGCACCTGACACTATCGACTCTTGCACAACGATATCGTCTATGTACGAATCCGTTGCTTTTTCAACCAGTGACGCTTGCTGTAGGACCGTACGCACAACTCGGGTCATGGCTTTAGGCGCAGAACACAGCCCAAACCCCATTCTAGTCAGACAGTATATATTTCCATCTTATTTCACTAATTGGTGTTTCCACAATTTTTCTGCTACGTGAACCTGGAGGTACGCAGCCTTCAAATCCACGATCGATACTGGTCCTTCTATACGTCTCCATCCTCTTAACTTTTCCCCGCATACATCAATAAAATCATCTCCAGTGTGACTGTGCAAAAAATAGTTTTACCGGCGCTATAGCAAATACACGTTGTTGTTGTCGTTGTTGTTTGCCAAACCTCACCAGAGTTGTTGCAATTCATCACCAGCACTAGTGCTGCTAGCATTAGTGAACAAACCAAGTTAAGCGGATTCATCTTGGTGGCACAGAGCTCTGGCAGAGCTGAGTGCACTTTTACTCTGACCGAATGCGCTTGCTGCCTGTGGTTTTGCCGTGTAGACGCTTTGTTTATATGACTATTTGTGTTTATGTATAGAGTGATGAGGAGACACGTTGCTTGTGTATATTGTCGTTAGATGGCGTTACCAGTGTGTTAGATGATTATATGTATGTGATCAATGGACGGGGCTTAGAGGTGCGAGGAGAAGTAATGGGGCAGTGCGGTGGTGGAGTGTGTGGCGTGAGCGTGGAGCGGTTATTGTTGCGAGCGTGGAGCGCTTTGAGCTGTTGAATTGTGAGAATTTGCAGGTGAAGTTTTTATTGTATTAATTTTTGTATTTGTTTTCTGTCTCATCACATTGTTCAACCTCATTCGTATTCGGTCATCTAATACATCTCAAAACCACAAGCTAACCGGCCAAAATGCCAAAAATATCTCACGATATGATCAGGGCGTTTGCCGGCGATGGAGACGTTGTGGCGTGGTTAAAGAAAGTAACGTTGGTATTAAAGCTGCAAGGTGTATCTGACCTAGCCAGTTTCATTCCGCTGTATCTTGAGGGGGATGCGTTAGCGCTATATTTAGAGCTGTCTGAAGAGGCCCAGGACAATGCTGATCAGATTCAGCAAATGCTGATTGGAGCATTCACGGATGATGCGTTCACGGCGCATAGAAAGATGTGTGAGAAAAGATGGAGCGGCGAATCTGTTGATGTATATGCCAATGAGATCAGAAGGTTGGCTGAACTGGCCAGTTTCGATAATGCAGGTGTTGAGCATGCAACGAGACTCGCGTTTGTGAATGGATTTCCTGCCGACATCAGAGTCATGCTTCAGCGTTTACCGAATGTTCTAAAGATGACGACCAGCGAGCTGATTGCCCATACCCGTGTGTTGGCTGCTAATAGAGCCGTAAATGTTGTGGCCGCCGGTGAAGCGGTCAGTGGGAGCAGGGAATCACAGCTGCGAGATAATGCTACTCCGCGAAGATTCACCGGACGATGCTTCGTGTGTGGAGGGCCTCACATGGCACGCTACTGTAGCAAACGTAAACCAATCGTGTGTTATCGGTGCGGAAAAGACGGACACAAGTCATTTGAATTCAAGTCGGAAAACTTGAGTGGGGTGGCTTGTGCGCCAGCAGTCACTCCAATGAGCCAATAATGGCGCAATCGTCAGGCCTGCCAATTATTGATGTAACGATAGATGAGATGAAGGCGAAGGCATTGATTGATACTGGTTGTTCAGCTGTGGTCGTAAAAACGAGCTTTGTAAAATATATTGACGGTGAATGTGTGATGCTCGCGTTTGATGGTAGACAAGTGCAGTGTAGAGGTGAAGCGTGGATTACAGTGGGAGTATAGAATGAGTATGTGAAAGTGAAGGCCATAGTGGTTGATGAGCTTGTTAGCAGCATTGATATTGTGGTTGGAATGGATTTGATCAATCATTTGGGTGGAGTGACTGTGAGTGAGAAATCTGTTCGATTCGGACAACAGTAATGTTGTGCAATGGAGATGAAGTGTGACAGCCTGCCAGTACCAAATGTGCGTGAAAAAAACAGTAGAAATGATGGTCCGCGAAATCTGAGCATCGAGGATCCAGATTTTCGCGCGTCGTTTGATGGTGAAAGGTGGGAAGTCTAATGGTTAACGAAATTGCAGAATCCGGTACTAACAAAGAAAATTGGTTGTTACGAGAGGACACTTGATGATGCTGTGAGGGAAGAATTTGATGCCGAGGTGCGTAGGTGGGTTGACGAGAAGATTTTGGTGCCTTGGACGGGTACGCAAAATGTGGGTGTATTGCCATTGCTAGCGGTCGTTCAACCTACCAAGAACAAAGTTAGGCCAGTATTGGACTTCCGCGAGCTTAACTATTTTTTGCACAGTCACACTGGAGATGATTTTATTGATGTATGCGGGGAAAAGTTAAGAGGATGGAGACGTATAGAAGGACCAGTATCGATCGTGGATTTGAAGGCTGCGTACCTCCAGGTTCACGTAGCAGAAAAATTGTGGAAACACCAATTAGTGAAATAAGATGGAAATATATACTGTCTGACTAGAATGGGGTTTGGGCTGTGTTCTGCGCCTAAAGCCATGACCCGAGTTGAGCGTACGGTCCTACAGCAAGCGTCACTGGTTGAAAAAGCAACGGATTCGTACATAGACGATATCGTTGTGCAAGAGTCGATAGTGTCAGGTGCAGCGGTAGTTGACCATCAAGCCAAGTATGGGCTGAAAGCCAAAGAACCGGTGCCGATTGAGCAAAGTGCTGTTCTTGGGTTGCAACTGCAAAAGAGCGAGCAGGGGCATTTGGTGTACCGCAGAGGGAACGTAGTACCTGCCGTACCGGACGATATGACGAAACGCCAATTGTTCTCACTTTGTGGCAAGTTGATCGGCCACTACCCCGTCGCCGGATGGCTGAGGCCCGCTTGCAGCTACCTCAAGCGTCATGCTGATTGTGTCCAGTGGGATGATGTTGTAGGGGATAACGTGTTGCGTTTGACAAAAGATATGGTTGAGAGGGGACAGCGAATGACCCAGTGGGGGGAACATGGCATGTTCGAAAAACTAATGACGGTATTGTATGGTGTGACGCCAGCATGCTTGCCATTGGTGCAGCGATAGAAATTGACGGAAATATTGTCGAGGACGCATCGTGGCAGAGGAAGAAGGAAGATGTGCATCACATCAATGTTGCAGAATTAGAAGCTGTGTTGAAAGGAGTGAATCTGGCAGTGAAATGGAAGCTCGAGGAAATTGAGATTCGGACAGATTCCGCTACAGTAGCTGGATGGGTCGGTATACTGTTGACTAAAGAAAGAAGAGTTAAGACCAAGGGTGCAGCCGAAATCCTCGTGAAACGACGGTTAGGTATACTGAGTGACTTGATTTCGGAGCTGGGATTGAGAGTTAGTGTGACCAGTGTTCCAACGACAGCAAATAAAGCGGATATACTAACTCGCGTTAAAAAGCAGCGGCTAGGATTGCCGGCGGTGCGGTCGAGAAATACGTCGCGCTGTCCTGAAGCTAACGTGCATGTGTGCATGACATCTGTGAACGACGTGAGAGAAATGCAAAACATGCATCATATGGGAGTTGACCGCACATTATTCTTGGCACGACAGGTGGATCCCACTGTATCGCGAGAAGTTGTCCGGCGGGTTGTGCGAGGGTGTCAGCGATGCCAATCGATCGACCCAGCACCCGCGCCCGACCCAGCACCTGAACTTCGTAATGACACAGCTGAACAGGTATGCAAGAATATTGATGAAGTGTTTCGTGAGAGAGGACCCGTATGTGAATTACTCATGGACAATAGCTGTGTGTTTCGGTCTCACAAATGCAGCAGCTGATGAGGCGGCGGGAAATCATGCCATTTTATCGCGCTGTATACCGCCCAAGCGGCAATGGTCCCGCCCAAGCGCTGTATACCGCCCAAGCGGCGTCATCTATGTGCTCAATGGCCACTTGACTGTTCACACTGGCTGTCCAAATATGTTTTTGTAGGTTCAGAGACGTTGCCAACCAGGACACTTAAAAACTTGGTTCCGTTTACTTCTGATTCATCGACCACGAAAAACAACTCCAAGTTCGACAGTCTGTCGATCATGTCCTGCAGTTCCTTGTCAGCCATCTCCATCACACGAGAACGACCTGCTGATTCAGATGGTGGACACTGCCCCATGAACTCAAACAGCTCGCGCACCTTTTGATCGCGGAGCGGAGTGGTATATCGGCCGAGAGAAAGGCTCGTGTAACTCCATCAATAATATCATATCTGTGCTTCGGAATGAATAACTGTTCATTCTGCGATGATTTTTTGCTCATTTTCGCTTGATGCTTAGATGATCCTCTGTGCTTGTCCACTGAAGATTTCCTCTCTCCGTCTACCGAACATACACAGTATTTGCAAAACAAATCTCCTTTGGGCGTAAGCTGGAATTCCTCGGGATACCTTTGCCTCTCAATCAATCAATCATCAATCAATCAATTATTCATACAATCTCCTCCTCACAATCATCACCAACACTATCAACTCCATCCTCACTATCATCACCATCATTTCTCCCATCATCACCACACTCATAAACACATACACCACCTCCATCAACAACTAAACACCTCAACAACACTAACACGCACAAACACCAACATACATCGCACACACATCAACATTATTTCAGCTCAACATCGACGGCATCAACACAAAAAAACATAAACTAACACACTTCCTCACACGACACTCCATTCACATAACACTCATACAGGACACAAAATTACAACAGAACCACAGAACACCCACCTTTCACAATTACACCACCATCCGCCAAGACCGCACTAGCGGTCGAGGCGGTGGCCTCATCACACTTATACACAGAACAATCAACTACACAAACACCAGCACACATACACGAGCATTACTACCATCAAACGACACCACAACGGAAACACAATCTATTCAAATACGCACCGGTACACATTCACACATTTCAATAAGCAGCGCCCACATTCCACCACAAACATCACCAACAGTACCTCACAACTACACCCTCATACGCAACATCACAAACACACCAAACATAACACAAAAACATTACTGGGCGGTGACTTCAACGCCAAAGATCCTGCCTGGTACAGACATCAACTTATACTTAGAAAATTAGAAATACTTACAAGGAATAATTCTTCAGGCTAGAAACCCTGAACAACTACTACATTTGTGGAAGTTCCTTGCGATCTCTAAATTAGAATATGTCTGTCATATATAGTCTCCTAGAATAATCAGTGACATCGAACAGCTGGAACAGATACAGCGAACCTTTACACGCAAATTATGCATAGGTGTAAAGGACGACTGCATAGGTGTAGGTGTAAAAGACGACTACTGGATGAGACTGAAAATCTTGAAACTTTTATCTTTGCAACGAAGAAGAGAGCGTTAATTTATTATCCATACATGGAAAATATTAGAGAAGTTGGTGCCTAACCCCAAAACAAAAAACCACGAAATAACAGAACACCGAAAGAGGTTTTGACGCACCTGCTACCGATATACATTGGAGGGAGCATCTTAGCGCCTCAAATCTCTACATACCTCCAGTTTAGCGTACTACGGACCAGTGCTGTTCAATTGTCTACCGAGGAACATCAGGGACTTGACCAAGTGCAGCACTGATGTCTTCAAAAGACACCTAGGCAAATTATTAAGGGGGATACCAGACAAGCCCCCATCCAGCACGCGCCTGTGGTACGGTCGGCTGTTAGCAACAGTCTCCCGGATCAGATCAGCCACCTGAGAGCAGCGGCGGCGCGAGGAGAGGACGGACTTCCAAGTTCACTCGCCTGGCGACACTCGTGGCGTATGGTTGTGTTCTGGCGGGCTCTTCAAATTTTCCTTTGTTGTGTGTGATCCTTGTCGCCGGGTGAGTATTGTGGTCTTTTCTTGCTGCCTTCTAAATTATTGTCTTTATTGTGTACGTGAGTTCTACGACTACTATGTGTATTTCCGAAACTTGTTAAGTTTGTGCCGGCTCCAATGGGGACGCTACTAAGTGGATCGACCGCCATTTGTGCAGCGCCTGGTGCCACTTGAAATGTGCCCACCTGTCTGGAATCAAGCAAGATGCTATCAAGCATGTGAACTGGGTGTGCTGCCCCTGTCTTGCTAGATCAAAAATTTATCTGAGTGTAGTTACAAATTTTACGATCTGTCGTCTCGTCTATCAACAATCGAAGCATCGATGAAAGCCAACACCTTCCGCTTCTTCTACTCAACTGGTGGCTGCTGCTGAGCCTGTTGGCTCGTATGCGGTTGTCTTCCGGCCAAAGACGAAGGACACGCAGGTCCGAGCCGAAACTGTCGCTCCCGCCCTGAAGGATGTGCAGGTGGTGGGCTCCCGGCAGGCTCATAACGGCGGTCTCGTGCTGAGCTGTCGTTCGCCGGGTGCGGCTGCGCGTGCTGCTGAACGCGTTCGAGCAGCTGTGCCGAGATTCGATGCGCACGTGCCACAGCGTGCGTCCATTCAGCCAAAGGTGACGGTGGCAAATATTCATCTGGACGCATCAATTGATACGTTCATCGATGGTGTGCGGCTGAAGAATCCCGCTCTTGCCGATGTCCCGGCTGCTGAATTGAGGGTGATGTTTTTCACTACTCCCCGCCATGACCGCATGCACGCTGTCCTCGCTGTGTATCCGGCTGTAAGGGCCACCATTCGCAGCAGTGGCGACCGTCTGTTTGTTGGCCTGCGTGACTGCGCTGTTTATGACCGGTATTGGGTCGCGCGGTGCTACAAATGTGCTGGTTTGTGTCACAAAGCAGCCCAGTGCACCCGTCCCGTGACGGACGGCCGCTGCGCCGGCTCTCAACTGTCATCTGCTTGCGACCAGTCGGCCCCGCTCAAGTGTGTTAATTGTTCTCGTGCTGGCCGTGATCACCTCCACTCATCTTTCTCATCTGATTGTCCTTCTTTTGTCGCTGTCCGAAATAGTATTGGTTCCCGCACTGCCACTTCCTCCTCTTTCACTTGTTGTCCCACTATCTCTCGTCAAACTTCTGCCTGACTTCCTGTCACCCCTCGTGTCTCCGTTTCATGCTCATCACTCCCATTTGGCCTTTTAAATACCCGTTCTTGTCGCTATAAGTTTGATTTCGTCTCCTATCTTTGTTTTTTTCATCATTTATCTTTCTTATGTTTGGTTGAAACTTGGCTTTTCGACACTGACGTTGCGACATTTTTTGCTCAGCTCCCTTTGTCCTACAAATTTCTTCACTCTTCCCGTTCACTTTCTAGCAAGTCCTGTGGTCGTGGTATTGGCAAGATTTATCACAAGTCCCTGTCCTTTTCTTTAATTGATTCCTTTACTTCCGTTTTCAGTTCGTTTGAATGTCTACCTATCTGTTTATCTCTTCCGTCTCATCCTAAGTTCTGTATCTTGATTGTCTATCGTCACAATCACTCTGGTATTACATCTGTTTTCGCTAATGAGTTCTCTGACGTTTTAGATTTCATTATTTATTTGTTCTCGAATCGTTTTATCGTTCTTGGGGATTTTAATTTTTGGGTTGATGTTCCTCGTTTGTCGCCTTATGCTTGTAACTTTCTCTCACTCATTGAATCCTATGGTCGTGTTTATCTTGTTTCTTCCCCTACTCATCAGTCTGGTCATACTCTTGATATTGTTTTGTTTCCTGTCCCTGTCTTTCCCTCGGACATACCCATACCTGAAGTTCGTGTTCATCCTCCAGATTCTTCAATCTCTTATCATAGGTTTCTCCTCTCTGAACTTTCACTAACGCCTAATCCTTCTTCGCCATCTGTGTCTATCTCATTTCGCTCCTTTAGATATTTCGACGCCATTCAGTTTTCTCCTCTTCTTGTAACTCATCTGTCTATCCAACTGCTACACAACGTTCCTGTGTCTGATATCTATCCTATTTTTTCCGGTACTCTTTCTGTAATTAATGCCACCTTGTTTCCTCTCCTGTCTCGCTCAAGTAAATCCTCCTCATTTCCTTGGTCTTACCCTGGTCTGTCTGCTCTTAAACGTGACCAGCGTCGTCTGGAGGGGCGCTGGAAACATTCTCCCTCTTCTATTGCATGGTCCTAGTATTCTGCTGCTCGTTCGTCTTATATCTCTGCCCTGCCTCTGGCCAAACAATCCTACTATACTAGACGTATATCCTCCCTGTCTCGCTCTCCTAAAATGCTTTAGTGCACTCTGAATTGTGCACTAGAGTGCACTCTGCTTTAGTGCACTCTAGACGTCTCCTTCTGAATCAATCAAAATCTGAGTTTATTGTTTTTCATCCTCCCCGCATTTCTCCCCCTCTTCTTCCTTGGCGTGTCTCCCAGTCAGTGCGCAGTCTTGGTGTGGTCTTTGATTCTAATGTTTCGTTCTCCTCCCAAGTCACCTCTGTTTCTCGTACGAGTCGCCTTATTCTGAGATATTTATATCCTATTCGCCCGTTTCTTGATCGTCCTTCTGCTATTAAACTGATTATTTATCTAATATTTTCCCGTATTGATTATTGTTGTTGTAGCAGAAATTCAAAAATCTAAATTATATTCCAGACAGGCGCGCGTGGGCATCACTGCCCCACGCGCGCCCACAAGACGTCACGCCACAACCGCACCACGAACACGACTCCAAGCGCACACCGTGACACACGGGAGTACACCCGAACACACCCGAACACACACACACGCACAGTCCTCACCCGCCGCAGCAAACAATCAGTGGCGAGCCGGTCATTCGCTCGCCGCCGCGGGGCATGGACAATTCACAAACGCATGCACACACAGCTATACACAACTATACACACTTGATCACATACTCTCGCACGCGATACGCAATTAAACTGTACACGATCACACATAGACACATTAACACGTTCACGCACACACAATCTCAGTCAACGTAGACAATCTCTCACTGCACACAATCACACTACACCTCCACCTGATTTTACAGAAACAAATCAACTAGAGAACGCACAATTATAAAAACGCAAACCAAGCAAAGATGAACGAATAAAAAATCTAGCTCGACGAAAGCCTCCAGCAGACGCACACACCTTGGCTGTGGCGAAGCACAACACGTCAGGCCCCAGCGTCCACCACGCTTCCGCCTCGACCGTGCTCTTCAGTGCTACGCCGCAGTCTGCCGTCTTCTTCATCACCGGCTGCCGCGACAGGGCACAACACCTCGGCCCCAGCATCCACCGTGCTCCCGTCGACTCTAGTGCTATTCAGCACCCCGTCGCAGACAGCCGTGACTCCGCCGCACACGCAAGCCGCACCGTCGGCGTCGTTCGTCATTTCTCGTCCGGCTTCAGCAGCCCCTCTTTGTCGCCTGCCATCCAGCACCAGCAGCCTCCACCGGCGATCGTCGCTCCCACCGTCAATCCTGTAGTTGCCCGGTGACGTGCCTTACACCAGTGCAGGCGGGACGACCAGCATCCCTCGGCCACAGCTCCTCAGCTGCTTCCTGCCGGCATCATGCCGCACTGCCGTCCCCCTGCACACCAACCTGACACGCCACCGAGCACCCCCACCGCTGTCCTCCGCTGGTAGGCCGCTACTGATGCTGGAAGGCACCATCTCCGCTGCTGAAGCCGGGTACAGGCAAAAATATTTCCAAATCAAAAAGGCCGAAATAGCGTGTAGCAGAAATTCAAAAATATAAATTATATTCCAGACAGGCGCGCGTGGGCATCACTTCCCCACGCGCGCCCACAAGACGTCACGCCACAACCGCACCACGAACACGACTCCAAGCTCACACCGTGACACGGGAGCACACCCGAACACACACACACACACACGCACAGTCCTCATCCGCCGCAACAACCAATCAGCGGCGAGCCGGTCATTCGCTCGCCGCCAAGGGGCATGGACAATTAACAAACGCATGCACACACAGCTATAAACAACTATACACAATTGCTCACACACTCTCGCACGCAATACGCAATTCAACTGTACACGATCATACATAGACACATTAACATGTTCACGCACACACAATCTCAGTCAACGTAGACAATCTCTCACACACACTCTCTCACTGCACACAATCACACTACAGTTGTTCACTCTATTTTCACGTTCCCCGTTATTCCCTTCGCAGTCTTCAGTGTGTTATCAACTTTTCTTGTCGTTTTGTCCTGTCTCGTAATCCTTGTCGCCATATTTCTGAATTTTTGTTTCAATTTCGTTGGCTTCCTATCATCCCCGCATTCATTCTCGCCTGTGTTGTGATATTTTCAAACTCAATCATGACCCTCGTCAGTCTTCCTATCTGTCTCGACTTCTGTCTGAATCTGTTGTTCCTTCTCGAAATTCACGTCCACTTGTATGTTTTAGAGCTTTGAATGAGTCTACCTGGTCTTCTAAATCGTTTTCATTTTTTGCTCCGCGTCTGTTCAATTCTCTTCCCTCTAACATTGTTCAATCTTCCTCCTTCCATTCGTTCAGGTCCTCTGTTTAAACATTTGCTTGATCAATCGTTTCACCCTGTCTCTCACTCTCTTACTTCATATGCTTCTGTGTGATCTGTTTTTAGTTATTTGCGATAATTTTTCATATAATACCTCTCTGTTTTGTGTGCCTCATCTGGTTTTGCTGTTCCTGTATTGTGTTTTGTTTGAATGTTGTGTGTATAAGTGTTTATGTGCTATATATTCTTGCTGTTCAATGTCTCTTTCTCTTATTCTCCACGTTCAAAGTGCGCAGGGGCTGCATGATGCAGTTTATAGCGCTTGCGCTTTGGGCGCTTCCGGTACATGGGGCCACCTTAGGGTGGTAATAGTGCTTGCCTTCTTCCCATGCTACTGGATCTGCCTGTAATTAAAAATAATAATAATTGCACTCTTCCTGCGTCACTTTGTTCGTTTTGTTCAATAATGATAATTATTATTATTTTTGAGTACATGCAAATTTATATGCGCTAAAGGAGATATATGAATTGAATTCAATTGAATTGAATTGAATTGAAGTTGGCCCCGACGATGAATGTCTAAACTGCGACAAGACATCCTACATTGCAAATTATCAGGTATTTTGTGAGTGAATGTTTGTGTTATGTTGGGTTTGGCAAATATATGATGATATATGATGAAGACAAGTAAAACAGATAATTATAAATACATACAAGGAATCTACTGAACACCAGAAGCACGTTAAAAAAAACATCTAAAATTCAGCTGAAGATTCAGAAGGACTAACTTGCTCCGAAATGTGACTCAATAAAATTACTTAGTCACCACAACCACAAACTTCCCCATGTATTGTTTACATGCGTGTGGACATGCATTTGAACAAACTGTTCAAATGCTTGTCCTCCTCAGGAACTTTCAATATATTTTCAGCTAAGAATATCTTGAAAAAACACAGAAATAGTCCTAAAGAGTAAAACTTAAAATATTTTTCAATATATCTTCAAGTACGAATTATATCATATGTTTGCCCATCTAACTGTCAGTTCGTCGACTCAGAAAATTTACCTGACCGACAATTGAGGCTAATGCAATGTGCGCAAAAATGGTACATTGTCCGTCGAGTGCGACGATATCCAATAGCTGCCCATAACGACAGTCTGTACCCACATGTGCACACATGGATCGATAACTTCGTCGGAGGGACCGGTCGTCGAAAACGACGGCTGTGACGTCACACCATCTGCTGTCCATGCAGAGCGGATCAGAGCATGCGGCATACGGCCAGACGCCGAGCCGGTTATCGGCTTGCGGTGTTTGAAAACGAGAGATGAAGACGAACCAACGTACAGCCTTTAAGTCAACTGAATTCACACTAGATTAACAAACAGCGACTCACCACCACACAATTGTTCCAATTATTATTAATTACAGGCAAATCCAGTAGCATGGGAAGAGCGCTATTACCACCCTGCGGTGACCCCATGTACCGGAACAGAGCCGTAGTGGGGTTTCATGGAGCCCACACCGAAGGCAATACTTAGGCCCCATATATCTTATATATATATATATATATATATATATATATATATATATATATATATATATATATATATATATATATATATATATAAAACCAGCATACATGTGTGTGTGCAAGTGTCCGCAACCGCACATTGGTGTGTTGTTGTGCGTGTCTGTGTCGAGATTCCATGAAATTCCATGCATTGCAGCGAGCGTTTGCAAAACTGAGCAGCGTTTGCAAGTGCACAGTGGCGAACAGAGTACGTAGCAAAACTGGGCGTTAAATTAAATATATCGTTGTGCGTGTGCGTGCTCCAGAAGCGTTTCTTGTGTCCGCATGTGTACCTTACCAATATTGCATTTGTAATTGTGGTTGAATATATTGAAGTAATGGTGAACACGAATGCACAATGTAAACACGGACTCCACTGAGCCAGCAACACAAACACTACGTAGTTAAAATACAATAGGCGTATCACAACAATATCTCCACCGCACTCGCACACATTCGCCTCCTCACCCCGGAGACTCAACACCCCACTGTCTCTCATCAACACGACACTTGATAAACAAACGCATCGCTGCCACCTGATACCTCGTCAGCACCTTGCAACGAGTGCATTGTGCAAACATACACCCGCACACAAGCATACATACACTATGCGGAACACTACGCCAGCAAATACAGACACACACAAACACATGCACACACACATGCACACATACATGCACACACACATGCACACACACACGCACACATGTACACACACATGCACATAACGAAAACCTTCAACTACAACAATATGACAAGATAATATAACAAAACCACAGTAATTCATATTTATTGTTAGTAATCAAGTAAGAAAAATTCAACGCCAAACTATAATTCAACAGACATCATCACACACTTCCACCAGAAGACTGTCGCATAGATACACACACGCACACACACACACAGTCACACCAACACACAGACATACACTCACACACCAATCGAGCTGTCCACTCCAACTAGCCAGTGGTCTGCAACATGATACACACAATAACAAGGGTCATCAATGTCAAGGCAAAGCCCACCCGGACTCAGCCATACGCATACACAAGACATGCACACTAGGGCTGGGCAGGAACCGGTTCCGGAACCGGTTCTCACGGTTCTGCTACGTGGGTATTGGAACCGGGTCCGAGACTCGGAACCGGTTCTGGAACCGGGTCCACACGGTTCCGATTCTCGGATCCGAGTCCACACGGATCCGAGTCCACACGGTTCCGATTCTTGGACCCGGGTCCACACGGATCCGAGTCCACACGGTTCCGATTCTCGGACCCGGGTCCACACGGATCCGAGTCCACACGGTTCCGATTCTCGGACCCGGGTCCACACGGATCCGAGTCCACACGGTTCCGATTCTTGGACCCGGGTCCACACGGATCCGAGTCCACACGGTTCCGATTCTCGGACCCGGGTCCACACGGATCTTAGTATCAGGACTGACAGGAAAATGTATGCGCATTGCGCACACACTACATGAACACTACGGTGCGTTTTAGAATTAACGCTAATATGAAATTGCGGTGAATGCAGTTTTTCACGTGTATTTAAAAAATGCGTATTATATTGTCTTCTTTTTTCTGAAATACATGTACATTATTTGCAAGTAAGTCTGTGCGCGCAGAGTCATATTACACAACGTATAATACTAAATTTAATACATGTTATTTATTACGCTTTTTTTAAAATATATTATTAATATATTATTTTTGGCGTATGATTACCGGAATTTGATTAAATAACCGCATTTTCAGCTAATTTGAGCGAAAAAGTATCGCATGAACGTTGATACAGCATTTTTCTAAATCTGCGTGAAAACTGCATCCTTTCCATGGTGACTTCAATTACAATTGAACAATCAATCAAACAAAACAATAATAATTTTAAAATCAAAGGCAGCCAATTAAACGCTACACCATCGCAATTTCACGACAAAATGGATGTTTCAACTTGACTTCCGGAAAAGGTTTTCTCATAGAATCCAATAAAATATACATTTTCGGAATCAGCATGAAAAAATGTGTCTACCGCAGCTTGGTACTAGTTAAACTTTTGGAAAAGTAAAGACATTCTACACACATTCTAATACACACAAGCATACATGACCAAAGCTGTGATCACGGCACATCGATCACATTTGACGTGTCGCCCACAAAGAATGTGAAAACTCATACAGGTGTGAACCAGGCGAGAAAGATGCCTGCTAAGTTTGTTTGTATCGAACGAAATGTGCGTGAAAATCCTGGAAGGAAGTCAGATTGTGTGGACATTGATGAATCCTGTCATATTTGTGTGGAAACCGTGTTTTCACTCAGAATCTGTTATGACTGAAATCAGCAGGCTGCCTTGGTTGTACGCGGCTAAGGACAAATAATTTGTCAGTCAAACTGCCAGCGCCAACATCTCAACTAGTGTTTGAGCTGTTTAGTTGAATCTAGTGAGGTCCACCGTGTACACTTGAGTGGTGAGTAAAATTTGATTTTGCTTCATTTCTATACATTATCATGCATAAATGTTTAATATTAGAAATTGTTTCTACTTATTAAAATGGCATTTTTATCAATTTCCCTCTTATTTTTTAGTTTCAATTTATTCTTGTAGTGCTCCAACATTAGTAGCGTAGCAGAGGGTCTTAGTAACCTTGCGATTATTACGAAGATGTTGACAATATTCATCACTGAATCTAATAATTATCACTCAATGAGGTCGTTAAGGGGAAAATCACTCTTTCATTGAACTCGGCGTATATTTTATCATTTAAGCATTTAGTCATACGAATAACTAACATACTTCTTCCCAAATGTAACTTTTTTACCCGAGAACGCCCATTATATCGCTAATATAGAATTGTTGTGAAATTGACAATATGCCTCGATATAGAACTATTCAAATTCATATTTTTCATATTTTCCATTTCACGTCTCCCGAGAAGTGAATCCATTATCATGGTGGAGGGACCGAGCGTTGTTACTGCCTCGACTGCATGAAGTGGCGACAAAATATTTGTGCACACCGGCATCTTCCGTTCCATCTGAACGTTTATTTTCAAAAGCCGATGAATGGATATCACACAGACGGAACAGTCTCAAAAAAGAAAACATAAATATGATTCTCTTTTTGAATAAAAATGTGTAATATATACGCGTTTTGTGTATGTGTGTGTGAACGTCTGCGTTACGGAATAAGCGAACGTTTTCGGGCAATAGCCGAAATCAAATTATTGTTTGTTTGAGATATTATGTAACAGGTGATACGCAAACATTGTATATTGGAAAGTACATTGACTATTTAGCAGATTTTTGCAGCATTAGCCACATTATTGTGTCAGCATTGTATGCATTTTTCTGTTCTTAAATATAGAGATGTTAATGCCTTGTACATGTCTTCATTGAATATTGAAGCTTTTCTTCAAATTACAGGGCCGTAGTCAAGAGTTATATGCCTCACTCACCCAAAAAAACAAAAGGAGGATCCCCCACAAAAATGAAATTTATGAAATGTTGAATTTAATTTTGTGAGAATACCCACTATAATGAAACTGATAGAACTTTGACTTTGAATATAATTTTGAATTTATATAAACATTTGTTATTTTCCCAGTCACACGTTCATCTATGCCAACTCTCTTTTGTGTCTTTTCCCTTTGGGTGATCTCTAAACATGCGCACAGAGAATATATTTTTTCATCCAAGCGGAACCGGTTCCAACGGTTCCACTGCCCTACGGATCCGGAACCGTGAGAATCAATTTTCACGGTTCCTGCCCAGCCCTAATGCACACGGCACGCTGGACTCCGTGGTGTGGTGGTAGAACACCCACCTCACAAGCGGGAGGTCCGTGGTTGGTAACCCGGTGGAGCAGAATTTCTTGGGAGAATTCTATAATCCAACAGCCCCTGTCCACCAAGCAGTAAATGGGTACCAAATATATTTGGTATATATGACACAACACATGACTGATATATATCAGTCATGTGTGTGCCATGCATTCTGGGGAGGTGGCCCTCTCTAATACGTGTTTCGTCCTTATGGCGCCATAGCGTGGATAGGGTCGGTTCTTCGGTGGCAGCGAGCTGCACGGGGCACACCTGTGTGTTTATAAGCTTCGGCTTCTTGAGGCAACGGGACCCCTTAACACTCAACCCCCCCGACCAGGTATGCAGGAGGCGGTTGCTAGGGCACTGTACCGGAAACCCCATGTGCCAAGGGTAAGAGAACCGCCCAAACACGCGTAGTTGATGTCAAGTGAAAACCCATGACGTGAAAATTTGCAACGAGTTTTTGCAACGAGTGACGAGAAATTTGCAACAAAAACTGTTCAGAAAATGAATTTATCGTCATCATCATCATCATTTATTTTGCCTTTCACAATACACAATTTCACTAATACAGTACACAAGACGGCAGGGCATGAGAATCCGAGGGGATTGTGTAGCCCGCGATCAACATACTAACAAACCGTACAAGAACTATATAACGCATAGACAAAGCGTAATATGTGGGTAAAAAAGACACAAAACGTAGATAATTCAAAGGTTTTACGCACAAAACTTGTGGGTGCTCCCATTAAGGTCAACTATCACGGCATATAAAGGGATCAGTAATGTTTCAGGAATTCTGCTTTGATATGCTTTTTGAATGCTGACATCGTACGACAGTAATGAACACGTTGGCTGAACTGCAATGTATTCGTGGACACAACACGAGGCTAACTGCTGACAATTGTACACTCGTTCATACACCCACTCTAGCACACGGACATACATACATGCTTACACAAGGATCATGTGTCACGAGCTTCACCATGCAACCATAAACGTTCACACTGTTACACACCAGCATACATACACGCTCACAAAATGTTAACACGACGCAGGGCTAACGTACATCCATGACTCACGCACGTGCAAACGTCATGGGCGTGCTGACACTACATACATACTGGCGTGGCTTGTTTTTCTTCTCCCTTCGACAAATGCAGTTAGTGGTCACATTGTCTAATGATGATGATGAATGCAAGTATACAAGACATACACATAATAAACTTATCGACTATAACCAATGTACAACTGACAACATTGCAGCCGGTATGATGCTCTTTCCAAGTAAATTGAGCAATGTAAACATATATCTATATATATAGAGGAGATCCTCTGGCTGTGTGTGTGTGTGTGTGTGTGTGTGTGTATGTGTGTGTGTGTGTGTGTGTGTGTGTGTGTGTGTGTGTGTGTGTGTGTGTGTGTGTGTGTGTGTGTGTGTGTGTGTGTGTGTGTGTGTGTGTGTGTGTGTGTGTGTGTGTGTGTGTGTGTGTGTGTGTGTGTGTGTGTGTGTGTGTGTGTGTGTGTGTGTGTGTGTGTGTGTCTGTCTGTCTGTCTGTCTGTGTCTGTCTGTCTGTCTGTCTGTACCACCCTTCTTGGTCCATTTTCTATCAGCTGCTTCTCGGCCATCACTTGGCGTACCCGCTATAAATTTATACCATCATGTTGGAAATTTCCTTGTCTACACTGTAGACTAAATTTTTAAGTTTAAAAATAAAACCAAAAAAAGTTATAGCGGTGAAAAGACTAAATTAACCCTGAAAAATGCGAAAATTTTGGTCAATATTCTGCAGACTACTCCTCCTAAACCAGCAATGGTACAACTATACAAATTATACCAATGTGTAGAAAATCTTCTGTTCTACTAAACAAATTATAATTCATACCCAAAAATTAAATATAAAGCATGTAAAATGGAAAAAAATTCAATCTGCATTCAAAATTTTATTTAAACTCCACGCGTCCGATTTTCTATACTTATTCTCTATTTCTCAAAAAATAATTATGACACATCTAAATAAATAATACCATCATGCTGGGAATTTTGTCTTCTACACCAAGGTATAATTTCTAATTTTCCAGAGTGTATCAGAAAAAGTTACGGCGGTATGAAGTCAAAATGACAAAGTCAAAAAGGCAAAGTCAGCACTGAAAAACGCGAATATTTTGGTCAATATTCCGCTATCTATTCCTCATAAACCAGCAATGGTACAGCTATAAAATTGTACTATTGTGTAGATAATTTTGTGTTCTACTGAATATACACTGATTTAATTTCACTGAAGTCCAATCACAATTTACGCACTTGCGATTACACAGGAATACTCTCTACTGTGTAGAGAATTTTGTGTTCTACAAGATAAGTTATAATTTATACCCACAAATGATACAAAAAACGTGTAAAACTGGCAAAATTCTCAAATACATCCAAAATTACACTTGAACACCGGGTGACTAAAATTAATTCATTTTTCTACCTATTTCTCAGGAACTATTTGTCACACATTAAAATAAATTATACGATCGTGCTAAACATTTTGTTTTCTACAATACGGTATAATTTCTAACTTTCCAAAGTGTATCTGAAGGAAGTAACGGCCGTGTAAATTCAAAATGTCATGTTGCCAATTTGACAGCTATTATGCGCACTTGCGATTACACATGAATATACACTGATTTAATTTCACTGAAGTCCAATCACAATTTACGCACTTGCGATTACACAGGAATATACTACTGTGTAGATAATTTTTTGTTCTACAAGATAAGCTATAATTTATACCCACAAATGATACAAAAAAACGTGTAAAATTGGCAAAATTCTCAAATACATCCAAAATTACATTTGAACACCGGGCGACTAAAATGAAT
This sequence comes from Sacculina carcini, assembly GCA_916048095.2. Taxonomy (NCBI): domain Eukaryota; kingdom Metazoa; phylum Arthropoda; class Thecostraca; family Sacculinidae; genus Sacculina; species Sacculina carcini. The sequence continues at coordinate 3,963,059 of OU696584.1, forward strand.
TCATTTTTCTACTATTTCTCAGTAACTATTTGTTACACATAAAAATAAATTATACCATCGTGCTAGAAATCTTGTTTTCTACAATACGGTATAATTTGTAATTTTCCAAAATGTATCTGAAGGAAGTTACGGCGGTGTAAAGTCAAAAGTCTTTCAGGTCTCTGACCAACCCTCGCTGAGTGTACACGTGTTTACCGTCGCTCGTTCGCGCCCGGCTGTCTACGCTTCGCTGACGACGACGCTCACTGAAGCCCCGACGGCTAACGGCCGGTTTTCCCGTTTTCCGTCAGCGCCCAGCTCTTTCCTCGCACTGAGGTGCCAACTAATTCTGTGCTGCTCTCATACTCTGTCTTTGTTGTCGCCCATTGGACATTTTGCTTTGCGATATGTGTTTAACAATGAGCTCTCAATAAATTGTTCTTACATGTGTTTTGTAGTGTTTTTCGTGTTGTGTGTGTGTTTGTGTGTATGTTTGCTTTGTATTGTGTGTGTTGTATGCTTGTTTTTTGTTGTGACATTTCGTATGCATGTGTTATGTGTTGTCTTTTTGTGCTCGCATGCGTCGTGCATTATGTGTTTATTTGTATGTTTGCTTTGCGTTGTCTGTGTGCCTTCTCACACCGTGGATTTGTCGTTTCTGCTGATGATGTGTGGCGATGTCGAAATGAATCCCGGTCCTGCTCGACCACAAAAACGATTTTCAAATATACTTTTCGCCAAGATCAGAGGCTTGTATAAGAACATCAGAGATTTGACAGCAGCCAGTCGCTCCAAGGACATCGTTATCTGTGCCGAAATGCTTGTGTCCGATTATCGGGACCAATCTGAGCTCTTGATGCCAGGTTTCAGTAAGCCATTGCTAATCAAACGTGACTGAAAAAACAGGCGGCGTGGCGTGGCAGTGTACGTACGCAAAGGCTTTTCAGCTACGAGAATTACAGCGCACGACTGCACTTGTCATGAAGTTAGGCTGCTGCGTGTCAACACCGCCTTGATGAATTTTTACATCTTTGGAGCCTACCGAAATCCAGAGAGTAACGACTCTATCTACGGATGTCTCTTGTCAGCAATGTCAACAATTTCAGTAGAAGGACACCGAGTCAGTATTTGTATTTTTGGGAGACATGAACGCCCATCACCGTGAGTGGCTCTTGTCGACATCTCCTACAGACGCTCATAGTAGAGCAGCATATGATTTCTGCAACATTTCTGACTGCTCCCAAATGGTGTCCGGTCCCACACATCAAGCGGGAAACTGTTTGGACTTGGTTATGACAGACGTCTCAGATATCGTGAGTGTAAACGTGGAAGCTCCAATAGGAAGTTCAGATCACTCGTCGCTGTCCGTGAAGTTGACACTGAGACAGAAAGTTTCTCCTTACACGATTCCAAGGCTCGTGCACATGAAGAACAATGTTGACTGGGTGAAGGTGAATGATGAATTGAAAGCAATTAAAGTTTCAAATCTGCAGCAGAAGGAATGCCCCATCGATGCATTGAACAAATACATTACCGATGTCATCTCAAGGAGAGTGCCTACTAAAAAACTACGTTTTCGCTCTGATGACAAAGCCTGGTTCACCAACGAATGTCGCAGCGCACGTGAATCTAAGCAGGAGGCTTACCACAAGTGGCTTCAATCACGCTCAGCCGATTCATGGAATGTCTACACTGAGGCCAGACGGCATACTGAGCATGTGTATTCATAAGCGGAAACACGTCATTCAAAGAAACTTGCTGAAAAGCTAACATCTGCCAATGACGCCCACAAATGGTGGTCAACGTTGAAATCGTCAGTGCTTGGACATGACCTGTCTGTCTCTCCTTTATTTTCAGCGAACGGTGAGCTCAAAAGCAACCCAACAGAGAAGGCACAGTTGCTTATGGATTACTTCAATACCAAGCAATGTCAAGGGTCCATTCCGTCTGACGATTCATCTGTCCTCGCCCCGAAAATCAAAGGCATTGCCTTCCGATCAAAAGAAGTGGCGAATCTCATGAAAGACCTTGATGCCCACGGAGGAACAGACCCTCTGAATATGTTTCCGCTATTTTTCAAGAACACGGCAGATACTCTAGCTCCGAAGCTCAGTGCTCTTTTCAGGCGCTTGATGAAGACTGGTTCGTTTCCATCATGTTGGCGAGTTGCGAATATCACGCCCATACCAAAAGGAACCAATTCAGCTGATGTTGCAAACTACCGGCCGATATCAATTACGCCGATTCTGTCCAAAATATTCGAGCACTTGATATCTTCCAGACTGTCCAAGTACCTGGAGAGCAACAATCTGCTGTCGGAAAACCAATTTGCATACCGCAAAAAACTCAGCACGACTGACGCTCTGCTTGCTATCACGCATGAGCTCCAGCAAGTGCTAGACAAAGACAGTGAAGCCTGGATTGTGCAGTTGGATTTCTCGGCAGCATTTGACCGTGTGAGCCACCAGGGCTTGTTGCAAAAACTGAGAAACATTGGAGTCGGCGGCCGCTTGCTAAGTGTTTTGCATCAATTTCTCTCCAATCGCGTACGTGTTGCCATCGATGGAGCATACAGTGGCTGGCAGAACATTGTGTCCGGTGTCCCGCAGGGGAGTGTGTTGGGTCCTATTTTGTTCAACATTTACACCGCTGACCTGTACCCAACCACACGCAGCCCTGTATATGGATATGCTGATATCACCTTGATGGCTGTAATTTCATCTCCTTCGGACAGACCCCAGGTGCGTCAAACGGTCAACGACGATCTCAGCAGCGTCCTGAAGTGGTGTAAGAGGTGGAATATGATGCTGAACACTTCGAAATCTAAATGCTTGTTGGTTTCTAGGTCAAGTACCGCTCAGCCTTCACATGGAGCTATCCTCATAAATGACGCCCAACTCAGCGTGTGTGATGAGCTCAAAATATTGGGAGTACATGTAGACTCAAAGCTGACGTTTGACGTTCACATTCGGAAGCTAGTTTGTTCGGCATCGCGGAAACTGAGAATTATAAGGAAGGCATATCGGATGTTCGGTAGCAGCACAATCTCAAAAAGTTGTTTTCGCTGTTTCATTTCGCCAATTCTGGAGTACTGCACCCCGTGTGGTCTTCTGCTGCGGATTGTCACCTCAATCTCATCAACAGAGTTGTTAGAATATGCAAGTTCCTCTGTGGTGACTTGGTTCTTGGTGATATTTGCCATCGTCGAAAGGTCAGCAGCGTGTGCATGCTGTACAAGATCAAGCACAACGACCATCATCCGATGAGCATTTCAATTCCTGATGATTTCGTGGCAGCAAGAAGCACACGGTTTACATCCAAACAGCATTCCCAGTGCATGGCTCCAATTCGTTGTCGTACAAAACAATTCCAACGTTGCTTTCTTCCGGCCACTGTGTCTACTTGGAACACGTTGAAGGAGGAAGCTTTCTCGCAGAACAATTTGAAGAAACTCAAGGCCAAAGTAAATGAAATGCTAATGAAAGAGCGGAATTGACTGTTGAGTCTTATTAATTGTATATTTATTCATATTTATTGTTATTTATTCATGCTTATTGTTATTTATTTTCTATTTATTTATATTTATTCTTATCTTACTCTCTATTTATTGCTATTTATTATTGGTTGTTGTTATTTATTAAGTTATACTTTTACTCAGTGTTGGCTGTTGTTGTTTATTGAATCATATTTTTTGTTGCTGCTGTTTATTGAATCATATTCATTGTTGTTGTTGTTTATTGAATCATATTTGTTGTTGTTGCTGTTTATTGAATCATATTTATTGTTGTTGTTGCTTATTGAATCATATTTATTGTTGTTGCTGTTTATTGAATCATATTAATTGTAGTTGCTTATTGAATCATATTTATTGGTGTTGTTGTTTATTGAATCATATTTATTTGTGTTAATGTTACTTATTGAATCATATTTATTGTTCTTGATTGTCATTTATTACTTATTTATTAATATTTATTCTTATTTATTGATGGCTGTTATTTACTGAATCACATATTTATTGTTGATTGTTATTATTTATTGAGGAACGTGGTCGGAGTGACATTATGGATTGTTATCGGATGATGGTTTATTATTCATTGTTATTTATTTATTATTTTCTTTTGAACTCTTTTTCTAGACTTTCTTCTTTTCGAACTCTCTTTCTCTCTGAATCTTTTGGGCGCTTCCGGTACATGGGGCCACCTTAGGGTGGTAATAGTGCTTGCACTCTTTCCATGCTACTGGATTTACCTGTAATTAATAATAATAATAATAAAAAGCACATATTACCAATTTGACAGCTATTATGCGCATTTGCGATTACACAGGAATATACACCGATTAAATTTCACTGAAGCCCAATCACAATTAAGAATGCATCATATTAGCTCCAAGCATGGATGGTGTGGATTTATTGGGTACAGTTTAATTAATGCTACACTATACTGAATAGGAAGGCTTTATTGTCTTCAATATTTACACATGAATTGTTCCGCCCGACGGGCGGGTAAAATACTACTGGGAACAAAGTTAAGTACTGAACTTTACTGTATAATCCAATTGGTTTAATTTCAAGTTGCATAAGCTTAAGTTGCATAAGGATATGGGTTGTAATATCATGCAATGCCAACTATATGAATATGCTGTTTTAGCGGACGCATAAATCTGGAATTATAGAGATGACAGAAGGTTTCATTGTTTTGATAGTGTTACACTTCTGAATTACTACACACGAAGGATGGGTGTGAGCTTGAGCAGTGTTGAGGAAAAAACTTCGTCAATAATTAAAACAAGAATTTACAAACAAAAATTATTGGATAAGCTTTTTGCTTTTTGATTCATTATATTCTATTTATAGTTCCGCACAACGGGCGGGTTTAAATACGAGGCAGTTCGAGGGAAAATATTTTGCCACATCTAAAATAAAAACATTCACATTTAGACTTTTCTATTGGTTAAGACTTTTTATGGGTATACTTTTTCTTTTTTAATTTCTAATCATTTTTTATTTTATTCAATATTCATTTTACTATATTTATTGTTCTGCACAAAGGGCGGGTTTTAATGCTAGATGGTGATGTTGAGTTATAAATATATTTTGAAAACATTGTAGTTCAGTGTATTGAAGAAAGGCAGATAAAGAGAAGAAACACAATAAGGATATGCACAATATACACAACACCAAACACCATGACACTACACCACGACAACCCTCAACGCAACACCGTCACTCGCCAACTGCCCGACACATGACACGCGATACCCGGGCGCGAGACTTGAAACATGAGACGCGTCATATACACGCGCTCACACACAATAACATCCTCCCCTAAAGACGCTCTCGCTCTGCTATCTGCAAACGCTTCGATGAAAGTCAAACTCACACCACATCTCCCCGTGATCTAAAGATCACACACAACTCACACACTCACACACATAACCAACCACACAGGCAGACACACTTAGTCAAGCATTCAGGTTATTAAACACTTTCCGCGGCGAAAACAACAATGAGAAGCGAAAAACGCAGCACACAATACTCAAATCGCATATACTCACACCATAAAAACAAACAGTAAACATATGGCAAACTCACAGTAGCCAACTTTAACAGGCTAAACAATATCGAACAAATGAGGCTCAAGCACGACACAAATAACACAATTCTAAACGTAATCTCTCATCCATACTGGAGGTCTTACGTTCCGCTGTGGACGCGCCACTGGTTCATGATCGGTTGGGGGCACATCGCTAATTCTGTTATCATTACGCCCTGCTGTCAATGGTTCACCATCAACTGAGTTCCCCTCAGATGTTATAGCTTGGTCTGAGTTTCGAACAGGTCTTACATCCAGATAGTGTCTAGGCACACCATCGACGTCCAAGTTGTTTCTCGAATGAATGTCAGTCACTATGCCTCTGGACCATTGAGCTCTGCAACGAGAGTTGGGAGGTTTAACCCAAACCTCATCCCCTACTTTGATTGACCCAGCATGTTCACCCTCGTTCGGCTTTTCTACCACAACTGACGGATATCGCCATGTGTAAGTGAAAATCGACCTCTGTGGTACCGACATCTCATCTTGATGGAAACGCGGGGTGCTGTTGTACCAGTACACTGCCTCAATGGGCGTTATACCACCTCTCTCAGCAATCACCTTGATGGTCCTATGGTGTCGCTCTACTATGCCGTTGCCGGACGGTCGGTACGCTGCTCGAAAAAATCGTATGATATTTCAACGGGACAGCATCTCGCCAAGAAGATGTGAACGAAACGCCGTGCTGTTGTCTAGTAACAATTCGTTCACTGGGCCTCGTTCATAGAAAATACTTTCCAGTTCTGATGATATTTTTTCCGCGTCCTCTCTTTTCAATTTCCGCCATATGGCAAATCGTCCCGGCCCACAATCTACTACTGACAAGTATGGCACCTGTTGGTAATGAGTCACATCTACCGCTAGTCTTTTCCAGTTCTCGTTTATGTGCAATTCACCCGGTGAATGAACGACTTGAGCGGGATCTATTGACTGGCAACGATCACAATTCTGTATTACCGTCTTTACTTGATCTTTCGATATGTTTGGGTCCATCTTTCTCGCCAAGTACAGAGTTCGCTCCACCCCCATGTGATGTTTTTCATGCAGTTCTTTCACATCCACTGCGGCCGCACAATAGTTCTCACACACAGGGTCTGTTTTCATCAGCCAATTCTTCCTGACTCGAGTTAGAATGTCGGCTTTGTTCTTATCGGTAGGCACCAGCGTAATTTTCATGTTCAATCCCAACTCGGAGATAAGCTCCTTCAGATTTCCTAAACGCCGTTTAATAAGCAACTCTGCTGCACCCTTTGTCTTAATTCGCCTGTCACCGTCAAGTACTGTCTTCACCCAGGCCTCTACAGTAGCCGAGTCTGTTCTTAGCTCCACATCCTTCAACTCCCATTTAATAGCCAAATTGACGCCTTTCATAATTGCGTCAAGCTCTGCCACGTTGATATGGCTCGCGTCACCTTTCTTGCGAAGCCACGCTGCGTCTTCTACCACTTTTCCGTTCACTTCCAGCACAGCACCAATAGCAATGCTACTCGCATCGCTCCAAACAATGCCCCTTCCACCATTTGGCACACACCATACCCCCTTCACTGGATCTTCGACTTTGACTCTACTGATCACTTCCCTTATCATCGTCTGCGTTCGCTCTCCTACGAAATCTTCCCACCGTGATCCCTCAGCATGACGCTTTATAAAGCTGCATGCGACTCTAAGCCATCCCGCGACCGGATAGTGGCCCACCAATACACCACATACAGAAAACAGTTCCCGCCTTGTCAACATCGCTGGGATATCAGGTACTGCATTGCCCCTGTGAAACACAAAATTTCCCTGCTCTCTGGACACTTTCAACCCCAACACAGCTCCACTTCCTAGAGGCTCTGGACTCTTTGATTTTAGACCAAACGTTTCCAAATGTTGGATCACTTCTGTTACGCTCACCTGAGATTTATCCACCAGGATATCATCAATGTACGAACTGGTGGCCCGTCGGATAGTGTCGTTCTTACTCAAGACTGTTTTCAGTATTTTGGACATAATACGCGGAGCGGAACATAAACCAAATCCCACTCGGGTCAGACAGTATGTTTTATTCTTGTACTTGACCAGCTGGTACGACCACAAGTCTTTGTCAATTCTCAGCTGTAAATAGGCCGATTTCAAATCCACTATTGATACGTTCTCACCAGCCTTTCTCCATTGTCGAATCGTCTCATCACATATATCTATCGTGTCATCACCTGTGTGACATCTGACGTGCTCGTTAAGTTCCCGAAAATCCAGGACGGGTCGTACTTTATTTTTTGTGGGCTGGACGACAGCCATGAGAGGAGTAATACCCGCCTGCACGTTACTCTCCCAAGGTACCAATATACCTTCGCTTATCCATTTATTGATCTCTCGATCAAATTCGTCTTTCACATGATCATCAACTTTCTTGTCATACATAGATATGGTGTTTCTCAACTTCACGGGCTTCTCCTTCCACAGCCATTTAACGGTCCACACATGACCATCAAAAATAGCAGAAAAATCTGAGTCCGACACGGTCACTGTTGGTTCGTCAGTATTGTTTGCCCGTTCACCAGATACGTCGCTAGTTACACATGCATGTACATCGCCAATGGCATTAACGACCTCCGCCGGGACACTATCAACCCCAAACCACACCCGGCCATTTTTCACTGTGACACCACCCAACCGATCAATAACATCCATACCAAGAACAACGCTAACACCACCTATCAACTTATCCGCCACTACGGCATGTGCATCTACGCTGACACCGCTTACCACAAGTGTTACACAACCATTACCCTTACAAACAACATGACTTCCATCGAAGGCTTTCATAACAGCTTCTCCGCCATAACGAGACACAAAACTAGAATGTACAATAGTCATCGAACAACCAGTGTCGACAAGAGCACTGATTTCACGTTTTCACAGCACACATCAACAAATGGTAATGCATGAAAAGGCGCCTTACCGGTGCAGGGGCGACTGTTGGCGCATACGCCACCCCTCACTCGTTTCCCGAATTGTTGCACTGCCGAGAAGTATGTCCCACTTTGTTGCACGTATAGCAGGTGGGTACCCGCCCTCTGGTTGCACGATCACCTCCGTACCTTCGTACATCCGGACGTCCATCACGCAGTCCCGTCTGGCAGAAACGCGCCATATGTCCGATCTCGTGACACTGGTAGCACCTGCCGTTAAATCCTGCCGGTCTGTGCACTGCAGTCTCCGTGAGCTGACGTGCCGCACCTTCATGTTGACTCACTGTTGAAACCTGGCGCACTACTGACACAGCTGACACAGGTCCACCTTGCTCTCTGTTTTTGGTCATTACTCGAGCGTGACTGATGAGCTCAGACATTTTCATCGTTTGAACATCTGCCATCCTTTGCAGGCTTGAACGAATATAGCCAGGAAATCCATTGACAAATCGTAATCTGCAAATGTTCTCCAGCCCTTCACTGCGAAAATTTGCAAGACCAGCAAGCCTGCGAATATCCGTTGCGAACACATCTACCGACTCTCCCGTCCACTTTTTCTCGCACAGCTTTTGGAACGCGCAGAATGAGTCGTCTTCATAAGCCGTCTTCAACGCGCTCTCAATTGAATCTGCATCCTCTTGATCTTCTTCTTCCAGCTCCATAAATTGTGCAAGAGCATCGCCTTCCAGATGAAGTGCAATAAAACCCGCCAGATCATCCACCTTCTTCAATTTAGCCACCAGCTTGACCTTCTTCAGCCACGACACCACTTCTCCTTCGCCCGTGAACATGCTCAGCGTATAGTCACTTTTGACCGCCTCCATAACGTATGTGGCCGGTTAGCTTGTAGTTCAGTGTATTGAAGAAAGGCAGATAAAGAGAAGAAACACAATAAGGATATGCACAATATACACAACACCAGACACCATGACACTACACCACGACAACCCTCAACGCAACACCGTCACTCGCCAACTGCCCGACACATGACACGCGATACCCGTGCGCGAGACTTGAAACATGAGACGCGTCATATACACGCGCTCACACACAATAACATCCTCCCCTAAAGACGCTCTGGCTCTGCTATCTGCAAACGCTTCGATGAAAGTCAAACTCACACCACAAACATTATGAAAAAAAGTTTAGTCATTTTTCATTGTTTTGTGTCAGAGTTCTGAATTATTCAGCACCACGGGCAGGTTTAAATAGGATTTTTTAGGTTTACTCTTTTCTCTTTTAATTCATATTTATTTTTTCTTATGAATTGAATACAAATTTAATAGTATGAACTGTTTCGCACGACGGGCGGGTTTACATGCTAGAATTTTCATTGTTTTGTACGTGTTAGTGTTCTGAATTATTCCGCACGACGGGTAGGTTTAAATATGAGGTGGATTAAGGGATAATATTTTGTCAAATTTATAATTAAAATATTCACATTTAGAGTTTTTATTGGTGTACGTATTTACAGGTAAAATTTTTTGCTTTTTTATTTTTATAGTTTATTTTATGGATTGAATATGCATTTTATTTTATGAATTGTTGAGCACGACGGGCGGGTTTCAATATGAGGCAGGTTAAAGGAAAATATGTTTTGTGGTCTCGCGAGGAATTCCCCGACGAAATCGTCACCGACAACGGTACTCCGTTCACCAGCGACTAGTTTGAGAGGTACCTGACGGTGAGAGGTGTCAAGCACAGGCGATCTTCACCCTATTGGCCGCGAGGAAATGCTGCAACAGAAAGGTTCAACTGGACCTTCAAGTCTTGGATAGGTCAAGTGCCTGTGTCGGCACGGTTCGCGGATTTCATCGGGTCGCAGTTGGCGCACTACCGAAGCATACTGCACTGCAGCACGGGCGTGTCTCCTTCGGAGCTGCTTCACGGGAGAATCATGTGACTGGCGCTGCCCGTGATAGACGACAGGCCGACGAGAGATGATCCTGGCCAGCGTGCGTCGAAGCAACAACGACGGAGTGCTGTTGTCTTCAACGCACGGAACGCGGTCCGCAAACCTGGGTTCCAGGTTGACGATTGCCTCTACGTCCGTCGGCACGGGTATGTGCCAAAGGGAGAGTCAACGTTCCGGGGTCCTCTTGTGGTGCAGAATCAAAACGGTCCCAAGTCGTATCGGTTATCTGACGGATCGACACGTAACGCGGCCCATCTCGTTCCAGCAGCCAGCTGTTTGTCGTTCGTGGAGCCACCGCAGGAGCAGGAGGACGACGAAATTGATTTGCTACCGCAGACGTCAGTACCCGTCGGCGACACTTCAGGCTCCACTATGGAAGAGCCGATCGCCCACGCAATGGCTCACCAAGAAGTCGAGTCGTCGGTAGACTACGGCGAGCCCGGCGAGATACGGCCGGCAGATGTCAATCGCAATTTAACGGAGCTGCCACCATCTCGAAGTGGCCGCCGTCGCTGGAGACCGGCTCGTGTGAAGAAAGTCAGGCTTAGGGCGAGATAATAAGCAAAGATTGGGTTTTCGGCAAGTGTTAGGTTCTGCTTTAAGGAGGGGAATATGTAGTGAATATGGTGGTCCATTATTGTCTCTCATATTGTGATTGTTGCGTTTGTGCGGTTATTGAGACGATGACGTGCAACTGTTCAGCCAATCGGGTAACAGGGCGTAACAATTGCGAGGTCAAATGGTAAGTTCGATCGGGGTTGGATTCAGTCTTTGGGTAGGTCTTGTGTCGTGTGTTTGATTAATAAAGTGTTGTTTAGTGCCACGCCTTTTCCATATCCCGACGTTATAGTCGCCCAATGCTATGACATTATTACGCGTTTTTGTCCATACCTAATATGAATTATTGATTCTAAATACTAATCTATAATATTGTATGTAAATATCTATAATACTTAATTTTACAACATTGTAACATTGTCTATAATAACCACTGTGTGGACAGACATGAAATACACATACATATATAAAGGTGCAAATTGATATTTTGAGGCAACGGAGGGAATGAATTATGTTTCGGTATAAAAATACCAGTGTGGTCCATTTTTCAAAATTCAAAACATTTGGCAGAATGTTTGACGTTTATGGAGTGTGAAATCCAGATTCGGTTTGTGGATTAGTTTGTTTACGTGCACCGCAAAATTGCTCTGTTGCGTCACATGATTTCTCATGTTATCTGTTCTCAGTGATTTTTTACTTCATTTTCCTGGGCTAGAGAGACGTTGATCATCTGATATTACGCAGATAGGTATTCTATATTTGTGGCGTGCATCTCTAATTTCCCCGATTTGAATGTGTCTTTTAAAAGTAATGGTGTTCTTTCGTGTGCTGGTGTCTTTAATATTGCTCACTTACGTTGGAAAATGTTATCGTAGTATTCCTATATCGCCTCTGAGTAGAGAGAAACCAACCATGTACACCTAAACATGGCTAGTGTCAGAGAGAGAGTTCATTGACCACAGTGTACAAAAATGATTTTACATTGATAATACATACAATAACATATACATATACACTCAGTTTCATATTCGCAATGCAGTACCACCGCAGTCCATCATTTTGACACAACGTGACTTCATGTCTACGTGACACCGCATGAACGACAAAGTGACATACCTGATAGCATAAGAAGAACAACAATGAGCTATTTTCAACAAATTCCGGTTACACTAAATATAGACTTAAAATATCAAATATGATTTCACAACTCTTACAAAGGGAAAAGGTTTCATCGAATAAATTCTCCATCGCACCCAACTCTATCCCAGCCCTCACATGACGTGATATCTGGCAATCTTCTATAACATGTCTTTCTGTCTGAACCATGCCACACACACAATCGCTCTTCCTTGGGTAGTTTCCCTTTACCCCTCCTGTTCCATCTACCAGTCTCGATGCTTAAACTATGCGCTGAGACTCTTAATCGTGTGAACGCCACCCTATACCGGTCATCCACCGAGTGCCTTCCCCTGTAAATATCGTGAACATCGAGGGTGGGATTCATTTACAAATAGGTCACACACCGGGAACCGCTCGATGACAACACACTCTTGTGCACTTCCGCCATTTGGCCCGGCTTGGTAGGCACACCGGAGGTCATGAATTTCTGTATGATATTTCCAGTCATCGTTCCCGCTTACACAGCAACATCTATGCAAAATATTAAAGGATCGTCGGACATGCGGCACCTCTCGGCCATCATTTTGGCATAGAATTTGTGCTGTCTGGGCTGTACCAACTCTGGAAGTCCTTGGTACCCTATCTCCGCATAGTAAACGTTATTTGGAGTAGATCTTCTTACGCCTAATAGTTATTTCAATGCCCAGTTGTACAACTTCGTGATTGGCTTCAAGTCTCCTCCCACCCACTATTCGCATCCGTAAAGCAACGCCGATACAAGTGCAGCATCGAACACTCTGCGCTTCACAATAAACAGAATGTCATTGTTCTTGTTATTGTCTTGTTCTTGTCTTGGCTACAAACTTCAGCACATGTCCTATCTTGACATTCGCGTGTATTTTAAATGCATTCGAAACTGAACCACTGCAGGTGAAGACGTAGCCGAGATATACATAATGGGAACATGAATCAATCACAATCCCGCCCACCTGCATTGGCTCGCTATCGCTTTCAGTGTCACGAAAAACTTGGTTTTCCCGGTGTTGATTTGCATCCCGTATTCTTCGCAAAAAGACTTCAATGTTTCGATCTTGTCCTTCAATCCTTCCCTAGTTGTTTCTACCAATACAATATCGTCCATCATCACTAGGGCATGCAACCAGCATAAAAACCGTCTGGATCGCATTTTCTCTTTATCATTTTCACAAGCTCGTCCATGTAAATTGTAAACAGGACACAGGATGTCGGCGAGCCCTGCCTAAGCCTACTGATGCAGTCACGGTAGCACCCTCAATAATTGATTCAGTCACACGATACATGGCCACATGCGCTCTCAACATTCTTCTTCCGCACCCGATCCTCTTCAAGATGTCAAACAGCTTCTCACGAGGAACACTATCGTACGCCTTGCTAAAGTCAACAAAAGCCACAAAGAGCCTCTTTCTTTTTCTACACGCCATGTCGGTCAGGAGCCGCAGAGATAAGATATGCTCTATGTAACTTCGCTTGCTCTGAGCCCCCGCCTGTTCGCGAAGCGGACACAACCACTTATTCAGTCGACTACACAGAACCATATCATACAACTTGCTTATGGCATTTATCACGCTTATTCCTCTGTAATTATCTGTATTCGATCTGTCACCTTCTTTGAAAACTGTGAACATTTTCGCTTGATTCCACGCTTTGGGGGTACACGCTCGAGTTAAACACCGCGTTGAACAGAGAGGTGATGACAGGGAGCCACTCTGCGGGCAACATTGTAAGTACACCTGGACTGACGCCATCAGTTCCACCTGCTCTATCGGCCTTCATTTTTCTTATCTGACACTCAACCTCTTGGGAAGTGATTGGGTCGTCCAACACAGGTATTATAATATAAGTGTGCATCTGCAAAACAGGCGGAGCAGAGCTGGGGTTCAGCACACGTTCAAAATGATCCTTAGATTCCTCCCCACTCGGACACGCCTTTTTCTCGTTATCAGATCCTTAAATCCTTAGATCTCGTATCCAGATCCTTAGTCCTTAAATTCCTCCTTTCCAGCTAATAGCGTTCCATAACATTGCGTCATCGCTGTCCTCCAACAACCTCTCCCATCTTCCAACATTCTGGTTGTCTCTGGTCGCAGTCCTCTGTGAACACTGGTTATTTCTCGCGCATTCATACAGATCGTCAGACACGCTTATTGCAAACGCATTCACGTCCTCATTCCCATGGACGACAGGTAACCCGAAACGTGATAAGGCTTCTACCAGCCCTTCTTTCATTATGTTTCGAAACACTACTGGCCTCCTCGCGATAGTACGCCTCGTACCACAATCGTCTAACATTGCGTCTCCAAGTATTGACGCTCTCCCCAGAATGTTGTTCAAACATGTACCGAAGCCCCCCAGTGAAACACCAATCGGTGCATGGTCTGACGTTAGCTCTTCTCTAATAACTCGGAATTCATCAACATGCTCCACTATATTCTGGGAGACCAGACATGTGTCTAATTCAGATATCCATCGCTTACCTTTCCGGTACGTCTTACAACTTACGTATTGTCTGTCTCCAAATCGCAAGTTATTCAGAACTAAAAGTTTGTTTTTCAAGCAGATACCCGACAGCTTCTCAGCATTATCGTTCATAGGAGCTACGTCATCAATGTCTGGATATGAAATCGGCATATTTGGCATTTCGTACATTTTGGCCAGTTCTTGTATCGCTCTCCCAAACCTAGCGTTCAAATCACACATAATCACAAAGCCTTTCCTCATATAATTAAACATAATCTTTTCCTGAATGACAGCAAAAGCAGCATGAGAGTAATAATGAGAGTCACACGGAGGAACATAGCAAAAACCAAACATTACTCCCTCAAAACACCCCATTTGCAGCCACACTTGATCTCCAATGCTAACATCCACATCATGTATATATTCCCTAATACTATTTCTTATCAGAGCCACTAAACCACCCCGTTCCGCTGCGCCCACCGCTTTCCCCCTATACGGTACATAGCCAGGCGTACACACAGGCAGCGATGTCTTAATTTCACTCAAAGCTATAACATCATACTCTCTTAACATACTACTTACACGTGATTTCTCCAACTTTGTACATACACCATTTATGTTCCATGATACAATTTTAATTCGTACTTGTCTTATACAATGCGGCTTACCTAGAAAAAAGACGGATTCCACTTGTCAATTTCATCCTGATTTCTGTAGATCTTGCGTTCTCGGGTATCTAGCTTCATCTCACAGCCGACGTCCTCCGGTCTCTCCTTCTCCCGCCTTTCCGAGTCCCGCAGTCGCTGCCATTCTCTCCTCACATTCGGGTGAACATCCTTTTTTACATATGTCTTGGAGTAGATTTCTCCAGATGTTTTCAGGCGCTTCGCGTTCTCCAGGACTCGGCGCCGTGTCTCCGGGTCGGGTACGGTGATTAGCATCGGCGGATTCCGTTGTTTACCTCCACCCGCTGCAACCAAGTCGCTTTCCACGGCACCACCGCACTCCCTCCACACCCATCTTCGTCCACAGCCGTTTGAGCTTGTCCTCATCCGTAGACGCACCGTCCAGTTGCTCATTTTCATCGTACAGGCACAGTATCACCAGATTCGACTCCCTTTCTTTCCGGTCAACATTCTCTAAGTACCTCTGTTGCCTGGCGATTATATCCGCTTGTTTGTCCACCCTATCACTCAGTTCCGCCGACTTCTTCCCAACTAAGCTATCTGGGGACATCAGAGTCCTTTTCAGATGTGCAACTTCGGTCATGACCGCATCCAATTTGTCCTCCAGCGCCTTCACCATCGGTAACCCTTCCTGCCTCTGAGCGGACAGAATCGCGTCAACCAATTCTTTTTTATTCACTTTCATTAGTTGTGTCTCGTTCATTTCTGAATGTCGTTTAGCCTTTATCACTTGTGCACCCACCTGATTCGTTATGTTCACACAAGTACAACAATATTAAAACCACTGTCAAACTGGATCACACAAACACACGTCCGTACACGGCGAAGTCACAATACACACACAATACAGACAGGAGTAACTAACAGGAGCCGTAGTTGTGACATACATAGACACATACACAAGTACATGCACTGAACACTGGGTGACACGATGAACATGTGGTGCGTCATGTGTAACTGCGTCTCGCACCACCTGACGATACCTGCCAGAAGCGCAGTGTCCTGTGCAGTTATGTGTATGTTTGGCTGTACTTGTCTCTTCTTGTATGCACAAATACAGTCGGTCCAGAAAACTAAAACAATCATCTATTTGTATAGCGCCCATCGAAGAACACAAGCGCGTCAAACTAAAACGAACATGGGAAAAGAACAAGATTAAACATGAAAACACCGCACACATACACAAACACAAAAGAACGTGCGGACAACTATAAGAACCAACAACGATAGGAAGATACTATGAAAGAAGCCACAAACTACAAAACCATATTCACAGTGCAATGAAAGAAAGGAAAAGCGGGAAAAGAACAAAAGGTAAGAGAAACAAAGAGAAATAACTACAATAAAGAACCAAGGAATTATATCAAAACAAGCACAGTAAAATGTCGTAATATTGTACCACAACCAGGAAGAAAACCATGTACAATATAAGCAAACAATAAACACACCAAGGGTAAATACATTTCAACTATAAGATTGACAGTGGTAATTACAATGACAAGCATGCAACACGGAAGGAAAACAGGACAGGTGCAGAAGAGATCAAAGAGAGGTGAATGGAGTTAGAGAGCGGGTAATTGGATCAAATGATAATTCAAAAATATATCTACGCAAAGAAGAGGCAAACGAACGATAAGTAAGCCAAGAGGTGATGTGAGAGGGAAGATAATTACAAAGACGGGGACCGCAGAAGGAAAAATATTTGGAGGACCAAGATGATTCATTGAGCGCACGGGACAGGATAAAGGAACGGGATGTCGCGAAGAGGGATTTTCAGTGGGAAAGCAGTTCAGAAAGGTAAACAGGTTGACAAGGATCATGCAATAACTTGTAAATTAAGCAACATACTTTGAATTTAATTCTAGAAATAATAGGGAGCCATCGAAATTCGAAGAGAAAGGGAGATGACGGTAGAAGGAAGGATGTAAAACAAAACGACAGGTTGATAACACACTGAAGAAGTTTTAAGGATGATTTAGGACAGTTGAGGACAGTTTAGGACAGTTGAGGTTAAGTGAGCTGCATTAATCCAGAAAATATTAGAGTATGAACAAGCTTGATAGAGGAGGATCGATCTAGGCAGGGACGAACAGGATAAAGAGAACGGAGAATGAGGTGGCAGTTGCGAGAAGTGTTAACAATTTTTATTGGGAAAGAATGGGAAGAATAAATAATGATGCCAAGATTTTTAACAGTGACAGAGAGGGAAAGAGGCAGAAGAGGCGGAGATAGACGAGGGGGATGAAGAACGACTATTTGTGCTTTTGAACTCGCCCTTTGTGCTTGTGTAGCTCCGTCGCGAGTTTTCTGGACCGACTGTAGTTGTGCATACAAGAAGAGACAAGTACAGAAAAGCATACACATAGCTGCACAGGACACTGCGCTTCTGGCAGGTACCGCCAGGTGGCGCGAGACGCAGTTACACGTGGCGCACCACAAACACTTAATGGTGGTGAACGATGACAATGTTTGTACGCGTGTTGTTTCTTCATTGGACAACACTACAGTTATTAACTTAATTCAGCAGTGTGTTTACAGCGCATATTAGACACGCGGTTAAAGCTCCAGTTTTGTTGTACGGTCGAAACATCGGACGGACATCGGACGACAGTAGCAGATTATATGAGTAATTTGGCATTTGGAGGTTGATAAAGGGTTGGTAAAAATTGCTCCCCTCTGAGAGAGAGAGAGAGAGCGATAGCTGATAAGCACAAAGGGGCCCAGCAGTAAATAGTCGACGGAGAAATGAAGTTTTTGAACTGGCATAGGTAGGTATGTTGTTAACCACGTTGATCAGTAAAAAAGTGTGGTACCATTTTAACCACGCGTATTCGAGTGAATGTGCTTGGTTAATAACTTGAATTATGCACTTCAGCTCTTGTTGAATATTGTGAGAGAAACAGAAAATCAAGTAACAGGCATCACCACTCCACGCGCGCCTACAAGGCTTGACACCATGATCGATGCTCAAACACGTCTCCTTCCACACACATTCACGCTCACACCGTAACATACTGGAGCACAAACAAGCATACACAACGTGGTCGTCGCCTAAGGACAAATTGTGGAAATTGTGTTTGTGGATGAACACGGCGCAGATCCTAACACAGGTCTAGTTAAAGCCTCTTGATTTGGCTGGCACACACTTACACACACGCACGCACACCCACACAACCATCCACACTCCAACACGCTCACACACTCTCGAACACAGCACACAATTACACCACAGAGGTGCATTCGCGTACGCTCCAAAAATGCTCCTAAATATACTGATACAACTTTTCTTTGATCGGTATCAAGTATCACTATTGTCTATTCTCGGTATCAAGTACCGGGACTACAATAGTCTGCTGCACTCGCTACTGTATGATTTCGATTTTTGCAGGCGGCTGTACGGCAGAGACGTTATGTCTCAAGGCAATGACGTCATAGACGAAAATGTGCCGTTTCCAGATCATGGCAGCGACAGCGGCGAAACTGGCAACGTCACCACTGACGTCATCGCTGACGTCACCGAAGAAACTGGTGCTGTGGGGGATGTCAAGGACAGTGCAGATCCAGCTAAACCGGCAAAGGGTTAATTATACGCATTGTCACGCACACAAACACATACACATACACATACACATACACGCACACAGACACATACACATACACATACACGTACACATACACACACACACGTACACATACACACGTACACATACATATACATATACACATACACGTACACATACACGCACACACGTAGCGTAATAGCGTAGGAGCATTTAAAGAAAGACTGGATAGTGTGAAATACTGGGAATTTCAAGGAAGATAGGTTAGAGGGTGGGTTGGAGACAGGACAGCACGAGCATAGCTCATCTCCTGTGGTACACAAATAGGTGAGTACAAATAGGTGAGTACACACACGTACACATACACATACACGCACACAAATACGGACACACGTGCATATAAACACCGATATGCTCAAATGATAATCTTCGCTCACATGGGTATGTCAGATATAAATGAAATATGTGCTTGTGTATTTGGTGTGTATGTCATTATGTCTGTGTGTGACCATGCGTGCATGTGTGTGTATGTATGTGCAGTTGATTTACTCCTGAAAGCAGTGGGCGACACGCCGATCATGAAGAAGAAACACTGGCAAGTGGAGGGTGACAAATTGTGCTCGTGGGTCATTGCGTTTATCAGGAGATATCTCAAACTGCAGCCATCAGATTCTCTGGTCTCACTCACTCTTCTGTTTTTTCGTTTGCTTTATCCTGTTGTATCGCGTTGTTTGTTTATATTTATCTCTGTTTAGTTCTCCCTTTGTTTTAGGTCTTTTGTTTTTTCTTCTGTCTTGCTTTCCTCTTTCTTTTACCTTCTCTTTTCCTCTGCTCCTTGTTGCCTTTTGTCTCTTCTTCTCAGTCACTGTTTCGCAGTCTGTCAGCGTGTGCCGCTCATATCGATCTATCTTATCATGGGTGACCTTTTGGTGCGCTAAAAATAAAGAAGAGATGCGCTAAAAAGTTGCACTATTTTTTTTGCAGAAACTCTACCAAAACCCGTAAAAAGGGTAGTGCGCTAAATATCGCAAATATATGGTGGGCCCTAAAAAGTGCAATAACTGAGATATAAATTAATCTTTTACAACATGCTTTATTCCACGTAGACAACAATATTAGAGGCTTTGTTCAAACCAATCTTAGCAAAGTCTGTGCATTTTCAGAGTGACAGCATCGATAGTTCATGCTGTGCTCAATACATACTCGGCGTTGTTGAATAACAGCTGCGAGCCGAACGTTGAAATTGTCAACAACTCCTGTCAGTATCTCTGCTGGAATGCTTCTCATTTATCTTCTCATGCGTTCCTTTAGTTCTTCACTTGTTCTTAGATTGTCTGTACACACTCTTTCTTTCAAATAACCCCAAAGAAAATGATCAGCAGACTTCAAGTCTGGTGAATATGGAGGCCAGGGATTGTCTGTCCGGCGAGAAAGAAGTCTGTCGCCTGGCAACAGTTGGCTCAAGTATCCAATAGTTAAGTTTGAGCAATGAGGTGGTGCCCCGTCTTGAAATCAGAAGCATTCCATCAGAGATACTGACAGGAGTTGTTGACAATTTCAACGTTCGGCTCGCAGCTGTTATTCAACAACGCGGAGCATGCATTGAGCACAGCATGAACTATCGATTGCCACTCTGAAAATACATAGATTTTGCTAAGATTGGTTTGAACAAAACCCTTAAAATAGTTGTCTACGTAGAATAAAGCATGTTGTAAAATATTAATTTTTATCTCAGTTATTGCACAATAAAATGTGGACACTTTATAGCCCACCCTGTAGTTGCGCTAAAGTTGAGCCCAATATTTCGCCAAAAAGACACAAATTTTTGACACAAAAATATCACCAATTTTAAATAATAGGGTAATACAATTTAAACACTGAAGTCACTCCTAAACTGATGATAACACTTCGGGAGTTTCATGTTTTTGTTTCTACTCAATGCATTTTGAGCATTTTCGGTTGCGTTAAGATTGTGCGTTTCACATGTTGTTCTAGTGACTAGAAGAACATGTGAAACGGCTAGAATCTAGAATCCAGACTAGAATACAGACTCGACAGACTCGACAGACTAGAATTTAGTTTGTCGAGTCTGTCGTTCTGATGCCTGGTAGTGATATTTTAATCTACAATCTAATTTGACAGGCTCACCCTATGCTAATGTTCTTGAATGTTCCAAGGTCAAAATAGATTTGGCAAATATAACATCATGCGATTATGCGGTAACTATATTCAAGTGTTGTTGATCTAACTGGTTGCTCCAAGGTTGCTCGAAAAGTATAAGAATTATAGTTTATCTTTATTGCACAAATGCACCTGTCTATATCAGTGTTTTGTCTATAATATCTGGTCTATGTCTATATTTTGTCTATGGGAACGTACATACGTAGGATGTCTAGCACCACACACGGACACAATGTTCACATGTTCTCTAGATATATGCTTTTCGAGTTTGCGTTGACAATCTCTGAACAATTGCAGCATTGTACAACTTTACAACTGGACATTTTTCCTGATAGTGTGATATAATTGTTCTAAAAGCTAAAAAATTGTCCTGAATCCAAATAGTTGCTCTTAAAAATGAAAAAGTTGCGCTAAAAACAAGATATCGCACAAATTTGCATTTATAACTGCTTTATTACTTACCTCAGATCAATAAAATATTAATTTTTGGGCTTCTCAGGATGAACAGAGTCTATGATGAAAAAGTCGCATTTGCAACAAAAGGTCATCCTACTTACCATCTATTTATATGATCGTTTATATGAGCGTACGCTTCTTTACTTATTTACATTCGTCTGTTTTTTGCTGAAGTGAGGTAAAATTACCCAGTACCAATGCGTACGTGTGTGTGTGTGGGTTAGTTTGTGTATGTTAATCAGAGTTTCGCGCCGTCTCCTGACCACTCGATTACCAACTTGTACCAGTGTTTCGGCAGCGAGGGCCGTCTGGTTCTCAACTACTGCCGCACTCAAGCTTGGGGGTGATCAGAACCAGAGCGAACCGTGTGTTGGACGCATCCGCCAAGTTGACTGCGATGGTTGATGTCGATCTGATGTTTGTCATTTTCATGCGAGTATCAGTCTTGTGTGTATTTTATTTGAGTCGCTGATTTGTCGGTTGAGAATGGTATCCAGGCGGCAAGGTCGCCGCAGTGGTGCCTCTAATGAACTGACTTGTGGAGGCTGGTTTGTGTGCATGTATTTTTATTAACGTCATTATTGAACTGTTGATGAAGTTGCGAGTTTTTGGCAATTCGTTGATGTCGCGCTTCCAATTTATGATGCTTTGTTTGCTTTATTGGCGGTGCAAGTGAATTTTCAGCGGGGATGGAGACCAAGGGATGAGGAATTCTGGTGTTGATGAATTTACTGAATATTGTCAAGTTTATATTGAATATTATCAGTCGGAACATTTTATTTACGGAGTGTAGCACGATGGAGCTGAAGCGTGAGTTTATTGTTAGGGATTTTATTTATCCATTCCTTAGTGCGTCGTCACTGGTCTCAGTAGCGCCAAATTTATTTCCGAGAATAAATGCGTCACGTCTTGTCGATGTTGTGATTATTGAGCTCAATGGTAAAATGAACATGAATGAATATGATTATAATATTGGCATTATGTCATAAATCAGGATGATCGTCAGTTTCGTGTCTATGGAACTGGCAAGCCAATTTCAATAATACTTGCCATTGATAACGAAAATACTTGCCATTACTTTAATGGATAACAAGTAATGGGTTTCGTCCACTGATCAGGTCAGTGACTAGATCATCGACCAAATCAAACACTGTGATTGATAATATCTTCACAAATTGTGTGACCAGTTCACTATCAAGTGGCGTAATCTGCGAAGACATTTCTGACCACTTCCCGATATTTACACTATTGAATGAACCTGATTCTACGCAAAAAGGAAGTACTTTTTTGAAAAGACGATATTTTACGAAAAGGCTTCAACGACTCAATCATGATCTGGAACAAACAAACTGGGACGTTATAAAAGTGTAGTTCAGTGTATTGAAGAAAGCCAGATAAAGAGAAGAAACACAATAAGGATATGCACAATATACACAACACCAAACACAATGACGCTACACCACGACAACCCTCAACGCAACACTGTCACTCGCCCACTGCCCGACACATGAGACGCGATACCCGGGCGCGAGACTTGAAACATGAGACGCGTCATATGCACGCGCTCACACACAATAACATCCTCCCCTAAAGACGCTCTCGCTCTGCTATCTGCAAACCCTTCGATGAAAGTCAAACTCACACCACATCTCCCCGTGATCTAAAGATCACACACAACTCACACACTCACACACATACCCAACCACACAGGCAGACACACTTAGTTAAGCATCATTCAGGTTATTAAACACTTTCCGCGGCGAAAACAACAATGAAAAGCGAAAAACGCAGCACACAATACTCAAATCGCATATACTCACGTCATAAAAACAAACAGTAAACATATGGCAAACTCACAGTAGCCAACTTTAACAGGCTAAACAATATCGAACAAATGAGGCTCAAGCACGACACAAATAACACAATTCTAAATGTAATCTCTCATCCATACTGGAGGTCTTACGTTCCGCTGTGGACGCGCCACTGGTTCATGATCGGTTGGGGGCACATCGCTAATTCTGTTATCATAACGCCCCGCTGTCAATGGTTCACCATCAACTGAGTTCCCATCAGATGTTATAGCTTGGTCTGAGTTTCGAACAGGTCTTACATCCAGATAGTGTCTAGGCACACCATCGACGTCCAAGTTGTTTCTCGAATGTATGTCAGTCACTATGCCTCTGGACCACTGAGCTGTGCAACGAGAGTTGGGAGGTTTAACCCAAACCTCATCCCCTACTTTGATTGACCCAGCATGTTCACCCTCGTTCGGCTTTTCTACCACAACTGACGGATATCGCCATGTGTAAGTGAAAACCGACCTCTGTGGTACCGACATCTCATCTTGATGGAAACGCGGGGTGCTGTTGTACCAGTACACTGCCTCAATGGGCGTTATACCACCTCTCTCAGCAATCACCTTGATGGTCCTATGGTGTCACTCTACTATGCCGTTGCCGGACGGTCGGTACGCTGCTCGAAAAAATCGTATGATATTCCAACGGGACAGCATCTCGCCAAGAAGATGTGTACGAAACGCCGTGCTGTTGTCTAGTAACAATTCGTTCACTGGGCCTCGTTCATAGAAAATACTTTCCAGTTCTGATGATATTTGTTCTGCATCCTCTCTTTTCAATTTCCGCCATATGGCAAATCGTCCCGGCCCACAATCTTCTACTGACAAGTATGGCACCTGTTGGTAATGAGTCACATCAACCGCTAGTCTTTTCCAGTTCTCGTTTATGTGCAATTCACCCGGTGAATGAACGACTGGAGCTGGATCTATTGACTGGCAACGATCACAATTCTGTGTTACCGTCTTTAC
Source organism: Sacculina carcini (assembly GCA_916048095.2). Lineage (NCBI taxonomy): Eukaryota > Metazoa > Arthropoda > Thecostraca > Sacculinidae > Sacculina > Sacculina carcini. Next base: position 3,987,381 of record OU696584.1, read on the forward strand.
TTGATCTTACGATATGTTTGGGTCCATCTTTCTCGCCAAGTACAGAGTTCGCTCCACCCCCATGTGATGTTTTTCATGCAGTTCGTTCACATCCACTGTGGCCGCACAATAGTTCTCACACACAGGGCCTGTTTTCATCAGCCAATTCTTCCTGACTCGAGTTAGAATGTCGGCTTTGTTCTTATCGGTAGGCACCAGCGTAATTTTTATGTTCAATCCCAACTCGGAAATAAGCTCCTTCAGATTTCCTAAACGCCGTTTAATAAGCAACTCAGCTGCACCCTTTGTCTTAATTCGCCTGTCACCGTCAAGTACTGTCTTCACCCAGGCCTCTACAGTAGCCGAGTCTGTTCTTAGCTCCACATCCTTCAACTCCCATTTAATAGCCAAATTGACGCCTTTCATAATTGCGTCAAGCTCTGCCACGTTGATATGGCTCGCGTCACCTTTCTTGCGAAGCCACGCTGCGTCTTCTACCACTTTTCCGTTCACTTCCAGCACAGCACCAATAGCAATGCTACTCGCATCGCTCCAAACAATGCCCCTTCCACCATTTGGCACACACCATACCCCTTCACTGGATCTTCGACTTTGACTCTACTGATCACTTCCCTTATCATCGTCTGCGTTCGCTCTCCTACGAGATCTTCCCACCGTGATCCCTCAGCATGACGCTTTATAAAGCTACATGCGACTCTAAGCCATCCCGCGACCGGATAGTGGGCCACCAATAATTGTGGAACCTTTTATTGTGTAATTGTAAATAGACCGGATAGTGGGCCACCAATATACACCACATACAGAAAACAGTTCCCGCCTTGTCAACATCGCCGGGATATCAGGTACTGCATTGCCCCTGTGAAACACAAAATTTCCCTGCTCTCTGGACACTTTCAACCCCAACACAGCTCCACTTCCTAGAGGCTCTGGACTCTTTGATTTTAGACCAAACTTTTCCAAATGTTGGATCACTTCTGTTACGCTCACCTGAGATTTATCCACCAGGATATCATCAATGTACGAACTGGTGGCCCGTCGGATAGTGTCGTTCTTACTCAAGACTGTTTTCAGTATTTTGGACATAATACGCGGAGCGGAACATAAACCAAATCCCAATCGGGTCAGACAGTATGTTTTATTCTTGTACTTGACCAGCTGGTACGACCACAAGTCTTTGTCAATTCTCAGCTGTAAATAGGCCGATTTCAAATCCACTATTGATACGTTCTCACCAGCCTTTCTCCATTGTCGAATCGTCTCATCACATATTTCTATTGTATCATCACCTGTGTGACATCTGACGTGCTCGTTAAGTTCCCGAAAATCCAGGACGGGTCGTACTTTATTTTTTGTGGGCTGGACGACAGCCATGAGAGGAGTAATACCCGCCTGCACGTTACTCTCCCAAGGTACCAATATACCTTGGCTTATCCATTTATTGATATCTCGATCAAATTCGTCTTTCACATGATCATCAACTTTCTTGTCATACATAGATATGGTGTTTCTCAACTTCACGGGCTTCTCCTTCCACAGCCATTTAACGGTCCACACATGACCATCAAAAATAGCAGAAAAATCTGAGTCCGACACGGTCACTGTTGGTTCGTCAGTATTGTTTGCCCGTTCACCAGATACGTCGCTAGTCACACATGCATGTACATCGCCAATGGCATTAACGACCTCCGCCGGGACACTACCAACCCCAAACCACACCCGGCCATTTTTCACTGTGACACCACCCAACCGATCAATAACATCCATACCAAGAACAACGCTAACACCACCTATCAACTTATCCGCCACTACGACATGTGCATCTACGCTGACACCGCTTACCACAAGTGTTACACAACCATTACCCTTACAAACAACATGACTTCCATCGAAGGCTTTATAACAGCTTCTCCGCCATAACGAGACACAAAACTAGTCATCGAACAACCAGTGTCGACAAGAGCACTGGTTTTCACGTTTTCACAGCACACATCATCAAATGGTAATGCATGAAAAGGCGCCTTACCGGTGCAGGGGCGACTGTTGGCGCATACGCCACCCCTCACTCGTTTCCCGAATTGTTGCACTGCCGAGAAGTATGTCCCACTTTGTTGTACGTATAGCAGGTGGGTACCCGCCCTCTGGTTGCACGATCACCTCCGTACCTTCGTACATACGGGCGTCCATCACGCAGTCCCGTTTGGCAGAAACGCGCCATATGTCCGATCTCGTGACACTGGTAGCACCTGCCGTTAAATCCTGCCGGTCTCTGCACTGCAGTCTCCGTGAGCTGACGTGCCGCACCCTCATGTTGACTCACTGTTGAAACCTGGTGCACTACTGACACAGCTGACACAGGTCCACCTTGCTCTCTGTTTTTGGTCATTACTCGAGCGTAACTGATGAGCTCAGACATTTTCATCGTTTGAACATCTGCCATCCTTTGCAGGCTTGAACGAATATAGCCAGGAAATCCATTGACAAATCGTAATCTGCAAATGTTCTCCAGCCCTTCACTGTGAAAATTTGCAAGACCAGCAAGCCTGCGAATATCCGTTGCGAACACATCTACCGACTCTCCCGTCCACTTTTTCTCGCACAGATTTGGAACGCGCAGAATGAGTCGTCTGCATAAGCCGTCTTCAACGCGCTCTCAATTGCATCTGCATCCTCTTGATCTTCTTCTTCCAGCTCCATAAATTGTGCAAGAGCATCGCCTTCCAGATGAAGTGCAATAAAACCCGCCAGATCATCCACCTTCTTCAATTTAGCCACCAGCTTGACCTTCTTCAGCCACGACACCACGTCTCCTTCGCCCGTGAACATGCTCAGCGTATAGTCACTTTTGACCGCCTCCATAACGTATGTGGCCGGTTAGCTTGTAGTTCAGTGTATTGAAGAAAGGCAGATAAAGAGAAGAAACACAATAAGGATATGCACAATATACACAACACCAAACACAATGACGCTACACCACGACAACCCTCAACGCAACACCGTCACTCGCCCACTGCCCGACACATGAGACGCGATACCCGGGCGCGAGACTTGAAACATGAGACGCGTCATATGCACGCGCTCACACACAATAACATCCTCCCCTAAAGACGCTCTCGCTCTGCTATCTGCAAACGCTTCGATGAAAATCAAACTCACACCACAACAAGGCGATGATATAAATGTGTCATACGAATATTTCCTCAGTCTTTACCTTCAGTTAGTAAATAAACATATGCCGATGTATGAAGCTAAGAACAAAACTGCGCAGAATAAACCGTGGATAACTAAGGGCATAAAAATATCGTGCTGTACCAAACGCCACATATACGCAAACTTTATCGTGACAAAAAATGAAGTTTATAAAGAGTCATTGTGTACAAAAATGCATTGACTAAAATCGTCAATAAACAAACAAACAAACAAACATGTATTTGATATAGCGCCAAGTAGAGCAGAGGCGCGTAAAAGAGTAAAACTGGTGCGAACAATATAAAGGAGTATTATCTCATAGATGGAAAATAAATGAGCCAGCAAAAATAATACACATGATAAAAAAGAGAAAAACGAGTATAAAACAGCAGAAGAAATATCTTACACAGTAACATACATCACATCACACATCACATCATAGATTAACACTGGTAGCCGAGAAAAACGAATGTAGAGAGAACAAGATTTAGTGCTGTCGGAATGGAAGAGTTAGAGGTGTGGGCAAGGACAGCAAAAAATTTTGCAGAGCAGAAAAGAATGAGGAGTATAATTTTTGCTTCAGGACATGAGGAGGAAGTTGATTGTAAGACGGGGAGCAGAAAAGTAGAATGATTTGGCTGACCAGCTTGACTCATGAAGAGCAGGAGGAGAAACAAGAGGTACAGGACGACGACTGAAAGGTCGCTCGTTGCACGGTAGGAGGGTAAGTAAGTAGGAAGGAGGAGAAGGCGAGTGAAGAAGTTTATATACAAGACAGCAAAGCTTATGATGGATCCTCGAAGGGACTGGCAGCCAGCCTAGTTGCCGAATATGTACAGAGGTAGGTGTCCTAGGCGGAAGACGCAAAACGAATCGACCGGAAAGGTTAATGATTGACTGAAGGCATCGAAGAGATTTTTGAGGTAGGTGAGAAAATAGAGAATTGCAATAGTCGAGACGGGAGAAGATATAGGAATTAACAAGAAGCAGTGCAGACGATTCGTCGATGTGTCGGCGTATAGGGTAGAGTTGGCGCAAGATGAATCGACAGGATCGGGTAAGGTTTGAAAGATGCTTGGAGAAGTCAAGTGAAGGATCAAAGACAATGCCCAAACTAGGAATATGAGAGGAGAGGGACAAATGAAGACAGCTCGGAGATATCCTAGGAGGGTGAAATAAAATATACTCTGTTTTATCGGGATTCAAGAGATCTCTGGAGGTCGCCCAGGCAGCTATGTTGGATAGAAGTTGGTCAATGAGATAACTGTTAGAAGATGAAAAAGGGAAGTAAATTTGGATATCAGTGAGCAGGATAAAAGTAAGCAGGATAAAAGTAAAAGTATATTTGGATAAAAGTAAGCAGCTGTACTATCGCAAGCTATTTGCGGAAAGATCGGTTCCGGCCAAGGTGAAATGGGCGAATATTAAAAGAGAAATCAACATGGTACCGCAAAAGAAAGTTAAAATTAATCAGATTGGAAATAATAAAGGTCCATCCGATAGATCACAGACGATACCTGATTCTCTCAACGACTACTTTGTCAACGTCGGGACAGATTTGTCGGACAAATTACCATTGCTGACTATGAACCCCTTGGAACATGTGGACCCAATAAGTCACACTATGTTCATTGGTCCTACAACCGAATAGGAAATCATGAATATTATCTGTGGCGTTGTTGTCGAGTGGCGTGCGGTGTGACGTCATAGCGGTTCACTTGAGCCGAGTGGTGCGAGGTATGACGTCGCACGTTACTGCGCGCTGATTGGCCGCGACTTGAGCCTAGTGCCGGAGGCGTGTATCAGCTGGCGTGTGTGAAGCTGGCTTTGCGAGCGGTCGAGTGTCATTAGGTTGGTGGCCTGTGCGTTGTAAGCATCGTTGCCGTGTGTTCGAGAATATTTCTGCTCGAGTGGACGAATCCTCGTCGTGTGCGCGGGTTACCTGCGCGAAGGTGAGAGGGCTTTGCCCCGTTGTTTTCTCCGCTTGATTACAAGCTATTTCGGCCATATGGCTGAGGCCGTTGGCGGGGGCAAACGCGAGTTTGTCGAAGGGGGTTCCGGTAGCGAATCCGATGACTTCGGGCAGGAGGGTCAGAGACCCGAGCAGCGGGCCGCATGACCCGTGGTAGATGTTGGCCAGTTGGCCAACATCTTAATGCAGGCCCGAGGGCCGATCCTTGATAGGATAGGGCGGGCTCTACCGCGTTTCGGTGGTGACGTCACCCTTGACGTCACTGAGTGGCTGGCCGACTTTGAGCGGCTATGCCGTGCCCAGCAGGTCGACCCTTGCGAAATGGTCGACCATATGTTGGATGGGAGCGCGCGCCGGCTCTACCGGCGCATGCTCGTGGGCGACGCCTCACAGTGGGCCGTGGTGAAGGCCACGCTGGTCGCCGAGTTTGGCGTTCCTCGCCAAGAGGCGTGGAGGCGTTTCTCGACTCGTCAGCTTCGATCTGGCGAGTCAGTGGACGCCTTTGTGGACGACCTGGAGCGTCTAGGTCGCCGTGTAGGGTTAACACCCGAGAGCTTGGCGTTCCGCGTCAAGTTTTATGAGGGCCTACCCGACTCAATCTATGAGTGGGCTATGGCGAAAGAGGGGGCGTACACCTCCGAGTTCGACAGCGTGCTGTCGGCGGTGCGCGCCAGAATTGGTGCGCGTAGGGCTGCTGCAGCCAGAAACCGCCCATCTGGGGTGGTGGCTGCATCTAGGCAGCGAGTCAGCTACGCTCAAGTAGCGAGCAGCTCGAGGGACCGCTCTCCTGTTCCTCAAGCGTCGGACGAGCGAGACGGCTCTGTGTCTCGGTGGGCGGGCCGTCCGGAGCGCTCTTCTGCGCGCTCTTCTGCGCGCTGGACGCTCCGCTGCTACCGATGTGGCGGCGACCATCTGGTCCGCGAGTGCCCGGGAGCGCAATGCTACCGGTGTGGCAAGCACGGGCATTTCGCTCGTGATTGCGAGGAGCCGGCGTCGACGTCACGCCGCTCGCGAGCTCGGACGAGCTCGCATTTTCATGCGGAGGGCGCAGCACGGGGCGCGGCGTCCTCCGACATGGAAGTCGACCGCAATTAAGCGGCGGCCCCTGTAAAGGGGCGACGGTGAGTCCCTGCTCTGCGCGTGGACTCATCAGCGGAGCACATTTGGTGTGTCGGGCCCGCCGGGCGATTCGAGGGACGGCCGGTATATTGACTTCGCGTCGTATGCCGGTCGTTGAAGCTGTTCTCAACGGTCGTTGCTCCCGGTGTCTTGTTGACACGGGAAGTGAGTGCACAATTGTTAGTGCACGGGTGGTGGCGGGTTCACTTCCCCGTCGGGGACGACCGTTGATTACAGCGGATGGTAGGACTTCTCATGATACGAAGTCCTGTGACGTAGTAATAGGGCTGCAGGGACACTGTTTTAGAGTTTCCGGGCTCGTACTCAAGGGATTAGAAAACCTTGGGGTGGAGTGCCTCCTGGACAACGATGTTATTGACCATATGGGAGGCATGACAGTGAAGAGGGGTGTTGACTCTAAATACACCGTTGAGTGGGGGAAACCTTACCCCGAGGGGTGATGTCGTGCACCGGCGCGTAAGAGTGTGTCTAATAAATCGACGAAGTGTGTGAGGTTTATGTTGGCAGGTTCCACGGATAGTCCGCAGCCGCTGGAAGTTGTCGACAAGGACTTCGTAGCGTCATTCGCTGAGGGCCGATGGACGGTGAGCTGGCGGTGGTCTGACAAAGAGCCGGACCAGCTACAGAACAGCGTGGCGGAGTACAGATGTACGAGAGCTCCCGGAGTCAGCGAGATGTACAATGCCGAGATCCGGAGCTGGATCGAGAAAGGCTGGTTGATCCCATGGCACGGCCCAGTAAAGGGGATCATCCCGCTGTTGGCCGTCGTACAGCCGACGAAAGACAAAGTTCGTCCTGTTATGGATTACCGTGAGCTGAACGGCTTTGTCGAGTGTCACACAGGAGATGACGGTGTGTCAGTGTGTGCTGAGAAGATCAGAGAGTGGAGGCAATGGCAGGGGGAGATCAAGGTAGTTGATCTCAAGTCGGCGTACCTGCAGATTCACGTGAGCCGATATCTTTGGAAGTATCAGGTCGTGAGGTATAATGGTGTGCATTATGCGTTGACGCGGCTGGGCTTCGGCCTGTCATGTGCACCAAGAATAATGATGCTGATTCTGCGAAAGGTCCTGTCATTGGACGAGAAGGTGCGAAAGGCGACAGATCATTATGTCGACGATATCATCGTGAGGACGTCCGATGTGAGCGTGCAGCAGCTTCGGGAGCATCTGCAAAGGTATGGCTTTGAGACTGAGGAGCCGGAGGGCCTAGATGGGGGTCGATTATTGGGAATTGCTCTGAGGAAGGGACCCGATGGGTGGTTGAATATGTCGAGAGGGACAGCTCTTCGTGACGCTGCACCCGAATTGACAGGGCTGACCAAGCGTGGGTTGTTCTCCGTATGTGGTCGCTTAGTCGGCCATTACCCCGTTGCCGGGTGGTTACACCCCCATTACAGTTTTTTGAAACGGTTGGGGTGTGACGGATCGTGGGATAACCCGGTGGAGAATGTTGTGTGTGTGCTTGTGTCTGAGCTGTTGCAGCGTGTTCAGAAGGCGGACCCGGTAAAGGGTCGATGGCACGTGAACGCAGCTGGAAACGTCACTATATGGACTGACGCGAGCACGCTGGCGCTTGGCGTGGTGGTCGAGGTGGACGGCTGCATCGTTGAGGATGCTACTTGGCTCCGTAAGAAGACCGACGTCCTACACATCAATGTGTCCGAACTGGAGGCAGTCGGTCGTGGCATCAATATGGCGATTTTTCGTGGGGGTTCAAGACGTTTACCGTCGCGACAGACTCGAGGACAGTGCTTAGTTGGATGGACAGCACTGTCGAGGGGCGCAACCGTGTCCGCACTAAAGGTTCTGCCGAGATGCTGGTGAAGCGCCGACTGGCGGTGATTAAGGAGACGATCGCCGAGCATGGCCTGACAGTTTCTCTCCGGTTCGTCACGACTGTGGAGAATAAAGCTGATCAGATGACCAGGAGCAGTGGCCAAGAAGTGGCTTGTTCATCGTGACGCTGGTGAGTAGGAGGTGGCAATATCAGCAGCTATTGCTACGAAGAAGAGCATCAAGGACACCGTTTGGGCGGCTCATCTGCCTCATCATTTAGGTGTCGAGAGGACGTTGTACCGGGGTCAACAATTGCGGAGTGATTCGACGAGAGCCCATGTGAAGGCGGAGTTAGCTGGATGCGAGGCTTGTCAACGTATTGATCCAGCGGTGAGAGAGGAGAACCTCGTAGGTCAGGGTAGTCTGGCCGTGGACAGGGACTGGTATCGAGTGGCAGCGGACGTCACTCATTACGATGCCGGCGTTTACCTGTCGATAGTGGATTGTGGTCCATCACGTCTTGCCGTATGGCGCAGATTGCCGAATGAGACGGCGTTGTGCATTATAGCTCAGCTGCGGCAGATTGTGATTGAGCGTGGGCCGTTTGAGGAGCTGTTACTGGACAACTCGACGGCGTTCCGGTCGGCGGCGATGGAGCAGTTCGCCGACGAGTGGTGCATTTCTTTGCGATTCCGAGCCGCATACGCCCCGGGCGGTAACGGGATCGTGGAGCGAAATCACCGTACGATCAAAAGGATCGCAGCGAGGGGACATATTTCCCCGGAGGAGGCGACGTTCTGGTACAACGTTACGCCGCGCAAAGAGACTCAGGTGAGCACTATTCCCTCGAGGTGTATTTTCATATACGAGTGGCGTCTTCCATTTGAGACCGGCCGCAGGGACCTGATGACCAGACAGCAGCGTTTGCCGTTGGTGACGAGGTGTGGGTGAAACCGCCGATCCCGTCATGTACAACGCCGTGGACCCTCGGGAAGGTGACCAGGGTCGTCTCACAGCACGTTGTGTGCGTAGATGGCATGCCGCGCCATGTGCGCGACCTGCGCAAGCGTCGATGTGCGGCCATAGTGGAGCCATAGACGAGACCGGCACTCATGGCGACGTGGAACCGACCAGCAGCGGTTGGGATGTGGATGCGACCGGCAATCGCGGAGATGTGGAGCCACCCGGTGGAGCCACCCGGTGTAGCTTGGACCTGAGCGGTGATGGCGGACGGGATGAGGCGGCCGATAGTCCCGGCGGTGACAGAACACCTGACAGCCTGCCACCTGAGCGACTGGCTATTTGCGAGGGCGTGGATGCGGGCCGTGTGTCTGTGGAGCAGGAACCTGGTGAGCCTTCAGAGGACGTGAGTGTACATACTGCTCGAGAGAATGTCGGAGAGGGCGTCGCGGCTGAGAGAGTCGAGGATGAGGCTGCAGTCGAGCAGCCGAGGCGTTCAACGAGGAGACGTCGACCGCCGGCATGGTTAAACGAGTACGTGTGTCTATCCGATGATGAAGTTTAACCGTGCGTGTTTGCAAGCGTTTGTTGTGAGCTTTCAGGTGAAAAGCTGGGGGAGATGTGGCGTTGTTGTCGAGTGGCGTGCGGTGTGACGTCATAGCGGTTCACTTGAGCCGAGTGGTGCGAGGTATGACGTCGCACGTTACTGCGCGCTGATTGGCCGCGACTTGAGCCTAGTGCCGGAGGCGTGTATCAACTGGCGTATGTGAAGCTGGCTTTGCGAGCGGTCGAGTGTCATTCGGTTGGTGGCCTGTGCGTTGTAAGCATCGTTGCCGTGTATTCGATAATATTTCTGCTCGAGTGGACGAATCCTCGTCGTGTGCGCGGGTTACCTGCGCGAAGGTGAGAGGGCTTTGCCCCGTTGTTTTCTCCGCTTGATTACATTATCCATCACAGTAAGGGACAACTATCTATCGATTGCAACAACATAAGCATGAACCTAGTCAAACAATCTTCAATACATTTATCCCGACCGCTGGCATATCTTTTCAACTTGTCCATTGCACAAGGGGCGTGTTTCATTATCACTAACGTAAGTGCTGAAGGAAGTTGATGGAAGTGAACGGATAATGAAACAGTTTGTGAAGTGATACATCAATGACGCTTGTTTGACTATTTTGAACTGCCGAGTGCGATATAGTGTTGCAGCTCAACACTGAATGAAAAGGGCGTTGTCCAAAACGATTAACTATATTCACAAGAGAACCAAAGGTTACCGAGACCTAGGGAAAACTGCCCTAAAGAACATACATACCAACCAAGAAAACTCTTAAGCATACCTGTCACTTACCAATTGGCTCAACACAATTACTGAACAAGTACACGTAGCCCTAGCGATAAATTAACTACAATAGGGCGCTAATTGCGCTTCTGCGACAAGCCGTTTGTTTACAACAATTGAACGATAGTTGCGCACACAAGACACTACATATCCCTCCCCTTAAAAACAGAACCTACACATAACAAAAGAGGAACATTTGCTTGAACGGCGCTAACAATCGCACAGTGGTCAAGTATCCATCGGTCAAGTAACACGAGCTGGTCTCCAACGACGTCTGCCGCTCCCACACGGCGGAAGCTCTAAGAGATGTGGGTTGACATTTGACTGTAGTCCGGTGTCATTCTCGACGTGTTCTGCAGGAGCCCCGTCCGTTGAAGTGGCAGCAGCCCCCGAACTTCCATCGTTCTGCGGCGATGTTTTCGGACCGAAATCGAGAATGTCATTCTCTTCATACTGTACCGTAGACGGCGACCAGCTGGATGCTAAAGCGAGATGAGCCGCATTGCGAACCGATCCGTCCGACAAGTGATACGACGTTGGGCCGCTGTGTCGCAGAATCGAGAAGGGACCACGAAACTTCGATTCGCCCTTGGGGACGTGCCCGTGGCGACGGACGTAGACCCTGTCGCCGACCTGGAACGTCGGTTTGCGCACTGGATGCTGTGTGTTGTAGGCGGCAGTGTTCCTCTGCTGCTGTCTCCTCACGCGCTTTGAGGGGTCACCTTCCACCAGCTTCTCGCCCATCACCGGCAAGGCCAGCCGCATGATCCTCCCATGAAGCATCTCCGAGGGGGATACGCCGGTGCTGCAGTGAGGCGTGCTCCTGTAGTGCGCCAGCCGACACCTGATGTCTTCTGCGAACTTCGAGGCGACGCGAACCTGGCCGACCCACGACTTAAACGTCCGGTTAAATCTTTCGACAGCGGCGTTTCCCCTTGGCCAGTAGGCCGACGATCGTCTGTGCTTGATGCCTCGATTCCGCAGGTAGAGTTCGAACTCAGCGCTGACGAAGGGAGTGCCGTTGTCTGTGACGACTTCATCAGGGAAGCCCTCACGAGACCAGACTCCTCGCAGGAACTCGATCAGTGCCTCCGTCGTGACCGAAGAAACCAGACCGATTTCCACCCATTTGGACCTGTAATCGGTCATAGTTATCGCGTAGCGACAATCCTGTGGTGCTGTGTTAATCGGTCCGACGACGTCGATGCCCAGTTTAGACCAGCACTTATCTGGCAGCTCGACACAAGTCAGCGGCGCTGGCTTACACTTACCGACCAGTACTTTATCAGCGCTCTGGCACAGCAGACATTTGCCAACATACTGCTCAACCATCTTGTCGATGCCCGGGAACCATGCGACACTCCTGAGCAGCTGCTTGGTGCGAACTGCTCCATCGTGTGCTTGGTGTGCCGCCCTGACGTACTGCTCGCGTAAGGCCAGCGGCACGACGATTTGGTTACCGTTGCGGATGACGAAATCCGACGACACCCTTAACTCGTCTCTCACCCGGTAAAATGGTCTGGTGTACTCGTCGCAGTCCTTCTCGCGTGACGGAAAACCGTCAGCAAGAGCACGTCGCACGGCGATCAGCTGAGAGTCCTGTCTCGAAGCAGCGGCGACCTGTTCCAGTGTGATCGATGGTTCGGTGTCTTCGCTAACGTCAACCGTCGCGATCACCTCATCTTCATTCTCTGCAGCGGACGGCTCACACACCGGCAACCGAGACAATGCATCTGCGGCAGGCAGTCGCGAACCAGGCACGTGCTTCACGGAGAATACGTACTCTGTGAGCCGAGCCCGCCAGCGAGCAATACGCGCACCAGCTCGCCCCCCGTAGTGTGACGCCAGTACCGCCTGCAGAGCTGAGTGGTCGGTTCGCAGTGTAAACCTGCGTCCCCACAGAAACAACCGCCAGTGTTCGATGGCGCGCACCGCAGCCAAGGTCTCCCGTTCGGTCACCGAGTACTTCGTCTCAGCGTCAGAAAATTTCTGGCTCCAAAACGCGACCACCCGTTCGTCGCCAGTGCTGTTGCTTTGTGTCAGCATTGCGCCTAATCCGCGTTCACTGGCGTCCTTAGTCACCAGAATGTCCAGCGCAGGATTGAACGGCTGCAACGCTTGACTGGAGGCGATCTCAGATTTTAATTGCTGAAACGCGGCTGCTTCTGCTCCTCCCCACCGGAACGGTGTATCTTTTCTTAGCAGCGCGTACAGTGGCGCCGCTTTTATTCTGAAACCGGGAACAAAGTGAGCGAGCCAACCGCACAAGCCCAGGAAACTGTGTAGTTCCTTGGCTGACGAAGGTGCTGGAGCGTTGGTGACTGCCGCCACGTGACTGTGAAGAGGCGAAATACCCTCCTTATCAATGTGGTAACCGCAATAGTCGATCGCGTTACACGAGAACGCCGACTTTTCGCGATTAATTGTGATGTTGGCCTTCTGCAGCACAGTCATCACCTGCTCAAGCAGGTCGTCGTGTTCCGCCTGAGTATGTCCAGACACCACGATATCGTCCAGGTAGTGCTGTACTCCGGCGATACCGCTGAGCAGCCGATCGAGCAGCTTTTGAAATGCTGGGACAGCTGACGCTAAGCCGAACGGCACCCTCAGGAACTGAAACAGTCCCTGGTGCGTTATGAACGCAGTCAGCGGTCGTGACTCTGGAGCGAGACTCAGCTGGTGATATGCAGAACGCAGATCGATGCGACTGAGAAAAGTGCATTCCAGCTGCGACTGTAGCTCGGTAATCGTCGGCAGCGGGTGTGCGTCCGCCACGATCTGGCTGTTGAGACCGCGCAGATCGACACACAACCGTATGCGGCCATCCTTGCGCCTCGCCACTACCGTGGGGCTGATCCAGGGAGATGCGTCTATCGGCTCAATCACTCCCGCACTCTGCAACTCAGCCAGTTCCTTGGAGACTTCCTCCTTCATTGCAAGAGGGAGGCGTCGTAGCGCACATCGCACCGGCACCGCGTCGTGACGCAGCAGGATACGATGCTGGTACCCGCTGACAGCTGGCAGTCCATTTGTAGGCTCCGTGGTGACGTTTGCTACTGTCCCTTCACGTGGCCGGATCGTCAGACCCAGTGCTGACATCGTCGATAGCCCGAGAAGGCCCTCCGGAGATGGTGTGTCAATGACGTAGAACTCGGTCCGTGCAGTACGAGTTTCCACCGTCACCGACGCCGACAGCGTGCCGATCACCTTCAGCTCGTTCTTGCCGACCCCAAACAGCCGAGTGTCTGTTGCTGTCACCGCTGACCCCCTGAAGTGGGCTCTGGCCAGTGGCAGGCTCAACACAGACACACTGGCTCCTGTGTCGATCTGCAGTGGAAGGCGGGCCGACTTACCTGAGTCCACCGCCACGAGAGCGTCGCACACCATCTTGTTCTCCTTCGGTGCGTGACAGGAGAGGATGGTTACTTCGCGCAGTAATTTGTTTGATGTGCTCGGTTTGTCCTTCGATCGGCAGACAACAGACCAGTGACCAATCCTTCCACACGTGTTGCACTTGCTCTTGAGTGCTGGACAGAAGGTTTTTCGCGGCGTTTTGTGCTGCCGGCCGCAATAGGCGCATTTTTCGGCAGCTGCACTGTCGTCTCCTATCCGTCTGGGTTGCTTGTTGACCCGTCTTGCGATGTTCACCTCGCCGAAGTCGTTGTGCGACTCCCGTGTCATCTGGGATGAGTGCTCACGTGACGCCTCGTACGCCTCTGCTATCTGGAGCAGGGTATTCAGCGTCAATGTCGGCTCCTGGAGGAAGCGCTCACGCAGCCGCTTGTGGACCGTGTGCTCAACCACTTGGTCACGCACCAGTTCATCCGTGAGTTCCCCGTACTGACAGTTGAGCGAAAGCGTGCGGAGTGCCGAGACGAAATCTGCAGTCGACTCCTTGTCGAGCTGCCGTCTTTGCTTAAAAACAAACCGCTCCGCGATGACATTGACCCTCGGTGTGTAGTGCTTTTGGAGCTGCCGCATTGTCCGTTGATACTCTGTTTCCTGCTCTCGTTTGGCTTCTGCTGGGAACGCCCTGTAGGCGCGCATAGCCTCAGGCCCGATACAGTGCAGCAATAGTGCACGACGACGAGCATCCGTGAAGGTGTCGCCGCCGATTGCCTGCAAATAATTATCGAAGGCCTCTTGCCACTCGCTCCAGGGGACCAATGGTTTGGCTGGGCGTGGCAAAAACTGAGATGGAAACGGAATCCCGTTATCTCCCATTGTAATGACAATGAAAATAACAAGCAATGACAAAGTAACAAGGAAAAACCAGAGTTCTTAAACCTCGTCGCCAGATATAGTGTTGCAGCTCAACACTGAATGAAAAGGGCGTTGTCCAAAACGATTAACTATATTCACAAGAGAGAACCAAACGTTACCGAGACCTAGGGAAAACTGCCCTAAAGAACATACATACCAACCAAGAAAACTCTTAAGCTTACCTGTTACTTACCAATTGGCTCAACACAATTACTAAACAAGTACACGTAGCCCTAGCGATAAATTAACTACAATAGGGCGCTAATTGCGCTTCTGCGACAAGCCGTATGTTTACAACAATTGAACGATAGTTGCACACAAGACACTACATGCATGCAATAAAAAGCTCAGAAGTCATCTGTTCTCCCAACAATACAATCACCAATCATCCCTCGTAGACCTCCTTTCTTCCAATTCCTAAATTTTCCACGCATACATTCGCAACAAGAAGATTGGTAGACCTGGTGTGGGCCCGTTAAAGACCAACTGTGGTGAAGTGGTGTGCGAGGCGGGACTCATGGCTGAACTTTTCGCCGAAACTTTCAGCAACATTTACTGACCTCGAACCCCAGCCAACCCTGCCCCACACCAGAGCCACACTGGTTGTATTCCCGAGCTGGAATTTTCCTCAGATGACGTCCTCACTGCCCTAAATTCACTCAACCCTTCATCCTCCATGGGCCCCGATGGAATTCATCCCAGCTTATTGAAGAACTGCAGTTTGTTCCTGGCGTACCCACTATTCCTTATTTTCTCCAAATCCTATTCTTCGGGTATTTTGCCAAAAATCTGGAAAGACTCCCTGATCACGCCGATCTTTAAGAAGGGCTCTCGATTCGACCCTATCATGTACCGTCCAATCTCATTAACCTCTGTCTGTGCCAAATCTTTTGAACGTATCATATGTAATCATATTTTCGAGTATTTAGACAACCACAGTCTTCTCTCTCATGACCAATTTGGGTTCAGACGTTGTAGATCAACTGAAGACCAATTAATTCTAATGTACTCCCAAATTTATTCATGGGTTGATGAGGGTTTTAACGTTGATCTTATTCTTTTTGATTTTTCTAAAGCTTTTGATGTTGTGTCCCACGATGTTCTTCTAGATAAATTACGTCTCTTAGGTATACGCACCCCCTTACTCGTCTGGATCTCAAATTTTCTGAAGAATCGTCACATGCGTGTGGTGGTTGATCACCAGCATAGCCGTCCTTACGCAGTAGCCAGTGGTGTTCCTCAGGGCACGGTGTTGGGTCCCCTTCTTTTCCTAATATACGTAAATCATCTTACCTACAACATCAATTCATCGGTGAAAATATACGCTGATGACTTGAAACTCTATTTTAGCATAAATTCGAACAGTCCTCTTGACGCCATTTCTCCCTGCCAAAAAGATATTAATACACCTGTTACTGTTGCCGAGTAGTGGGGTCTACACATGAACCCTTCCAAATGTGTATTGTTAAGATTTGGCCACAAAAGCATTCCTTGGGAACAGTCTGACTTGCCTGCCCAGTACTATCTTAACGGAGTTCCCATCCAAGAGAAGGACTCCACGACTGATTTGGGAGTATTGGTGCATTCATCCCTGAAGTTCCACCTCCATATCGCCAGCGCTGCTCGACGTGCGGGCGGTCTCACAAATAACATTCTGAGAGCAACTGTCAACCGTGAACCGGCTTTTATGGTTCCAATATTTGTGGCCCACGTCAGACCCATTCTCGAATATTGTTCATCTGTCTGGAACTTGGGTTATGCTGGCGACCTGAAGCTGCTGGAGTCGGTACAGAGACGATGGACAAACACCATTTGCGGATTGAGGAGCCTAGATTATGGCAACCGCCTCAAAGCACGAAATTTATATTCCGTCCAGGGTAGATTGTTGAGGCATGACCTTATCAAATATTGGCAAATCATTCACAACAAAAGTGTGATTTCCCCTAGTGATCTGTTCACACCACCTCATTGCTCCGTCACCAGAGGGCACCCCTTCAAAATTGCGGTCACCAGATGCAGACTGGACATACGTAAACGTTCCTTCAATATGAGACACGTCGCACTGTGGAATTCTCTGCCTAAAAATGTAGTTTCCGTAGATAGCCTGGGCAAGTTCAAATCTGCCTTATCTAACCATCTCGGGGAGTTATTATTTGATTATTGCTAATATCGGGTTTTATCTCTTCCATCTAACTCTCTCCCTCAAAAACAACCTTTTTGTTTGTTTTTTTGTTTTTTGTTCGTTTGTTTTTTTTTCCTTAGTACATTTAGTCTGATATATCGTTGTTTTTGCAAATAGCTGCCTATGATGCACCATCCAACTCATTCTTATTGCTGTCTCTCCCAGTTCATTCTGCTATCTAGAGTTGGCGCATCAGCAGTGTGCGGCTTCTTTGGTGCTCGTACAGAGAACCGATCTCGCAGTCGGGGTCCAGGAAGCCCACCAGGTGAGAATACCAGGTGAGAATGCGAATAACAACAACAACAACAGCCGAGTGCGAATAAACCCTCAGATTTTCTGGTCCTAATCATTTGATTTGCTTCTTTTTCCTCATTTGCATTTGCTTGCTGTTGATTTGCTGAATTTAATGAGGCGGTACCTTCTCACATTGCTGACGGCAACGGCAACGGTCATGATGGGTCCAGAATCCGTCAGAAACTAATGTCGCACTGGTGCTTTTAAATCAGCACTTTTAAAAGGTTTTTTCTCGGTTGATGTGTCAATTTTATTTTAACTGTTTTCTGTTATTTTTTCATTTGTTCGTGTGTGAAAATAAACGTGTGAAAAAAATTACGCGAGCGTCTAGTCTCCAGATTACAATCCCAATCACAATTTTGCGCTGGTGGTTACTTATGATTGCATTGCTTTCTCGAAGGTCACTGGTTCCAATCTTGGCACGAGGGGCAACTTTCCAACAGCGTCCGATGACTGCACGTAGATGGGTTGAATGGACGGCCGATGACCCATGAATTCATCAAACTCCTCCATTTATCTGCCGCGTTTATCTGCCGCATTTATCCACGTTTTCCTGCCGCGTCCGGAGGAGTTGTTGTCTCTAAAAAAATTTTGTATTGTAGAAGCGTTTTCCATATGTTGTGGACTTTATCCGCGCTTATCCCAGGGTAGGTGCTCGACATTTCCACAGCAATAGTTCCCCAAACTTGCTTTTTGCGGAAGTTTGGGTCCGCCATTTTTCCCTGGTGCTGACGGTACAGCGAGATCAAAAATCTCTCTGAAGCTTCTGACCATTCTGTGAAAATAAGCAGAGTACATAAGTGGTTAAATTTTATCTAAAATACAAAAAATTTGGAAGCACAGAAATGAACAGCGATGTTTTAACTCAAACGGTAGTAAATATTCGATGTGATTAGACATAACATTGGGTTTACCAATATATATAAGAAACAGTAAGATAATCGACACGGCTTTCATGTAGATAACCGTTCATCAATAATAAATAACATCAAATACCATCTTTACTCACCGAACTTCGCATCCTTTTTTTGATTTCCTTGAAGGCCGCAGACTTGAAGGTGACTGCACCTTCATAACTGCACCTTCATCAAGTGCCATATTGCACGTACCACACAAATATTTTAGGTCTTCCGACATGGCTTAAATATTCTCACAGCAAATATATTCCTCACAACGCAGAAGAAGTGACAGGAAGCAGAGGTCAAAACAAACAGCATGCGGGAAATCGAATGTCGCTAAAGCGCAATTATTGCCTAATGACTTCTGCTTCAAGCCTTCCGAGTGAAGCGCGGTGAAGTACTTCACTCCACCTTCAGCATTGATAATGTAACACTGTGAAGCGCTTCCTAGCGCTTCCTAGCGCTTCAGCATTGATAATGAAACACGCCCAAGCTGTGTTCCCAACGCTGATGAAAACCGCCAGGATAATTCCTGTTCACACGTCAGGGGACAGGACTGATAAAAGCTACTACCGTCCGATATCGATACTTGATACATTCTCCAAAATATTTGAAAAATTATTAAATGAGAGGTTACACAAATTTATCGCTAAAAACCATGTTATCAACGAAAACCAATACGGGTTTCGATCTATGTGGGTACGTCTCACGCTATCCTAGACGTGATAAATGAAATCACCGATGGTTTTGAAAAAAGGCGAAGATAATTGGTGTAATGCTCGATCTCAAGAATGTATTTGACACTGTAAATCACGATATTCTCAAAGCAAAACTACAATGTCATGGCTTGCGTGGCATATCCCATAGCTGGTTGTCATCGTATCTTGTAGTTGTATTGTTCGTTTATAACTTGTTATATGCTGTGTATATATATGTATGTGTGTATGCATGTATGTGTGTATGTATGTATGTGCGTGTGTGCAAGACTGAAGCAGTGCTTTTGCAACGGGTCCTGGAATGCTGATGCAGCTCGTGTTACACTGTCGGTGCGAGATGTCAGTGATATGCAGAGCGTGTGTGTATGAGTATGAGAGTTGTTGAGTGTGTGCGTGCAAGATGACACCTGATGTGGTTTCGCGTACTGTATCATGAAGTGAGGGGAGTCGAGATATGTGTGCTGTGCGAGTGGGAGTGTTTGGTGTGTTCTTGTGAGTGTTACCGGTTGTATTGAAATATAATCGAGTTCATCCGTTGCAAGCTGCGTGTTGCAAGCTATTTCGGCTGAAAATGGCGACAGGCGACGCTACGAGTACTGGTTCAGCAGTGAATATCAAGTTGAGCGATATGATCCGTCCGTTCGACGGCAGCCAGGATGTGGTGCAGTGGCTTGATAAGGTGGAAATGGTGGCCAAATTGAAAGGTATTTCAAATTTGGAATGTGTCGTGCCGCTTTTTCTCGAGGGGACTGCATATGCGATATACAGTGAGATGGACGACAACAAGAATAATCGGTATGATGAAATTACAAGATCTCTACTGAACGCATTTGCTATGAATAGTTTTTCCGCCTACGAAAAGGTTCATGACGCAAAAGTGGCAAGATGAACCAGCCGACGTATTTATGTCGAAATTGAAGAGACTAGCTAAACTGGCCGGTATTGAAAGCGAGGCCGTTTTGAGGAAGGCGTTCGTGGTTGGGCTCCCAAGAGAAGTGTCACGTGAGCTAAGGGCCGTGGCAGGGGTGGACACAGTGGGTCTTCCGCTGTTGGTTGAGCGGGCGCGTGTACTGCTCTCTGAGTTGTGCACTGACAATGCCGCCATGGTGTCAAGAACTGTGCCTTCTCGAGACATTCACGTGAATCGAGGCTCTCTATCACAAGTTCGTGGAGGCTGCTTCAACTGTGGAGGGCCCCATTTAGCCAGGAACTGCAGCAGGTCAATGGAAACCGGTCAGTATAGCCAGCGTCGAGTTCAGTGCAGATGCGGAGGTGCGCATCTTCTCAGAAACTGCCCAGCAGCTGGACAAATGTACAGGAGATCGGGAAACGACCACGGGAGGACTGGTGCGCCAGCAGTTCTCCCAGCCACCAACGACCAATAGAGGCGCTACCACGCGTTGAGGCGAGAGTGAATGGTGTGCTGGTGTCGGCAGTGATCGACACTGGTTGCACTAAATCAATTGTGGCCGAATGTTTGGTGGGCAGATCGCGAGGGAGTAGTTATGTGACAGCTGTTGATGGTTGCCGCGTGAAGTTTGGCGGTGCATTGGACGTGCAGGTGATTTTGAACGGTGCCACCCTTGAGGTCTCTTGCATTGTTGCCAGTGGCTTACTGGGTGGTGTCAAAGCAATTTTTGGGATGGACGTCATTAGGCAACTTGGCGGCGTGTATATTGGGGAGCAGGGTGTCACATTTGGAAGCCGGTCCTCCTGCTTCAAAGCAATTTTCAACCTTGACGATTCTACCCGTAGTAACATGGACATTTCTACTGCACCACACTACTCACATGATAATCTTAATGGTGTGTCATCTTGTGACGCTAACGATTTCTTGGAGGTGCATGACTCTGATTTCGACGCCAGGTTCAGTGGTGGGAAGTGGACCGTTTCTTGGCGGTGGAAGGATGGTGTGGAGCCCAAATTGAGTAACACTGTCAGTGAGTACAGCAGTGTTCAGGATGAGGCGATACAGGACGAGTGGAGACGGGAAATTGAGGACTGGATCAGTAAGGGTTGGCTTAGTGAATGTAAATATCAGTCAGATGTTGAGGGAATTTTGCCTTTGATGGCGGTAGTTCAGAAAAGTAAAGGAAAAGTGCGGCCTGTATTGGATTACAGGGAGCTCAACGATTATGTCAGTTGTCATCCCGGCCTTGATGTTGCTGTGTGTGATGAGACTATAAGGAAGTGGAGGAGGTTTCCGGAACGAGTCAAACTTGTCGATTTAAAGTCTGCGTATCTGCAGGTACACATGGATGAGTCGCTTTGGCGTTATCAGCGGGTCAGGTATAATGGCCGCTTGTACTATCTAACTCGCTTAGGATTCGGGCTTAACTGTGCGCCAAAGGCAATGTCAAAAATTGTAAATGCTGTCCTCGCGGCCGACGCTAAGGTGCGCAGTGGTACCGATAGTTACATCGACGACATCATCGTCAACGAGGACGTCGTGACCGCTGAGACGGTAGTGGCACACCTGGCGCGCTACGGACTTCAAACGAAGCCTCCGGAGTCACCTGATGGCGGAAGAATACTTGGGCTGTCTCTAAGGAAGGACGTTCGTGACGGTAAGCTGCATTTCTCTCGTGGGAACGAACTGCCGCAGATCGACAGTGAAGGTGAGCTGACCAAGCGTCAATTGTTTTCTGTTTGTGGGCAACTCCTGGGGCATTATCCTGTTTGTAGTTGGTTGCGTGTAGCGTGCAGTTACATAAAACGTAAATGTCAGGGCGAACGATGGGATGATAATGCGGGTGTTTCAGCGTCAAACTTCCTAAAAGAAGTTATACAAAGAGTAACGATTGAGGATCCAGTGAAAGGTGTATTTCATGTTGCTGATAATGATCATGGTCGCGTCTGGTGCGACGCTAGTAGCTTGGCTACAGGTGTATGTTTGGAGATAGACGGAGATGTTGTAGAAGATGCCGCTTGGCTGCGGAAAAGTGAGGATTTTGGGCATATAAATCTGGCCGAGCTAGAGGCTGTTGTGAAAGGTGTTAACCTCGCTCTTAAGTGGAACTTGACATCAATTGAAGTGTTAACCGATTCAGCGACAGTGTTGAAATAGTTAAAGACAATGCTATGTGACGAGAACCGGATAAAAGTGGCGGGGATGTCGGAGGTCTTGGTGAGAAGACGATTAGGTATTTTGCGCAGTATTGTAGACGAGATGAAAGTGAACATTACCGTAAAATTCACACGTTCAGCTGACAATAAGGCCGATAAACTTACGAGGGTGCCTAACAGATGGCTCAAGACGCACGACTCACATGCATGTACAGTGGCCATGGATGCGGCATCGAAATGGCATGCCAACCATCATCTAGGCGTGGATCGTTCCCTGTATTTAGCGAGACTAGCGAATCCGAAGGTGACGAGGAAGGAAATGACAAGTATAGTGAGAAATTGCAGAGATTGCAAGATGATTGATCCTGCGCCGGTTGTACTTGTTCACGGCGAGCTTGAAGTGAAATTGGATTGGAGTAGACTTGCGTTAGACGTTACTCATTACAATGGTGAATGCTACCTAACTGTGATTGATTGTGGGCCCAGCAGATTCGCGATTTGGCGCAAGATAAGGGCCGAAGATGCTGCTGAGGTGAGCAGTCGGGTTGAGCAAATATTCATGGAAAGAGGCCCGCCAGACGAACTTTTGATGGACAATGGGTCTGCTTTCAGATCAGAAAAACTTGCGAGGCTTTGTGAGAGCTGGGGTGTCCGCCGCAGATTCCGTGCAGCCCATAGACCATCAGGAAACGGCATTGTCGAGAGGGTGCATCGCACTGTCAAGCGCATGGCAGCCAGGTCTAGGAGCGACCCTTTGAGGATGGTTTTCTGGTAAAATCTCGCTGCAAAAGATGGCCGCCGCAAAGCCACCGCTCCGTCGGCAGCTCTGCATACGTACGAGTGGCGTCATCCTGCGTGTGTCAGACATAGCACAGACAGTCCGATTATATCAGAGTTTCGAGTTGGTGACTTGGTTGCGACGAAACCGGGAGTTGCAAGGTGTACTACTCGATGGAAAGAGGGTACGGTCACTGGTATAGTTTCAGGTCATGTGGTAGAAGTCGGGGGAGTGCCGAGACACGTGAGGGATGTTCGACTGCTCAAGCGAAGAGACGACGGAAGAAATCGTTCGGGAAGAGTGTGCGCTCCTGATGAAGCAATTCAGCGATCAACTAGCGCCCTCTCAGAAGAGTCCGAAGATGAAGCGCCTGTTGCTGAACGGTCCGAACAAGAAAGCGAAGAAACTGCTCCTCCGAGAAGGTCGAGTCGCGTGAGGAAGGACCCGACATGGTTTAGAGATTATATTGTAAACTGATCTTGAGATCAAGGGGGGATGTAGTTGTATTGTTCGTTTATAACTTGTTATATGCTGTGTATATATATGTATGTGTGTATGCATGTATGTGTGTATGTATGTATGTGCGTGTGTGCAAGACTGAAGCAGTGCTTTTGCAACGGGTCCTGGAATGCTGATGCAGCTCGTGTTAAACTGTCGGTGCGAGATGTCAGTGATATGCAGAGCGTGTGTGTATGAGTATGAGAGTTGTTGAGTGTGTGCGTGCAAGATGACACCTGATGTGGTTTCGCGTACTGTATCATGAAGTGAGGGGAGTCGAGATATGTGTGCTGTGCGAGTGGGAGTGTTTGGTGTGTTCTTGTGAGTGTTACCGGTTGTATTGAAATATAATCGAGTTCATCCATTGCAAGCTGCGTGTTACATATCTTTCAGAAAGGAGTCAGTGCGTGTCACTAGGAATCTATACCTAGTGCGTGTCACTAGGTTATCTATGAAAAAATCGCTGAAATGTGGAGTGCCTCAGGGATCGGTATTGGGTCCAACAATTTTTTATTGTATATAAATGACATATTCAACGTATCACACAAATGTAAAATGATTGCTTTTGCAGCGACACCAATTTGTTTTTAGAGACAGAAATTCCTTAGAAATATGCAAAAAATAAACTCAGTAATTGCATTGATAAATGAATGGCTCATAACGAATAAACTAACGTTAAACGTAAAAAAAATCCTGCTATGCATCGTTCAGTTTACAAGATGATTCACACGAGGAGATTATAAAATTTGGAAACAATATTATTGAAAAAAGGGAACAAGCGAAATTTTTGGGTGTTTCCATTGATAGCAGACTAAATTGGAAACATCACTGTAAAAGCAAACATAATGAACAAAAACTAAAGATGTATTAGAAGACGGGCGCGCGGGGGCATTGCAGCCCCACGTGCGCCCACAAGACCCCGCACATCGACACACACTCCACGCCGCTCACACACCGACTGCCCGAAACATGACGCCACCACGTGGCA
This sequence comes from Sacculina carcini, assembly GCA_916048095.2. Lineage (NCBI taxonomy): Eukaryota > Metazoa > Arthropoda > Thecostraca > Sacculinidae > Sacculina > Sacculina carcini. The sequence continues at coordinate 4,011,443 of OU696584.1, forward strand.
CGCGCACTCAGCAAACCGAACAATCGACCATTCAAATGCGCGCTCATATGCACATACAGCACCTTCACTCGCACTCATACAAAACAGTCATTCATACACAATATCCAGCACTAATCTATCACATCTTCCCCTGTTTCTCAAGAAACAAAACTGAAAGTTGAACTGAAAATACAAGCCGAAAAACAAACGCGGAATAAAATTAAACAAGGAATAAACAGGACAAAAAGTTCCGACTCCACGACCTCCATCAGGCGCACACCATGACTGCGGCGAAGCACAAAACGGCTAGCCCCAGCGTCGACCGCGCTCCCGCTTCCGCCCGTGCTCTTCAGTGCTCCGCCGCAGCCTGCCGTCCTCTTCATCACCGGCTGCCGCAACAGGGCACAACACCTCGACCCCAGTGCACTTCAGCAGCCTGCCGCAGCTAGCCGAGACCGCCGTCCACACAGACCACGCCGTCTCGCCTATCTTTCTTCCAGATCCCCGGCTTCAGCAGCTCTCACTCCACCAGCCCTCCAGCACCAGCAGCTTCCACCGCCAGCCCAGCGACGTGTCCAGCTCCAATACGGACGGAGTGAGCATGATCCGCCACAGCTTCCCCGCTGCATCCAGCCGGCACCATGCCTCACCACCGTCCCTACAACACGCTCCTGACACGCCACTGAGAACCTCCACTGCTGCTGTCCTCCCCTGGTGCTGAAAGCATCACCACTGCTGCTGAAGCCGGAGCCAAATTTTCAACGAAGTCAAATTTCAACAAAACTTCATTCAAACCGAAATAAAATGGCCGAAATAGCTTGTTACAGACCGGTTAGCTTGTAAAATCAAACATTATGAACAAAAACTAATGATGTATTAGAAGACGGACGCGCGGGGGCATTGCAGCCCCACGCGCGCCCACAAGACCCCACACACCGACACACACTCCACAACGCTCACACACCGACTCCCCGAAACATGACGCCACCACGTGGCACGCGCAGTCAGTAAACCGGACAATCCACCATTCAAATGCACGCTCAGGAGACTACCCCATTTGAGACACGGACTATATGAGACAAACCTCACGGCCGCTCTCAGCCTCTACATAATCCGACACGTGCCATGGGCGCGCCAAGACCATACCGCAGTTAGAAGTGCCAGTTTGAGACAATCCGCTAGAGGGCGCTGAAACTGGCCGTTTGAGACAAAAAGCGAGAGTGCGGGAAATTCGCTAGGCAGAGCCTGTGATAATAAGCCGCTCAGGCAACTTGCCGTTGTTAACGAGTGTTCACTTGTCGCAGTCGAGTCTAGATATACGCCGTCAAAATTCACCGACTGCATCCGACTAAACGGATACGGAATATGTCTACTTACTAATTTGTATGCTTACGGATACAATACTTTGTATACGGAAATAGTAATTTGTACGGATGCTAAATATGTTTACTGGTTAATTTGTATGTCTATTTGTTATTTGAGTCAGCAGCAAATAGACAAATAGACATATAAATGACGCTGACAAGTTGAAAAACAGGTCTTATTCTAAATCACTGCTTTCATCGGCTTCAATTATTTTGCTAGCAGATGCAAAGTTTAAATATAGAAAAACTACGCTGGTATTGACTTTCTCTTGTCAAGGAACAAATATATATGGAGAAAAAAATTAGATACACGTACGAAATATAAATAATTGCGAGCTTTTTGCAGTTACGTATACTATTAAGTCTCTGGTTAGGTTAGGTTGTTTTCAGCCCCAGTAATAGGTAGTACACGTTCTGTGCAAAACGAACTCTTCCTACAACAACTATAGGTTAGGTTAGGTTAGGCAAACACTTATGCCGTATATTTCATGTCCACTTTTAGCTCCAGCACTAGTGTAACTTGTGTGCGCCTATGCTGCCAGCTGGATTAGGACGGCAAAGAGAGAGTATGGGAGCGCAAGGAAATGTTGTCTCAAATAGACTTTGTTCCAAATGGGTCAATGTCCTGTTCCAAATGGGTCCATGTCCGCACGCTCATATACACATACAGCACCTTCACTCGCACTCATACAAAACGGACATGGACCCATTTGTATGAGTGCGAGTGAAGGTGCTGTATGTGTATATGAGCGTGCGGACATGGACCCATTTGGAACAAAGTCTATTTGAGACAACATTTCCTTGCTTTGCACGCTCATATACACATACAGCACCTTCACTCGCACTCATACAAAACAGTCATTCATACACAATATCCAGCACTAATCTATCACAATCACATACACAATGTATCATCTCAATTGAGGAAAATAAACTTCATACTCAAAAAAACAAGGCACATATTTGACACAAAAACAAACACGCTGTTATACAACACATACTGTAAATCACATCTGCAGTATTGCTGTGAAGCATGGGGACCGGATTAACTTATAGGCAAAGTAGGCAGTTGCCTAGGGCCCCGCGCTATTGGGGGCCCCGCGTTTTTGGGGCCCTATAGGCAGTGAGGTGCTGCAACTCAAATATCTTAGGGGCCTATCTCATTATTTTTTCAACTTCTCATAGTCTGCCCTCATTGCCAAATATTTTGAAACATTCTCCCGCTAATACACTTTGTATTTGCTCATCAGTCAGGAGGTAACCTGATAAACCATAGCACGTGTATAGCCTTAGATCATGGCCGACTAGAATACCAGGTCTGGGTGTTGAATTTGGCCATCGGCCATGCTTAGATCCAGACGAATTATATCCAGAATTATTATATGATTATATCCAGCTCACTCGAACACTTACATCCACGCACGCATACATACACATTGTGTACGCACAGCTAGAACAATATTCGTGTGTTACTGTGTGTATGGGTGTGTTTTTATGTATGTATGTGCGCATTGTAAACCCATATGATATGTATGTGGGGTTCATTGAACTCGCAAACTGCGCCTTTCGTCGATCATCAATTTCATCGATCGATCACATGCTCCACATAAAAGCGTACATCATTTTGATGACATGAATTTATTGTAAGCTGCTGCCGCTCTATACGCAAATTGTTTCTGCGTGCAACTCAGTCTGATCCTCAGCAACTCCAGCTCTTTAGAACATGCCGCTCGAGTTTTCTTGTTCGTCAATTGACTGCGGTACCTGAAAAGGGAGCGTAAGAAAATTGGGGCACTGTTGTCTTGCAACACCCGCACGACTAATCTGATATTTATATTCTAATAATTATATATTTTCATCATTCAAAGACACCCACAATTAATTGTAATAGTGTAACCAAGAATTGCCTCAGAAGCTCCCGAGTTTTTTAAGCTCCCGAGTAGCTCAGTGGTTAGGCACTCAACTCTCGTGTCAGAGATCCGCACCTCGAATCCTGGCCTAGGTTCGTTCATTAACACCTACTTGAGTCTACTGGTAGTCACCACTAGAGATGCGACCTCAAAAAAACCGACGGTTTTCAAAAAGAAAAAACGTTTTTTTGCCAAAAAAACGCGGAAAAAAACACGTTCTTTTTGTTTTCTTTTTTGAAGAGTCATGCAGAGAATTCAAACTATGGAAATTATATATTTGGGATGTTAAATGAATTATTTTTATCAACACATGAGTGATTTACGCTATTAGTGACCCTATCAAATTGAATTATCATTAAATATGCACAATAAAAGTGTTATAATGTGTCTGAAAGCCCTAATAGCATTGTTTGCACGGTACTGTGCGGCACTTCTATGTATAGTACAGTTTTGCATTCAATTATTGAGTTAATCATTGAGTAAGAAAGCAGGGTTTGTGAACCGTTTTTTATGCTAAAATCTGAAACCGTTTTAAAAAAACAGCAGGTGGCATAATTTTTTACATATTACCTTTTTCCTACCAGAAATGAACTACGTTGACTATAATAAGTTTCATCATTTCATTCAGCAGATCAATTATTTACAAAAATAAAAGTACAAACACTGCAAATATTTACACAAATACTACAGATATACACACAAACTTAGTGTCCCTAATGAGACTACAAATATAAGCGGATCGCATTAATCAGAGTGGCAATCCTGACCAGAAAAACGGGCAATATTTTCGAGTAGGAAAAAAAACGACTGAGGAAATATATTTAATGTACAAAAAGGTATTTGAACACAAATTACTACATCAAAGAAACCATCATCCATAAAACCAGTTCTAAAAACAGGTTACTAATAAAAAACCAATTAATTTGGTTCAACTTTCCTTGATATGCCGCCAATTTTTTTCTAAACTTCTACATCTACGAAAACCGTTTTAAAACAATATTTTGAAAAAATCCATGGTTTAAAAAAACAGTTTGAATCAAGTGGTTTAACCAGCCGCTTATACGTACCAGCAGGCTACTTGCTATACAAAAGGTATTTGAACGTACATCAATCAAATCTATCTTACATAGATATTGTGTTAGAGTTGATTAAAGAGTCAGCAAGCTACTGTGGTAAGGAACGCGTGTGCATCGCTGTGCGATACCGCGTTTCAAGTAACGGCGTCCCCATGAGACAACGTTAGGTGCAATGTCCTTGTCAAGGCCAAAGGCGAGCAGTGTTTGTTCGGTGATCGGCGGTGGTCGTGCGTGCGCTGTCTGTGCGTTGTGATTTGTGTGACATAGTCTGTGTGTGTTACTATTTGTGTGTGTTTATATATATATAGTCTGCCTTACAAGCTATTTCGGCCCATTACGATGGATGAGCTGAAGTTGACAGATTTTGTTGAGAGATACGACGGTAGTGGAGATCTCGACACGTGGGTGGAGAAACTCAGGTACGCTTGTTCACTGAAGGGCATACATGACGTGGCTAAAGTCATCCCGATATTTTTGTAAGGTCGGGCGTTCAATGTGTATAGACAGTTATCTGAGAGTGACAAAAAGAAAGAGTTGATCGTTCTTGCCTCCCTGCGTCAGTCTTTTGGGTTGACTCCCTGTGTCGCTTTCTCAATGTTCAAAGAGCGTCAGTGGAAGATTGCTGAGGAGACCTTGGACGAATATATGTCTGATTTGCGTTCGTTGGCTAAATGTGTGGTGGGTGATAACAGCGAAAGCTCCCGCTGGGTTGCTTGTCAATTTCTTTGCGGTTGGCCAACTACAACGGAGAACACGGTGAGAGCCATGCACAGAGCTTCACTTGAGCTTGACAATTTACTGAGTTGTGTGTGATAGATTAGTGTATGAATGACTGTTTTGTATGAGTGCGAGTGAAGGTGCTGTGTGTATATGAGCGTGCATTTGAATGGTGGATTGTCCGGTTTGCTGACTGCGCGTGCCACGTGGTGGCGTCATGTTTCGTCGAGTCGTTGTGTGGGCGTCGTGGAGTGTGTGTCGGCGTGCGGTGTCTTGTGGGCGCACGTGGGGCTGCAATGCCCCCGCGCGCCCGTCTTCTAATACATCTTGTTTTTGTTCATTATGTCTGCTTTTACAAGCTAACCGGCCTGTAACAAGCTATTTCGGCTATTTTATTTCGGTTTGAATGAAGTTTTGGGAAATTTGAATTCGTTGAAAATTTGTTTCCGGCTTCAGCAGCAGTGGTGATGCCTTCAGCACCAGGGGAGGACAGCAGCAGTGGAGGTTCTCAGTGGTGTGTCAGGAGCGTGTTATAGGGACGGAGGTGAGGCATGGTACCGGCTGGAGGCAGCGGGGAAGCTGTGGCGGATCATGCTCACTCCGTCCTTATTGGAGCTGGACACGTCGCTGAGCTGGCGGTGGAAGCTGCTGGTGCTGGAGGGCTGGTGGAGTGAGAGCTGCTGAAGCCGGGGATCTGGAAGAAAGAAAGGCGAGACGGCGTGGTCTGTGTGGACGGCGGTCTCGGCTAGCTGCGGCAGGGTGCTGAAGAGCACTGGGGTCGAGGTGTTGTGCCCTGTCGCGGCAGCCGGTGATGTAGAAGACGGCAGGCTGCGGCGGAGCACTGAAGAGCACGGGCAGAAGCGGGAGCGCGGTCGACGCTGGGGCTAGCCGTGTTGTGCTTCGCCGCAGTCATGGTTTGCGCCTGATGGAGGTCGTGTAGTCGGAACTTTTTGTCCTGTTTATTCCTTGTTTGATATTATTCCGCGTTTGTTTTTCGGCTTGTATTTTGTGTTCAACTTTCAGTTGTGTTTCTTGAGAAACAGGGGAAGATGTGATAGATTAGTGCTGGATTATGCTTAGATTAGTGCTGGATGTGATGGATTAGTGTATGAATGACTGTTTTGTATGAGTGCGAGTGAAGGTGCTGTATGTGTATATGAGCGTGCATTTGAATGGTGGATTGTCCGGTTTGCTGACTGCGCGTGCCACGTGGTGGCGTCATGTTTCGTCGAGTCGTTGTGTGAGCGTCGTGTAGTGTGTGTCGGCGTGCGGTGTCTTGTGGGCGCGCGTGGGGCTGTAATGCCCCCGCGCGCCCGTCTTCTAATTCATCTTGTTTTTGTTCATTATGTCTGCTTTTACATTGTGATAAGCAGGTGGTTGCTGGCAAAGCAGGTGAGACAGATGTTACACACAATGTACATGCCTATTCCGCCTCCAGTTCAAGGAGATTGATATGCTTTGAGTGCCAACAAGAGGGTCACATTGCCAAAAATTGCCCAATTCGTAGAGAACGACAGCAAGTGTGCTTCAACTGTGGCGCGTCCGGTCACACTGCAAATAACTGTCGCAAGTCGGAAAACTTGCGACTCAATCTTCAGCGTAAGAACCTGTCGACCCCCCGATAATTCCAGGTTGTTGATAAAGGTGTGGTGTGATGATGTGAAACGACCTATGTCCGTTCTCGTCGACACTGGCAGTACGAACTCCATTGTCATGACGAAATCAATCTTACGTATGGTACCAGAGCAAAAATGTACATTGAACCTGCAGTTGTTGAGTGGTGTAAGCGTTACCGCCAGTAAGAGCTTTATTCTCAAAAATGTTCGATTTTCTTCTGATGGTTGTGTCAAAATCAAATCGCTGCGCGTATGGTTGTGTGATTCTAACTATCGTCCACCGTTTGACATTATTTTCGGTATGGACGCAATATTGGCAGCCGGTGGAATGAATGTTTCGCCAGATGGCAAAGTGTCGTTTCGTGTGTCAAGTACGGCTGCACCGTGGGGATCTTGTCAGCAAAAGATTCCTTCATTTGATGCTGCAAAGCCTCAAGCTGCTGTGCTGCAGTCGAAGCCAAACCACACAGGGACCTCCACATTGGAGATAGTGGATTGTGATTTCAAGGCATTCTTTGACGGGGTAAGTGGATTGTGAACTGGTTCTGGGATAATGAAGTACCCAATAGAAGAATCAATTGTGCGAACTATGCTATTAAGCCGACAGAAAAAGCTGCTTTTGAAGCCGAGGTTAATTCGTGGATCGAGGAAGGTGTACTCATTCCCTACGACGATCTTTTGAACGGACGACGAGAAAATGCACGGTGTCATTGGAGCAAAATTGCCCTTGTTTGCAGTCAAACAGGAGAAGAAGGACAAAATCAGACCCGTGCTGGATTATAGGCGATTGAACTGTTATATTCGGAGTGCTCCTGGTATGGATTCGGCAGTGTGTGATGAAAAGCTCCGTAAGTGGAGGCGCATGGGCAGTGATGTGTCGATAATCGATTTGAAAAAAGCCTATCTCCAGATACATATGGCAACCGAACTACAAAGATATCAAGTGGTGGAATTTATGGGGAAGCAGTATACCATGACCAGGCTGGGTTTTGGACTATCAATCGGTCCCAAAGTCATGACGGAAATACTGAAGAAAGTTTTTCTCAAAGCCGATTTTGACACCAGTGGAGTTGACTTTTACATCGACGATGTGATAGTGGATAAATCTCGTGTAAGACCAGAACAAGTTGTTCAGCATCTGCAAAAATATGGTTTGATCACAAAAAGTCCTTGAGATCTGAACGGTGCCAGAGTACTCGGACTCAAAGTGGAAACCAAGCCATCTGGATTGCAGTGGCAGCGAGATGGAGATGTTCCCGATGTGCCAGATGTTTTGACAAAAAGGTCTCTGTTTTCATTGTGCGGCAAGTGGATCGGCCACTTTCCTATAGCCGGTTGGCTTCGAGTGGTATGTGGACTAATCAAGCGGCGCGCGTCTGAAGGCTTAGAAAACAAGTCGAATGCGCATTGGGATGCAGAAGTAGATGAACATACTGCAATAATTATTAAATCAATCGCCGACGAAGTGAAACATCGAGATCCGGTACGTGGTTTTTGGTGTGTTGAGGATCGCCGACCCAGGATATGGGTCGATGCCAGTAACATCGCCACTGGCGTTGTTCTTACAGTGGATGGAAAACCAGTGGAAGATGGTTGCTGGCTGAGGAAGCCGAACGACTCTTCGCATATTAACGTGGCTGAGTTAGACGCGGCGGTTAAAGGAATAAATTTGTGCTTGAAGTGGGGATTCCGAGAAGCTGAGTTGATAACCGATTCGTCTTTCGTTCATGGTTGGCTGACCAGCGCGGTTCATAATACACATCGGATTCGAACACACGGCATGTCCGAAATGCTGATCCGCAGACGACTGGATGTAATCCGTGAATTGCTGGCATCGTTTTCACTGGAACTGCATGTGAGACAAGTAGACAGCAAAGAAAACATCGCCGACGCCATGACACGTCCACCCCGTTTCCTGCCGTTACTTTCTTCTGGTACAACAAGTGGATGTTACGCTATAACCAGGGATGAGCGCGAGGTCATACAAGGCATCCACGATAGCAGTGGGCACATGGGTGTACAGCGTACAAAGGAACTCGTTTCAAATGTGTTTCCATCTGTGAGCTCTATTGAGGTGGACGAGGCGATACGTCATTGCGAATCATGTCGTCGGATAGATCCGGTAAATCGCACAAAGAATCATCATGGCTCACTCAGTGTTCCCGCCGTATGGAGAAGACTTGCAATAGATATTACGTACCACAACCATGCCGCGTACTTGTCCATCATCGACTGCTGTTCTAGGTTTACTATCTGGAGAAAATTGAGCAATTAAAATGCTGCGTCGGTGGTTGCCGCTCTGGAGAGTGTATTCGTTGATTTTGGTCCACCCTGTAGCGTTTTATCCCATAATGCGCCGGTATTTCTCAGTACTGAGTTCTCCAGCCTTCTGCACGAGTGGGAGGTTTATCATGAAAAGTAGTGTGCATATCGTCATCAAGGAAATGGCATATGTGAACGTGTACATCATACTATCAAACGAATGGCGTCCAGAACAGGATGCACAATCGGTAAAGCAGTTTTTTACTACAACGCGACGACAAGTCAATCTACCAGTGAGACGCCATTTGCAAGTGTTTTCAGAGCCGCACCGCAACTACCGAGAATACGTCGAAGTCGTGTTCTGACATCTACCAAGTTACGTCAAACTTGGACGAATTCGTGCCGTCGTGATGGAGTTTCATGCATGTACAAACCTGGTGACATGGTATTTCTACGCCCACCGGATGGTCGCTGCACTACAAAATGGACAGGACCACATCGAGTGGAAAGTGCGAATAGATGGACAGTAAATATTGGTGATGGTGTCAACAGACATGTGTCGCATGTTCGTCCAGTGGGACGTTCGTCAGCCGCACGGATCAGCCGCACGATCGTGTCTTCTGTTCCCGTACAACATTCCAATGGATCCAGTGCTGACAGCGAAGATACGGCACGGAATGTAGTTTCACTACAGGACTCAAACGTTCGTGATGAAGTCCCTGCTACTGGGCGGTACAATTTTCGTGAGCGGGCCAACTTGAGGCGACCTGCTCGTTATCGGTCGTAGTGTACGATTATATTCCTGCGTGTATTGTTCATTTGATCATTTGTTCAGTTGATGTTTATGTTACAACGTGTTTTTGGGAGGTTTTCCGAGTTTGTGATAGTTTGTGATGCTACAGGGTGATGTTCCTTTGCTGACTCGGGGCAGTGTTAGAGTTGATTAAAGAGTCAGCAAGCTACTGTGGTAAAGAGCGCGTGTGCATCGCTGTGCGATACCGCATTTCAAGTAACGGCGTCCCCATGAGACAACGTTAGGTGCGATGTCCTTGTCAAGGCCAAAGGCGAGCAGTGTTTGTTCAGTGATCGGCGGTGGTCGTGCGTGCGCTGTCTGTGCGTTGTGATTTGTGTGACATAGTCTGTGTGTGTTACTATTTGTGTGTGTTTATATATATAGTCTGTCTTACATACTGCTTTAGAAAACATTGTTTCATTAAAAAAACGTTAAATATACGTTTGTCAAAAAAACACTTGACCAACAAATTACCTTGTCTTGTTCTGCTGTCAACATTTTCCGAATCTGTACATAAATAAAACGAATTTAAAACTAATTTGAAAAACATCATTGCATTTTTTCATAAAAGACATGGTTTCTTTAAAAAAAACACATGATTACTAAATGAATTTGTTTTGTTCTGCTGACAAACTATTTCAAATATCCACATAATTATAACCATCTTTAAAAACATGGGTTTTCTCAATGAAGAAAACCTAAACCACCGGATCCGGATACACTTTCAAACAGACTCCTGAGGTATTTATTGATAAATATTTTTGTTTTTTATACTATTATCAAATTATCTTTGAAATAAGACACGTAAATATGTACAAAACGTCAATTAAACTCGTTTCTATGTACTAAAATCCAACATCCGATGACAATTGGGGCTAATTCCAAAAAAAAAACTAAAAAAACATATTTTTTTGCAAAAAAACCGCAACCAAAAATAACGTTTTTTGCATCACTAGTCACCACTGTAGATGGCCCACAGTGGGGACCATGTATTCTAAATACTTGCTGGTACGCGCCATGTATTCTAAATACTTGCTGGTACGCGCCATGTATTCTAAATACTTGCTGGTACGCGCTTAAAACGCCAATAACAACAACTGCTTCAGAAATCACGTGCAAATGTGTTCAATCCTGATACGTCAAATGTGTATAATCCTGACACGTCGAATGTGTTATTTTGTTGTCTGTTTTGTTTATATCTGAACAACCGTTGAGTTTGTCAACATTTTTGTAATAGGGTAACATTTAACAACACTTAACATTTATTTATGAACAATGTGTTGGTGGTGTTCTTGACATTTAAGTACCATTACCACTAATTATTGACAATTTGCTGAGTGTAAAGCACTTGCGTGGTTTTCTTTTCAATAGTTCTTTAGCTATGTATAGTGCAATTTTTGTTATTTCTGTGGTGGTCTCAGAAAAATCGGTTCCAAACACCTAGTGTTTTTCTAGCACCTATAAATGTTTTAGCACCTATAATTTTCATTTTTTATATGTAATTTGGTATTCCCAGATTGCTTTCTTGCAAGGATATCACTCTGAATGAGTTATTTGTAGCGAAAATTGAGGGTTATTTGTTCTTTACCGACGTTTCGACTGAGAATTTACCAATTGGAAAGGCACCAGCGGCACGCACACATACACACAGGTTGATTGCCGAATTCAGCCGACTCGATGGCTGTGGGTCGCATCGGCGGTGCGCCGATTTTGTCGCTGGGACGCCGCCAGTTTCGGGGCCGCGACCAGTGGCAGCGCTGTGTGTCTAGCGCCAGCGATGAACACGTCGACACTGTGGTGTGCGGCGCCGGCGTCATCGGCAGCTCAGTGGCCTACCATCTGGCCCAGCTAGGACACGCCCACAGCACGTTGCTGCTCGATCTGACCGGATCCGACCACCCCGCGGCTCCTCCGCCGCCCACCAACCCGGACCGCGTGCAGAGCATCGGGCTGGTGAGTTGTCTGCAGTCGCGCCAGCTGCCGTCGCTGCTGGTGGGGCGCAGTCAGCAGCTGTACCGTCGACTGGCTGCCTGCGGCCACGAGCTGGGCGTCCAACACACGGGCAGTGTACACGTGGCGCGCTGTCACCAACGACTGCACCATTTTCGACGGCTGGCGGCTGCTGCGCGCGCCCAACTGCAAGTACTGTCCGTGGACGACGTGCTCGAGCGTTGTCCCTGGCTGAGCGCCGACGGCCACCCGGAGGCAGCCGACCCGCTGGTGGGCGGCGTGTGGCTACCGGACGACTTGTGCGTGTGTCCGACGCGACTGGCGGCCGTCTTCACCGACCAAGCAGTGAAGGCCGGCGTGCGACTGGTGACTGCGGCCGACGTGCGTGGCATTCTCACCACGGCCGACTCCGGTGGCGGCGGCAGCGGTGGCAGGACGGTGGTGCGCGGAGTGCAGTTGTCCGACGACCGTGTGATCGCGTGCAGTCGCCTGGTGAACGCGGCCGGCACATGTGCTCGCCGCATCTCACAGCTGCCCGACAAGCCGGTGCGACTGCCGGTAATGTCGTGCGAACACTACCGCATGACCACCAGCGCCGTGCAAACATGGAGTGGGGCGGCGGAGGCGGCGCCGGTCGTGTGTGACCCGGACGCCCGCATAACGGCGCGGGTGAGCTCTGTCGATGGCAGTGTCGTATCGGCCGGCTATGAGCCGCGCTGTCGTCCGGTGCTGCGGCCGAGCGACACGGCCGATCTTGACTGGGACCGGCTGTATGAGGCGCTGTTGCGACGACTGCTGGTGCTGCTGCCGCACGTGGGGGACGCGACGGTGACGGCCGCCGACGTCGCCGCCGAGACGTTCTCGGCCGATGCGCACTGGACGCTCGGCGAGACGGGCGAGACCGAGGGCTACTTCGTGGCGGCCGGCTTCGGCGAGCAGGGCGCGGCGGCGGCCGGCGGTGTGGGGCAGTTGCTGGCGTCGTGGATCGTCGACGGATGTCCGCCGTCGGCTGACGTGCATGAGATGGACGTGCGTCGCTTTTTGGCGCTGCACAACAACGCCGAGTTTCTGAAGCGGCGCATGCGCGAGGTGCCCGGCCGGTGTATGCGCGTGCCGTGGCCGTTTGCTGAGTTCTGCAGCGGCCGGCGGCTGCGCACGTCGCCAATCTTCAGCCGGTTGAAGGCGGCCGGCGCGAGGTTCGGCGCCGTCATGGGCTACGAACGGCCGTCGTATTTCGACCCGGCGACAACAGCAGCGACGCCGGCGTCTTCTTCCTGCGCCCCGTCATCGCCGGACGATGACGACGACGACATGACGGCGGCGCGCGACTTTCACGTGGCGCACACGGACACGTTCCACTGTCCGCGCTGGTTCGACCGCGTGCGCAAGGAGTATGCGGCGTGTCGCGAACGCGTGGCCATCAGCGACTACTCGTCGTTCACCAAGATCGACCTGCTGAGCGGTGGATCGGGTGAGACACTGGTGCGCTGGCTGCAGCGTCTGTGTAGCAACGATGTGGACATCGCCGTCGGCAATATCGTGCACACGGGCATGCAGAACGAGCGCGGCGGCTACGAGAACGACTGCAGTCTGGCGCGCATTGCGCACAATCACTACATGGTGATTTGTCCGACGGTTCAGCACGCGCGCTGTCAGTGGTGGCTGCGCTCACACGCGCCTGCTGACGGCAGCGTGGTCATCAACGATATCACTTCGTTGTACACGGCACTGTGCGTGATGGGACCGTTGGCGCGCGAGCTGCTGGCCGAGGTGACCGACACGGACCTGGAGCCGCGCCACTTTCCTTTCTTCACGTTCAAGGAGATCGGCGTCGGCATGGTGTCGGGAGTGCGTGCCATGAACATGACGCACACGGGCGAGCTGGGCTGGGTGTTGTACGTGCCCAACGAGTTTGCGCTGTACGTGTACGATCTGCTGGTGCAGCGCGGCGAAAACTACGGCCTCTCGCTGGCCGGCTATCTGGCCATGCGTTCGTTGCGCGTGGAGAAATTTTACGCGTTCTGGGGCCAGGATTTGGGCACGACGACCACGCCGCTCGAGTGCGGCCGGGCGTTCCGCGTCAAGTTCGCCAAGAACAACGACTTTATCGGCCGCGAGGCGTTGCAGCGGCAGCGCGAGCAGGGCGTGCGGCGGCTGTACGTGCACTTCACGCTGCAACAGCACAATCCGTACACGGACCCGTGGCCGTGTGGCGACGAGCCGATCCTTCGCGACGGCCGCACCGTCGGACTGGTGACAACGAGCGCGTTCGGCTACACGCTCGGCAGCATGGTGTGTCTGGGATTCGTGCAGAACCTCGGCCGTGATGTAGAGGACGAGTCGCGTGCTGCACGTCATGAACACCAGGAGAGAGCGAGCTGGGAGCGGCCGGCCAACATTATCAGCAACGAGTTCGTGATGCGCGGCAACTACCACATCAGCATTGGCAACAAGTTGTTCGCCGCCAAGCCGTGTCTTGTGTCGCCGACGTTGACAGGTCGCGTTGTCTCGACGACGGGCGGTCAGCAGCCTCAGCAGCAGACGCGCTACCAGCCGACACAGCACACGTCGGTGTGATGCCCCACCAGCCTTGCTCCCATGTGTGCTGGTTGCCTGGTCACGTGATCGTCGAGCTTTGATCACGTGATCGCTGTGTATGAGGCTGCGACGGCGGTTAAATGGGTCAAACGCCAGGTATTTCATTGTCACGTGACCCATTTGACCGTGTTTATAGCGTATAGAGTACAATTGTTTTGTTGATCTTTTAATTTAATTTAATTTGAAAAAGTGTGGTGGGTTGTGTGAAATTTTGTAGAGAACGGCAAGTATTCGAACCACCTTAGATATTACTGTGCCATTTTTACTCATGGACATCACTTCACTTCGACAATTCGTGCATCGTGTTTATGCAGTCGCGTCCAGTGGGCGTGGAAAAGCGGGTAGGAGATTACACGTTCATTTGCATAACCTGACGTGTTGTATATGATTTCTCATCAATTGTGATTTTTGTGAATGCGTGTTATGATCATTTACCATTGACTCAAGCAGCTGTATATGTATATATATAAAAGAGATCCTCTGTCTGTCTGTGTGTTTGTCTGTCCCACCCTCCTTGGTCACATTTTCAGCAAGCTGCTACTCGGTAACCACTTAATGTACCCGCCAACAATTTATACCATTACGCTGGAAATTCTCTTGTCTACACGATAGGATAAATTTAAAATTTTAAAAATAAAACCAAAAAAAGTTATCGCGGTGAAAAGACAAAATGAACCCTGAAAAAATCGAAAATTTTGGTCAATATTCCTACATCTACTCCTCATAAACCAGAAATGGTACAGTAATACAGATTATACCACTGTGTAGAGAATTTTCTGTTCTACAAGATAGGTTATAATTCATATCCAAAAATAGAACATAAAAGATGTAAACATGACAAAATTTCAATCTATATTCAAAATTATATTTAAACTCCACGCGTCCGATTTTCTATACTTTTTTCTCTATTTATCAAAAACTGATTATCACACATCTAAATAAATAATACCATCATGCTGGGAATTTTTTTGCTACAACACGGTATAATTTTTAATTTTCCAAAGTGTATTAAAAAAAAGTTACGGAGGTGTGAAGTGTAAATGACAAAGTCAAAAAGGCATAATTATCGCACAAAAACGTGAATATTTTGGTCAATATTCCGCTATCTATTCCTCATAAATCAGCAATGGTACAGCTATAAAAATTATACTATTGTGTAGATAATTTTGTGTTCTACAAGAAAAGTTATAATTTATACCCACAAATGATACAAAAAATGTGTAAAATTGGCAAAATTGTCAAATACATCCAAAATTACACTTGATCACCGGGCGCCTAAATTAATTCATTTTTCTACCTATTTCTCAGGAACTATTTGTCACACATTAAAATAAATTATATCATCGTGCTGGAAATTGTATTTTTTTAAATGCGGTATAATTCTTAATTTTCCAAAGTGTATCTGAAGGAAGTGACGGCGGTGTAAAGTCAAAAGGACATATTGCCAATTTGACAGCTATTATGCGCACTTGCGATTACACAGGAATATACTACTGTGTAGAGAATTTTGTGTTCTACAAGAAAAGGTGTAATTTATACCCACAAATGATACAAAAAACGTGTAAAATTGGCAAAATTCTCAAATACATCCAAAATGACACTTGAACACCGGGTGACTACAATTTATTCATTTTTATACCCATTTCTCAGGAACTATTTGTCATACATTAAAATTAATTATACCATCGTGCTAGAAATTTTTGTTCCTACAGTACGGTATAATTATTAATTTTCCAAAGTGTATCTGAAGGAAGTTACGCCGGTGTAAAGTCAAAATGTCATGTTGCCAATTTGACAGCTATTATGCGTACTTGCGATTACACATGAATATACACTGATTAAATTTCACTGAAGTCCAATCACAATTTACGCACTTGCGATTACACAGGAATATACTACTGTCTAGAGAATTTTGTGTTCTACAAGATAAGCTATAATTTATACCCACAAATGATACAAAAAACGTGTAAAATTGGCAAAATTCTCAAATACATCCAAAATTACACTTGAACACCGGGCGACTAAATTTAATTCATTTTTCTACTATTTCTCAGTAACTATTTGTTACACATAAAAATAAATTGTACCATCGTTCTAGAAATCTTTTCTTCTACAATACGGTATAATTTGTAATTTTCCAAAGGGTATCTGAAGGAAGTTACGGCGGTGTAAAGTCAAAAGGACATATTGCCAATTTGACAGCTATTATGCGCACTTGCGATTACACAGGAATATACACCGATTAAATTTCACTGAAGCCCAATCACAATTAAGAATGCATCATATTATCTCCAAGCATGGATGGTGTGGTTTTATTGCGTACAGTTTAATTAATGCTACACTCTACTGAATATAAAGGCTTTATTGTCCTCAATAACGTTCCGCACGACGGGCGGGTAAAATGCTATTGGGAACAAAGTAAACTACTGAATTTAACTGTGTAATTTAATTGGTTTAATTTCAAGTTGCATAAGCATAAGTTGCATAAGGATATGGGCTGCAATATCATGTAATGCCAACTTATGCTGTTTTAGCGGAAGCATTAACCTGGAATTATAGAGATGACAGAAGGTTGCATTGTTTTGATAGTGTTGTGGAAAAACATGTTTTCTAAATTGAAACATAAATTTCACATTTAGACTTTTAGATTAGCTATAACTTTCCTGTGGGTTTGTTTTTCTTTTTCAATTTGCACTAATTTTTTTATGAATTGAATATTAATTATATTTTATGAACTGTTCCGCACGACGGGCGAATTAAATGTATCTATAAAGAGTGGGTTTAAATGATAGCGAGGTATATGATATTTTGCTAGCAGTAAATATTCTAGCGATGGAAGTAGAATAGCTCTTAAGCAAATGATTTTGGAGAATGATGTGAACCTTTAAATATATTTTGCGATCTGATGATATATGTATTAGGAATAATACGTAGCAGAATATAGATTGCATAATATAATATCGGCTGTAATATCAAGGGCTGCATTATCGATGTAATCCAAAAAATAACAACTGTATGAATATGATGCATTAGTGGAAGCATTAACCGGGAATTATGAGATAATATGATAATGGTGTAAAATTATATCGCATTATGCAACAAATGTGAATTTAGCTACCTTACAGTTTGGTCCCGATACTATATTGGCGGGTTGAGAGAAAAGTATTGGTGGGCCGCGTGTTTGGGACCCCTGGGGTAGATAATCTCAGTCTTCTGATTACAAATTATGATCGCATCAGTATATTTTGTGATCACAAACTAATAAGTTAAATCACCTCAGACTAGGCTGAGAGCGGTCAAGATTGAATGGTTGGGTTGGGTTGGGTAGGTTTGACTCAGGTTATATTGGGTTTTAATGATAGCGGAAAATAGATAAATTTTAACAATAAATATTATAGCGGTAAAAGTGAAATAGTACTTAAGCAAATGATATTGGGGAATGATGTTAAGTAATAAATATAGTTTGGAAACAGTCTGATGAAAAGATTTCATCATCTTTCATTGTTTGTTTCGTGTTTGTGTTCTGAATTATACCACACGACGGGCAGATTTATATATCAGGCGGGTTGAGGGATAATATTTGTCAAAATAAGAACAAAAATATTCACATTTAGACTTTTCTATTGGTTAAGATATTTATAGGTTACATTTTTTGCTTTTCAATTTGTATTCATTATATTTTATGGATTTGATATGAATTTTATTGTATGAATTGTTCCGCACGACGGGTGGGTTTAAAAAAGTGTTTTTAGATCATTTTTTCAAATGGTTCATTTAAAAAAAGGTTTTTTTTTTTAAATAAAAATGTTCCGCGGGCAGCAACTATAGACAATAGAACGTTCAATTTACCCTGTAGAATTAATCCATACACAAAACCAATGGATTTGACTTCAAGATGCAGAACGGATCGTGTTCGAGTTCTGAATTATTCAGCACGACGGGCGGGTTTAAAAATGACTCAGGCGGACTGAGGGGAAATATTGTGTCGAAATAAAAATAATTAAACTTATAATTTTCAATTGATTTATTGATTTATATTTATTAATTTATTGATATATTTTATAATTTATTGATTTTATTGATATATATTTATTTAATTTTCAATTTATTAATTGATTTATATTTTTATGAGTGTACCCTATTTCATTTTTATTTTTCCATATTTTTTATGAATTGAATATGAATTTCATGTTATGAATTGCTCCGCACAACTGGCGGGTTTTAATGCTATATATATACATAAAGAAGAAATTATCTGTCTGTCTGTGTATGTATGCTTGAATATGAGGTGACATAATTGCGCTGGTTCATGGTTCGCTGGTTCAATGATCAGGGGCTTCAAACGCAAACGAAGCGATGGCTCATTTTTATGAAATAAAAATGTCCCGCGGGCAGCAATAAAACGTTCAATTTCACCGTGTAGAATGAATTCATATACAAAACTAATGGATTTGACTTCAAGAACCAGAACGGATGGTGTTCGAGTTCTGAATTATTCCGCACGTCGGCCGGGTTTAAATATGAGGCGGGCTGAGTGAAAATATTTTGTCAAAATGTAAATTAAAAATAATGAAATTTAGACTTTTTAATTGATTAAGGTTTTTATGAGTTTGCCTTATTTATTTTTAATTTGCAATATTCTTATGAATTCTTCCGCACAACGGGCGGGTTTTAATGCTAGTACTTGAATAAACGTGATCGATTATATCGAGGCA
Organism: Sacculina carcini; assembly: GCA_916048095.2. Lineage (NCBI taxonomy): Eukaryota > Metazoa > Arthropoda > Thecostraca > Sacculinidae > Sacculina > Sacculina carcini. Next base: position 4,030,423 of record OU696584.1, read on the forward strand.
GGTTCCACAATCAAGTGGTCACGGGGGCGGCCGCGATATCACAGGTTTCTCTTGATACACGTCAGTCCAGCATCGTTTGTCGTAGGCGAACATCATGTCGCTGTCACATCACCACTGTTCCACGCTATCACTCCCAACCCCTGTCCTCTCCGGAGATCTACAGATAGATACCATGTCTACACCACATGTGTGTTAGAGGTATTCAGCAAAATCCACACACAGGCGCGCTCACACACACGCACATTTTGCATTAGCTTGGCCGTCATTCACGGCAACGCTGTCTCCACCAAATTATATATATATATATATATATATATATGCGTGCTTGTAAACACACACACGTGTAGCTAAAATAGACACAGACACAAAATGAAACACCTGTATTCAGAGGCTTGTGTGTGTGTGTGTGTGTGTGTGTGTGTGTGTGTGTAAATATAAGCGTGTATGCGCATGACATGCACCCACGTCGGATAGTAAGAACGTGCAACACACAGACACGCACACATATGGAACAAGAAAAAACAGGCGGAAAAACAACTAACAAAACAACTACACCAATTCACACATGCATAAACACATCATGAGTGTTTGCGTGCGAGTGCTTAGATTGAACTTCTCAACAGTATCATTTGCCCAGGATTCCAAGACATGCACGCACCCTAACGCACACCAACTATGAATTTTGCTCTTTTCATAGGCAACAGCCAACTTGTAGAAAAATAATAAACAGTGCATATATATGTGTAAATATATATACACAGTCAACAGTTAACCACAATGAAATTAAAATGCACCAGCACACACACACGCATACAAGCATGGCGCGCATGCATGTTAGTCGGTGATTGGAGTGGCCGCGTCGGCACTGTCTGACTTGGCGCACTTGGTGGGCGTGGCCAAAGAGGGTGTGACGTCATCGTCGGCAACACGCTTGACCCGAGTGACGTCATCGGTGCTCACGGTCTGTGTGACGTCACACTGCTTCGGGGTGGCCGTCTCACTCTGTTTTCACGAATCCATACACGAAGACAGGCACACACACACACACACACACGAATGCCCGAGTTAATCACAACTGATACTGCTGAAAAATCGGTGAAATAGCCAGTAATGAATAGCGCAACAGAGACAGAATGGCAGGGAAGTAACAGAACAACAGAGAACAGAACCGAGACAGACGAACCGCACAGAATAGAAGAACAAACAAGTAGCCGACAGTAACAGAGCAAAAGTGTCTGTTCCCAACAGAACAGAGTCGACGATATCACGGCGAAAGCGACAAAAAACGACCACAGTGGTGATGCGAGGACATTTTCCATGAGTGGCATACTGAAGTGGCTTGAGCTATACAAGCAAAAATTGACAGAGTAAAACAAACACGCGCTACCGATCCAGAACCGGCGCGCAAATGTTTGCCAGCTGGGAAAGGATGATGCAGAATAGACTCCAGGCTAATTATTGGAGACAATTAAACCTTCCTTCCCAGCTGCATTCTCCATAGGAAATTTCACTGGACACATCAAATGATGAATGATCACAGGCAAACGTCTATGAACGCGGTGAAAATTTAAAAATAAATCATTTATATTGATAAATCAATTAACATATGACATATGTATAGCAAATAAAAACACGTTAATTCAAGACTGACACTCAACTTCAGCGTGAGTTGTATACTATGATGATAATACGAGCGAGCATATGGCGACAGTGGCGCCACCTGTGTGCCAATCGTCAATCACCTGATTGTCGCCGTTGAGTGGCGCGGTGGTGGTGGTGTGTTGTTCATTGTTGTTGTTGCCATTGTTGCCATTGTTGTTGTTGTTGGAGGCATTATCGTGACACTGGTCCGTGTTTGTCGGAGTCAGGGACGATGTGGTCCAGGCCTGGCCATCATTGTGGCCAACAACATCATCATCAGCAGCAGCAGCGACGCTCGCAGTTTCTTCAACATCATCAACCTCATCATCGGCGTTCAGTGTGGCACACGACGAACTGCCAGCTATAGACACCACCTGCCCACAACAACAACAACAACAACAACAACAACACTGTTCTAAATGCACTGGCAAGCTTTATGCTTCAAAATTTGAACTTGTTCACACCGCAAAACAGCCGCAAACACTATGAATAAGGATGCAAAGCGCCAGGCTGTTTTATCCTGTTAGGAGTCAGGTTAGAACACACTGATAAAATTTCTGTGTCAGTAAATATCACAGCGAGCATATTGACGCCAGCACCTGCCAGTCAGTAATTGTGTCTTCTGCGTGAGTTCAACCAATGAATGTCGGTCTCGTGTTAGTGAGTGAGCAAGTTAATGAGCGAGTGAGTGAGTCAGTGAGTGAATGAGTGAGTCGGTATCAGTCAGTGAGTGAGTGAATGAGTCAGTGAGTGAGTCAGTGAGCGAGTGAGTGAGTCAGTGGGTGAGTGGGTCAGTCAGTCAGTGAGTGAGTGAGTGAGTCAGTGAGTGAGTGAGTGAGTGAGTCAGTATCAGTGAGTGAGTCAGTGAGTGAATGTGTCAGTGAGCGGGTGCATCAGTGAGTGAGTCAGTATCAGTCAGTGTATCAGTCAGTGTCAGTCAGTCAGTGTATCAGTCAGTATCAGTCAGTCAGTGGGTGAGTCAGTGTATCAGTCAGTCAGTGTATCAGTCAGTGAGTGTATCAGTCAGTGAGTGTATCAGTCAGTGAGTGAGTCAGTGTATCAGTCGGTGTATCAGTCAGTGAGTGAGTCAGTGTATCAGTCGGTGTATCAGTCAGTGTCAGTCAGTCAGTGTATCAGTCAGTGTCAGTCAGTCAGTGTATCAGTCAGTATCAGTCGGTGGAGACCCACGTGACGCACCGAGTCGTTGGTGGTATCATCCCCGCTGGCCGCTGCTACAGTGCCGGCCGCATCATCGTTGTTGCCGGCAGTTACGCCGGGTCCAGCTGCCGGTGGCTGGAGGGCACTGCCGACAGAGTCGTTGGTATCAGCGTCCTCCTCGACAATGACGTCGCCGCACGCCGTCACCTGCTCGGCTGGTGTCACCGATGACGTCTCTCCGTTGAAACAATTCTAACACCACACAAACATACACACACATGTCATATGCATGCAGTCAAACACACATAGGGAAAATTATGGTGCTAATCCCCGATCTGAGTCAGTAATATCTCTCTCTCTCCCTTATTCAGCCGGTAATATCGTTCGTTCTTGTTCCATTCACTCGCTGAATGCCGACACATGTAGCCTGGCAGCTTGAACGATGATGCGAGCATATTTGCGTGTCATCACACAATCATTATGCATTGTGCGAAGCGGAAAGTCAACTCACTTCAATTAAACAAACACATAATTAAACAAGCCGACGATATACAATTAAAATATAGCTCTGAATAATTAGTAACAACCAAATACATACACAGCGATACAACGAGAAGGAGAAACAGAGAAAACGCCAGAGATAGAGAGGGGAGAAATCGAATGACAGGGACAAGCACTCACGTCCTCTGTCTTCTGCTGGTCATGACTGGAGTCGCCCGCGCCATTCTGAACAAGCACCACCACCACACAACACAACAAAACACACCACACAGTCAAACGCAATGTGCTCAGATGATGGAAACACCAATTAAGATACTGAATGATTGACACAACATGCAACATCCCGGCGAAATGGCCAGCCAAAATCGGAAACTGGCCAAATTGGACTTTAAACAGTTTTCACTTACGTTTCAGCATAAACAATATACATCGCGTCCTATAAATATCACCCGATCCAATCAAAATATGCCCAAATTAAAATATGTTTAGCAATCAATAATTAAAACTGATTCAATATTAAGCCACACCCAATTAAACCCAAAAACAAATCATGCAGCAGTTACACATTATCCCAGGCCCGTGGACCAATACTGTGCACGTGACCGCGTTACCTGGGCACTTGTACTGTTATTGTTGTTGTTGTTGAATGCCGGCATGTTTTGCAGCAGTTCCGGCTTGTTGTGAGCAATCACGTGATGAGCAAACATCACCTGCTCAATACAGTGAGGCGTCCATCGCGTGTCCTCTGACGTCACAACACACACACACACACACACACACACACCATGTCATACAAGGTGTCGCCAAATACACCCAGAATCCCACTTAAAACATGTCATTTAACATTGCACTTCAATTATTTTCTATCTCTGGTTTTACACTGATTTTGTATTCTTTCCATTCCTGCAATGCGTTTATTTGATTATCAATGATATTCCACTTACGACCAGTGATCGTACCCCCTAATTCGGTCGTAACTTGTATATACTGGATATGAAGATGTGTGAGCACCACATAAAATACCACATCAACGTACAATATCACCGTCGAAATGGCGACGTAACTGTGTTTTGCACAGGACGTGAATCAACGTGACGTGACCTGGTTACCTTCACTGCAGAGTCGCTGGCTGGCGCGTCGCACGTGGTCGACCATTTTCAAGTACTCGGCCACTGTGTACTCGATGGTGCGCTCGCTCATGCCCGGCATGGCCAACATGCACTCGTCCGACATGTACGGCACTGAGTCAGGTAGCGTGGCCGACAACACAGCTGCGACACACACACACACACACACACATTTACACACTCAAACACCAGTTCAGTTCAAGTTCTATTTGCTTACTTTGCACAAGCAAAAATTAAAAATAACAGATATGCAAGAATGTGGATATGGAAAATCTGTTGAGACTTGTCTCTTTTGCAGACTTGAATAATAATGCTTATTTTGGTCTAACTTGATAACCGTGATTATAATAACTAGGGCGACCTTTTGTTGCAAATGCAACTTTTCTATCATAGCATCTTGTCATCATAAGGAGCCCAAAAATCAATATTTTATTGATCTGAGATAAGTATTAAATAAGTTTTAATGCAACTTTTTGTTTTAGCGCAACTTTTTCATTTTAAGACGAACAATTTAGATTTATGATTTTTTTTAACTTTACAACAATTGTTTCACACTGAAAAGGAAAATTTGCAGTTGTAAAGTTGTACAATGCAGTATATGTTTATGTATTGTCAACATAACCTCGATAAGCATGTATCTGGAAGGTGGGTGAATATTGTGTGTGTCCGTATGTCGTGCCACTTTAAAACTGAAAATTTGTGCAACACAATTGAACTTTAATTTTTACACTTTTCGAGCAACCTTAGAGTAACTAGTTAGATCAACAACACTTGAATATAATTACCGTATAATCAGATGATGTTATATCTGCAAAGCCCATTTAGACCTTGGAACATTTAAGAAAATTGAAATCAAGTGAGATCACTACCAGACATCAGTGCGACAGACTAGACAAACATGTGAAACACACAATCTTAACGCAAACGCGAATGCTCAAAATGCATTACGTAGAAACGTGAAACTCCCAAAGTGTAATGTTAAGGAGTGATTTCAGTGTTTAAATTTTATTATCCTATTATTTAGAATTGACGATATTTAGCGAACCACTGAGCTGAATTTACTAGCGCAACTATTTGCGATTTTTAGCGCTTCCAAATCGCCAGTGAAGTGACAGTTGAAGCTAAAAAAACATGCAATCCTAGCACAACCGCGAGTGCTCGAAACGTATTGTAGTAGTAGCTATCGAATGTAAAAAGTATAAATTTTCCTCACAAAAAGTGGTTTTCATAATTACCGTATATTTCGGCCTATAAGGCGACCGTCAGATAAGACGAGGTACAAGATTAGAGCACATTTTTAAGGTCAAGGTTAATTCAAGGTCTGACTTTTATATCGGTTGTATAAGACGAACCACAATTTTTAAGGGTGATTTTTTTACTTTAAGGGTCGTCTTATACGACGAAATATACGGTAAGTGATTTTCACTAACCTCTTACGGGTTTTAGTTAAATTTGTGCTAAATTTTAAGTGCAACTTTTTAGCGCAACTTTTAGGTTTTTTAGCGCACCAAAAGGTCACCCTAATAATAACAAAACAATATAGTGAAACATATATATGTGCGTGAGTGTGTTGGTGCGTGTACAGTGAGTGATGCTAGTACTGACCCGAGGCCATGGCGGGCCCGACCCCCTTCAAGTTGCTCATGGCCTGTATGGCTGACGTGAGATCGTCCTTCTTCATCAGCTGTCTGATAGCCTTCTTGGTCTCCAACTGTACGACGCGCGGAGTGTTCATGGTGATCAGCTCCTTGAGGCGCGGACGCCACTTGCCACGCTACACACACACACACACACACACACACACACACACACACACACACACACACACACACACACACACACACACATGTGACAAGTGAGCAGGGACGATGCCAGCCAAAAGTTAACAGGAGCTTAGAAGCATGTGCGTAGATTTGTGTCCAATATCGGAGGACGAGGATAACATACTAAAAGTTGGCTCAGTTGGCCAAGCTCAGTGACCCGCAAGGCATTGTCGGCCAATTCGGCAATGTTCTGCGAACATGGCTACATACATCAACATACACTGTCTTGTATGGTCAATAAAAAATGGATTCAAGAATGTTCAGCAGAATTCGCCGGGGTATAATAGTATTATTCGGTGGGGTTTATTATCATCTACCTTAATCAAACAATGATTGGGTTCATATAACCCCACACCCAGGAGCTAAGAACTGCACTAGAATCAGCTAGACCCCTAGAGAACAACAAAACAGAATCATTATGCAGTGCAATAGAGTATAAGCAGGGTGAACCGTACTCCCTCAACCAGAGCCGTAGCAACCGCCCCCCTATACCCCCGGCTGAGGCCACGAGTATTGAGGAGCCCATTGCCTCACGCATGATATTGAAATTTAACATAAACTGGCGCATACCAATCCCCAGCTTAATGGAAACCGATGGATATCTCGCAACCCAAAGTCCCAAGTAACTGCATTTTCCAATAGTCGGACCTCATATAATGAGGTTTACTTGTATGGGTACCCCAAGTATTGCCTTCGGGGGGCATAAGACCTCACATCGGCTCTGCCCCCAACCATCCACCCTGTATATTGATACTCATTCATTTGAACACATATCAGACACAGAAGTCTCACAAAGACGTACACCAAAGACGCCTGGTAATTTATAATCACTGTCATCGCGCCCCCAAACTGGAACGCTCGACTTGTGCGATAAATGATAGTTAAAGACGTGATAGTGGCTCATAAAGTGGACGTACTACACCCACAACTAGACTTAGATTAGACCTAGAACTAGACTAGACCAACAACTGACACCACCTAGAAAATTACATGAGCAATCATTGCGACACAACCAACCAGAAACACCAGCATCAACACCTTGTTAGTCATCACAGCCACTCACCGCCAGCTTCCATTTGATGGTCTGAATGAGCTCCTCGTGCGTCAAATAGCCTGTGCCCTCCTTCTTGCTGCGCTGCTGAATTCTCTTGGGCAGCTCGTTGTGATACCTGGTCACGCACACGACCATCACGCTCATCAACACAGAGAAACTGTATGGGAGAATAGGGGAGGAGATCGGAGGAATTTTCCGATACATTGAAAGTACAACAATAAGCGACAGTGGCAGGTCGAAGAGGCTTGACTATTACAAACATCTAGGGTTCCACTAATGACGACAACGAATTTGTGCGAATTTTCCCAGTTACGATTCGAACCTGATATACTACAGTTAGAACGGTACACTCTAGTACACATATTAGCCCACATAGTACCACATATTAGCCCTGCCACACGTCTAAATAAACAGCATATATTCCATATACACTTGTACACAATGTAAACTATCATCCCTCGAGGATATTTCACTTTCTCCTAAATATTTCAAAATGATAACACTTTCATTGTGTTAACTTAAGTCTCTCTTTGACTTTTTATTCATACTCTAATACGACAATGAGGTCATTAGCATACACACACACAATCACAGACTTATTTAGCATATAAAGAGAACCAGTAGGAACAGCAGTGTGGTGTTCAACTGCATAAATATACCTGACATTAAGTCCAAGATACATTCAACCAGACGCAACATGGGAAAAATAACAAGACACGATTCTACACTCAGCTCGGCCGCGTGATCGTGTATAACTTTCTAATAAACAATGCAACACATCTTCTCAATCATTGCAATCAATGCGCAAAACTGAATTCAGTTAGTTATTCCATGCTGAAAGTTTCACCCAGGAGATCTTAGAAGAGCGGAAGCAAACGACAAAGGCGGGGCAGAATTTCCACTGACTCTCTTACTACACTTACTCAAGAGAAAAAAGAGAAATAATCTACGTAATCTAAGTAAGTGACTACGTTAATAATCTACGTAATCTAAATAAGTGAGGGAAACATTGAACTACGAATAACCTCATAGAATATCTCAATATATTTTCACTGCACTCAACGACACAGCATTATCCGTGTACGTCCATTACTGATGAGCAAAACTAGACTTTCAACCCGAATGTGTGTGTGTCGGTGTATGGCAGTATACTGTGCGAACGACTCCCGTCACAATCTGCACTTCTTGTATTTGTTATTAAACGAGGGATATATTTGCATACATAAGCACATGGGCAAATATATTCCCAACTAAATAACAAATATCAGAAAAAGCACACAAGTACCTCAGATGTACGAACTATTCAACCATACACATATTACCGTAAATGCTCTATTTATCCGACAGGCTATAATAATCCGACACCCTCAGGTATGGTTTGAAAAACAATCCGGCACTTCTTGGAAATGCTTATTGAAACTGCAACCACGATTCAGTCATAGTTCAGTAACAGTTTATTTAGCAATCCTCTTATAAACCGGCACTCATTAATCAAAGCAGAAATAATCGTCTACATATGAGTCCTCGTCCCTGTTATCAGTGCACTATTATTTGTGTTGCAGTTTTTGCGCAATCCTACCGTGCGGAGTGACCAAAAATAATCCGACAGGCTCTTATAATCCGGCACCATACGCAGCGGGTCGAAAAATAATCCGGCATGTCGGATAAAAAGAGCATTTACGGTATATGCATTTTCCAGCCAACACAAACTGTAGCGCTGGTAATGCTGTAGAACTGAACATCGCACCAACAGACTGGTCAAATCAAAGACTGGAGCACATGCCATGACTGGAGCATGAAAATTGAATGAATTTCATTCATTCAATTTTCATTGTACGTGTTTGATTGCTTGATAGCTGAATGGAGACAAGATTGATTGAAAATAATTCAGCTACCTGGGCATATGGACTTGCTAATTCCCATACAGTAGTGTTGAAGCACGCAATATCTTGAGTTCAAGTGACCCGCAGGCATATATGGTGGGGACGGTGTGACAGATAAAACGGGGACATGGATAAAATAGAGACATCAGACAATTGCGACGCATATGATGCAATTTTAATATATTTTGAAGGAATTTAGAAGTATTTCGAAGGAAATTAGAAGTATTGTGGAGGAATTTGAAGGTTTTCCACCAAACTTGTCCACTGTATGGTGCGGTTGTAGTGATGTAACAAGTTGTTTTGTTAAAAACGGGGACATCCACACTTGCGGCTTACAGATAAAGTCTATAATGTATGTATTGAAGTTATAGGGTATGTTATTGGGGTGTGCTAGTGTTGAGTTTATGTTTGCTATTGGGAGTATATTTTCTTCCACGTGTAACGCTGAAATCGGCATGTGAAATAGCATGTACGCTAAGTAGTGATTCTTGCAGTGGAGTTGTAGTAATATTACTTTATTTGTTTTTATTTGTTGACATGGGTTCCCAGGTGTGTTTTTGGTTAATTGCATTCGGGACAAATGTATTTTTATGGATTAATTTTTTTCGTAAGTTCGTTGATCCTTGTTTGTTTAGTGCGTGAGTATGCTATTGGTTGTTTGGTTAGTAACCGTTCATTTTATTATTTGTCTGGTGCATTGCCATACGATCATATAGCCGTCTGGTTGGTAAGCGAACGCATAAAAGTTCTCATTGCTGGTGTTTTGAGAAAATATAGTCATCCAGAGCGCGTGGCAGTGTTCCGGCGTCATGCATCTGCAGCTGCTCGTCCGGCAATGCAGGCGGGTGCTTGCGCTCGAGCTCATCGGTCACTGCCTCGTCGTGCCCGGCCAAGGAATCTCTGGGTATCAGCTGGTGGAGAGCTGCGCCAATGTCTACATCGGCGCACTTGACTCTGACGCCGCGGGATCTGACCGGAGTTTATCGGACCTGTTAAGGCGTATGACACCATCTTCCACCAGACAGAGAGAGAGCGCTGTTCGAGAGCCGCCATGATGTGCTGGGCGAGGTCGGATGTCATCAGATGACGCAGTACTCGTGGGAAGTGTTGACGCACTCGGCGTTGCTGCCTGAGCTCAGAAAGCGCCGCAGCCAGATCTGTCTGAATGGTGGTGCTACCGTCGGCTGGCGGGTCCACGTCGCCATCCGCACCGCGTCTCGGCATGCAGGCCCCGCAATGCCACAACGGCAAGACATCGGCTTGTGCCCGGGTGATTCCCACGCAAGTGAGTTGGAAATACCGCTCACATTGCGCGCAGGCAATCACTCGCCTTCTGCTGTTGGTAATACCGCAGTGATGGCAGGACTGCGCGGGGTCGGATCCCGTGTCTGCGCTGGGGGTTCGCTCGGTCTGGATTCCGTCCGCTAGATAACGTTTGAGACGACGCGGCGCGCACGATCTGACGCGCGGAGTGAGACGGCAGCTGTGCCCGCGGTCGCACTGTCTCTCCCGCTGATCGCTGTCCTGGAGTCGCCGCCAGAAAATGTCGCACGCTCTGCAGAGGGCTACATCATTGTGCGTTTGTCGCACTCCGTTTGTGGAGTGGCAAACAGCGCACGACAAATGCTGTTGCTTCTGTGTCATTTCAGGCTATTATTACACAAAACTATATACACACATGATTCAATATACACGAATTTCACTGGTACAATGTGGGTCGATGACTAGAAGGGGAAACACACTGGCACAATAAACACACTGTTGTTGTAGCTTGCACTTTTCTGAATGATCGTGTTTCTGATTTGTTTGGCTATCCTATATGGTTTATTTTCACATTACTGCTTGTGTGACGTATTTTCGATTTTTCGCGCTTATATTTATGGGCGCTATATCAAGAAATACATGAATGAACATTGGTCGAAGCTATGCCAAAACAACACTAAAGAAACACCTGTGGGAAACTTCTGACGAAATTTCCATTCTAAAGTAAATTGGTTTGGTACACTAGAAGACAACCACAAACGATCAAACAAGAAAAACATCAGTTCACTACCTTGGTTCAATCCACTATATACATGTAAACGATAAGTCGATATCAGCTTTAAACGTGAAAGGAAATATACTCCCAATAGCAAACATAAACTCAAGTGTGAATGTCCCCGCTTTCACCAAAACAACTTCTTACTTCACTACAACCGCACCATACAGTGGACAATTGCCAAGTTGGGTAAAAAAAATTCCTTAAAAATCAAATAAAATCGCATCAAATGCGTCGCAATTGTCTGATGTCCTCATTTTATCCATGTCTTCGTTTCATCTGTCACAAAGACACAAAATTGTACGGCCCCGGGTGGCATAGTCTAGCTAAGCGACTGTATCGAAACTGACTGAAACACCACTCCCCTGTTCCGATATCTCAAATCGTTTCCACTATATTCACAATAGCATCAGTTCGGGTTTGACTGTGACAAGATTCATTGCAGTTGATTTGTTGCATTGCGTTCAACTGCGGTATATGTGATTATTCGCCGCTACAAACTACAATAAAAGGTCTCATCATGCGCATTTCCCATGCATTTACTCTCAGTGGAGTATTTCCAGTGAATTTACCCTTCTACAAAACAAATTCCACTTCTACAAAACCCGCAAATGACCACATATGAATTATTTCCTCTCGGCTTTCGCCTTTTATAAAAAGGTATTTTTCACAAAACAAGACATGATATCGGTGTTGGCATGATACGCAAGATGTTCGCATTGTCTCTACGTACCATCTACTGTATTTCAGTAGCTTGAAATACTAAAACATAACACGACTGTACCACATTTGACGCATATAGAACCGATCACAAGTGGTAGAACGATGAGCCTGTGACAGACATGATCGATGACAACTCAAAACTGTCCAATTCAGCATAGTACTCCTAACTCAGTACAAACGGAATAGTCCTTCAAATACTCACATATTTGGCGTATTATCAAATGAGGTAATTAATGAAGATATACGGTGGATGACCAGATAACCATCATTTCACCCAGCACTGAGTGGAACAAAGTGAAAAACAATATAATCCGCAGTATTCGTAAAACTTGACATTCCCATCAAATCATTAGATATCACCGTGCGTGATTACACAACTCCAACTGACATTCATGCAATTAGATTGCATATATTGTGTACTTACCTCGGGTATTGATTCCATAGCACTGAATGTGCGACACATACTACTTTAACGAGAGTGTGCAGGAGCGTACACCATTGTATACCACATGTCCAATCAGATTTACAGCCCACGCATTAGCGATGCACACTGCAAAATATCGACTGATTGTGTCGCCACACACACAAACACACACAATGCCCCAGAAAAACACAATATACCCATATACAGTTCATGCACGCCAGCCTACAACATAAATAGCACACGACAGTCAAGCGAACACTGAATTTCAAGGACGCGAACCACAACGCATCACAACGCACACATGCACAAACAAACACAAAGGCAGAGCGTCAATAATGCTCATGCAGTGCAAGACACCGATATGGAACACACACGCCCCCTTGACGGTAGAATAAAGTCGGCAACAAAACCTTTTCGCGCAGTGAGCTGTCAGACAAAGCGCAATCAGGGTGCACGCATGAAGCGATAGCTGTTTCACTCACCAGTTGTCGAATTTTTTCAGCTCCTCGGGTTTTTTCTTCTTGCTCTCCGACTTGAGCTGCAGTGCTTGAGGATAGAGACTAAGCAGGAACTCGAATTGGGCGACATTTCCCTTGGATAACACAACACTCGAATCTCTCAATTCAGATGCCATAGTCAAATGTTAGCGCACTTTCTAAACGCCCATGTCTGTTAACGTTGAAGCATCGCCACAGCACACCAACGACGGATATCAGTTCACGGCATTGACGTTTGATGGCGCTAGCGTCGCTAGCGTCGTGTGCTCTCGACCAATCAGAACGCTAGTTTGGCCCACCAGACGCTGATGCTGTCAGTGACGTTCGGTGCCCGTTCGCTTGTGCGTGTCCGTGTGTCGCTCGCGCACGAAGGCTGACGGGATCCCGCTAGGCCGATGTGCATTGGACTCAGCGTGTGCGTGCCCGTGTGTACTGCGTGCATGCAGACAGTAAACCTAAATACACGTTCCGCACAGGCGGATTGGCCTGCGCATGCGCACTCGCGTCACAATGCGTGTTTCAGCTGACTCACTGCTCGAGTATGCACGGGCGTTGTATGGCTTGCGTCGTGTCGCATTTGCCCAGTTGTGTCAGAGCTCATCGTTATTTCCATATGATAAATGGATTTTCGTTGGAACAATATTCAAAATGCGTTGCGAAGAGGGTAACTGACAGACTGTTTCACCAGAGCACATTGACACACTGTTTCACCAGGGCTTTTAAAATTGGACATTTCCACATTGCGTGCGTGAATATCAAATTTGGGTAATCAGCTCAAAATTATTTCAATATTCCTTTTGTCTGTTTTTATTAGGAATCTTTGGCTGGAGTCTTGAACAAGCATGGTGTTTTACAATATACGAGTGTGCTCGTATATTTAATGTAATTACTAGGGCTGTCAAAAGTAAATAAAGTTACTTTTTCATCTAAAGGTCACTTATTTATAAGATGCCTAAAACTGCATGAAAAAGTTGTCTATGCTAATTATTAATCAAGTTATTGGGTTACCAAAAGTTACTTTTTCGTCGTTAGATTACTTTTTTTAGGTTAGTTTTCCATTGTAATTCTAATTTTGCCATATTTTGATATTTTGCTACTTGATCACGGGTTTTGGTTACTTTTTCCAAGCATAGAAAGTATAAATTAGAATAAGACAGAAAATTGGATGATATATAAGCTCTGAATATTGGAGCTCAAAATATTGAGAGTACATGTAGATTCAAAACTGACATTTGAGAGTCACATTCGGAAGTTAGTTTGTTCGGCATCGCGGAAACTGGGAATTATAAGAAAGGCATATCGAATGTTCGGTAGCAGCACAATCTCCAAAAGTTGTGTTCGCTGTTTCATTTTGCCAATTCTGGAGTACTGCGCCCCCGTGTGGTCTTCTGCTGCGGATTGTCACCTCAATCTCATCAACGGAGTTGCTAGTTCAACTTTCTAGTTCAACTTTCTAGTTGCTAGTTCAAGTTCCTCTGTGATGACTTGGTTCTTGGTGATCTTTGCCATCGTCGAAAGGTCAGCAGCGTGTGCATGCTGTACAAGATCAAGCACAACGACCATCATCCGATGAGCAAGTCAATTCCTGATGATTTCGTGGCAGCAAGAAGCACACGGTTTACATCCAAACAGCATTCCCAGTGCATGGCTCCAATCTGTTGTCGTACAAAGCAATTCCAACGTTGCTTTTTTCCGGCCACTGTGTCTACTTGGAACACGCTGAAGGAGGAGGCTTTCTCGCAGAACAATTTGAACAAATTCAAGGTCAAAGTCAATGAAATGCTACTGAAAGAGCGGAATTGACTGTTGAGTCTTATAAATTGTATATTTATTCACATTTATTGTTATTTATTCATATTTATTGTTATTTACTAATATTTATTGTTATTTACTAATATTTATTGTTATTTACTAATATTTATTGTTATTTATTTATATTTGATCTTATTTTACTATCTATTTATTACTATTTCTTATTGGTTGTTGTTATTTATTAAATAATACTTTTACTCAGTGTTGGCTGTTGTTGTTTATTGAATAATATTTATTGGTGTTGTTGTTGTTTATTGAATCATATGTATTTGTGTTGTTGTTACTTATTGAATCATATTTTTATTTATTGTTGGTTGTTTCTTATTGAATCATATTTATTGCTCTTTATTGATATTTATCACTTACTTATAAATATTTATACTTATTTATTATTATTTATTGATGGTCGTCATTTATTAAATCACATATGTATTGTTGATTGTTGTTATTTTTGAGGAACGTGGGTGGAGTGACATAATGGTGTGCTATCGGATGATGATTTATTGTTTATTGTTATTTATTTAATATTTTCTTTTCAACCTCTTTTTCTAGAATCTCTCTGAATCTTTTGGGCTCTTCCGGTACATGGGGCCACCTTAGGGTGGCAATATTGCATGCACTCCTCCCATGCTACTGGATTTGTCTGTAATTAATAATAATAATAATAATGAAGATGAAAACATGCAATTTGCCTGGCTGTTTAAATTGTACATTTGCTTGACTTACATTTGACAATTGTAACTCTTTGTTTCTTCACGCCTCATCTAAATCTCTTCGCTCCCTACAAATGTTATTGAACCAATCATGTCGCTTTGTCTTCCGTCTTCCTCCGCGCACGCCAACTTCTCCCTACTTACATAAACTTGGCTGGCTTCCTGTTCAGGCTCGGATCAACTATAAACTGTGCTGTCTTATCTTTAAAATTATCCGCTCACCCTCCTCTCCTTCTTACCTCCGCTCACTACTATCTGAACCTCAACACTCAGGTCGTCGTCTTCACTCTCTTCACTGTCCTCGAGCAGTTTTGGAGTCGCCTTGGTCGGCGAAATATTTCTACTTCTTTGCTCCTCGTCTCTATAACTCCTTGCCTTCTCGTATCAGGTCATCCCCTTCACTTCGATCCTTCTCTTCTGCTCTGCATGCACATCTTCTTGTGTCTACCTCTCCCTGTTGAATGGGTTCGTGTCTTTCTTTTGTATATACGCCTGTTAAATTTTGTCTGTCATGCTCTTAGCTATTCTGACATTTGTTTCACTTATTTTATAAACATACAACTATATTATTTTTTATCTCATCCTGTCATCGCACCATTGTATATTTGGTGCTATATTAAATACATGTTGTTGTTGTTGTTGTTGTTTGCTTACACATGTATATTGCTTACTAAGCTTACATTTGCTTGCTATTTATTGCCAACGTGTTTGCTATTGCTATTATATTCTATTCTGTGGTACTGGCTAATGTAGATGCTTTTGGGTACGCTGGATTGCTTGTATTCATATTAGGAAATTCACATGAGCCAGAGTACATGTTTGGAGCGTGGGATAGAACAACGTCTGGGCTCTTTATACTCGATACTGCACAGCAACACTTGTCAATACGCACGAGACAGAAAATATCATGTGATGTGTGAAATAGTGTCATTTTCCCACGGTTGAGCTCAAGAGACGAATCAGTGCCCCCTTATAATAATACAGTCAGCGAATTTTCCTACATGTAGACGTGGGCATGTACCATGTACCATGTTCACGCACACACATACATACATATTGGCGGAAAAACAAGCTGAATCACGTGACAACTCGGCAGAGACGGCAGACCTCAGACTCAGACAGAGACGGCAGACCTCACTGTCATATACAATAATTATGCAGCTCATAAATTCGATTGTCTTGTTGAATATAAAGTTGTTGCATTGTTTTTCGCCTGTATTGGGATGCTTTTTGGCGCTTTGTTGTAGAAATTTTACCAAAACCTAAGAGGGAAAAAAGAGCTTTGTGGGCATTAACAAGAAGCCGTTGCGAAGGAGCACAAATATATTTTAGGTTACTTTTTCCTGAAAATAGGGTTACTTTTTTCTATTTTTTAGGTTACTTTTTTATAGCCCTACTAATTACTCGTAATTAATCCGTGTGCAGTACAAATTTTATCAGGACAATTAAAAAATTCGTTATGAATCACGGCGTTCATGTATATAAATTTAATAGTTCAATTATGTACGTTATAACTATCAAATAATGGGTGTAATTCTAATGTTGATTGAATCCGCAAATGTAAATTTCTGCATAACATCGCCGCATACAATACCTGTTTATTGCAACCTCTGACGAAAAAATGTGTATTTTCACACACTACAGAAATTGACACTCGCTAAATGTAAGCTAGACCGATGTAAACTAGTCAGTTCTGTTGAAGACATACAGTGTACCCCGGATATTTTGAAAGAGAGAACCATATTATTTCTACGGGCCCGTCTTCTAAATGTAAGTGTAATTTCCCTCTAAGTGTAATTTTCCTCAGATATAAGAGAACCTCGTATATAAGGGATTTGTACTCCTATCCTGACGACTCTTATATATCCGGGCTACTCTGGACTACCTCCCTACCCAGAGCCGTTGCGAGGGCTTATGGACACCCCCCCCCCCCAAAGGCAACACTTGGGGCCCCCATTATAAATAAAGCACCTAATAATGAATTTATTTATTAGACATGAACTCAAAATACAAGCATAGGTAAAACATCTTAGCAAAAAGGTAAAGGATATACAAATTAAATAAGTAAGCGACCGATACACAGACGCGCGCACACACACTCGCAAGAGGGCCCTTCAACACACGGTCCCCCCGGCCGGGGGGTACGGGGGGGCGGTTGCTACGGCTCTGTCTCTACCCCATGCTCATCTGCACCCTAGAGGTGATTGCATAGGGACAACAGGGTCTCATTTCGGTCCACTATGTATGGTATATACGAAGTATATATAATGAGTAGGGTGACCTTTTGGTGCGCTAAAATCAAGAAAAGTTGCGCTAAAAAATTATAAAACTTGCGCTAAAAAGTTGCACTTATAATTTTGCGAAAATTTCACTAAACCCCTTAGACGGGTAATGAAAATCACTTAATTATGAAAAACATACTTTTTGTAAGAAAAATGTGTAATTTGTACGTTCCATAACAATTTCTACAATACGTTTGTGCATTGGCGGTTGTGCTGCTTCATGAGCTTCAACTGTCACCTCACTGGCGATTTGGATGCGCTAAAAAGCGTAAATAGTTGCGCTAATAAGTTGTGCTCAATGTTTCGCTAAAATATCAGAAATTTTAAATATATGGCAATAAAATTTACACATTAAATTTACTCCTTAACATTACACTTTGGGAGTTTCACGTTTTTGGTTCTACTTGATGCACTTGAAGATATTATGCATTTATTTTTATTTCTACTTAAAGATGGTGTGTTTCACATGCTTGCCTAGTTTGTCGAATCTATCGCACTGATGCCTGGTAGTGACATTTAATATAATATACAATTACATTTATTTACATTACATACATTTAATATACAATATAATTCGGCTGGTTCACTCGATGTTAATGTTCTTGAATGTTCCTAGGTCAACATAGATTTTGCAAATAAAACATCATCTGATTATACGGTAATTATATTCAAGTGCTCCTGATCTAACTTGTTGCTCAAAAGTAAAGTAGCAAAGGTTGCTCGAAAAGTATAAATAATTTATTCCACAAATGCACCTGTTTATATCAGAGTGTTTTGCCTGTATTATATTTTCTATGTATGCATTGGGTCTATATGTGTCCGTATGCGGTACTATGCACACGCAGGATGTCTAGCGCCACACACGGGCACAAAGTTCACACGCCTTCCAGACACATGCTTATCGAGTTTATGTTGACAATACACGAACCTATGCTGCATTGTACACCTTTACAAATGAACATTTTTCCTGATAGTGTGAAGCAATTGCTCTAAAAGTTCAAAATTGTCCTAAATCTAAATCGTGGCTCTTGAAAATGAAAAAGTTGCAAAAGTTGCGCTAAAAAAGTTGCATTTATAACTTATTTAATATCTACCTCAAATAAATAAAATATTGATTTTTTGGCTTCTCAGGATGAACAGATTCCATGATGAAAAAGCTGTATTTGCAACAAAAGGTCACTCTAATAATGAGATACATAATTAATAAGGGCTACTAAATACAGGACGTGTACGGCTCGATGTCTGAGTCAGCGAGCGGAGGTGAGTATAGTTCGCGGTGTAGACAGAGTTTGTGAGAATTGTTTCGCCCTTCATTGAACAGAGGTGCTGTATCTGTTCGCCTACACGATACAGAGCAGAGAATGAAGTACGGTACGGTACTATTAGTTTTTCGTGATTCGTACCAACGAAAAAATTTCGTATCGTACTTCCGTACCGTACCTCATTTTTGCAATCGTACCGTAATAGTACGAAAAAAAATTCGTACCGTAATTTCGTACCTTTTTCGTACCTTCAGCAATCGTTCTCACAGGACTTGAATCGATATTTGCTGTCCCGATATGTGGAACTCTATAACTTATAACTTATTACACACTTGATATTCTATTTTACTAAATATTTAATACCAAATGAAATATGAAATGTTTATGAAACACGTATATTTAACTTTACATTATAAAAAGAAAACGTTAAATGGGACCCTTCGACATCAAGTAAAATTGCTTTATCGGTATATTCACTTTATTGGTAAAAGTAAAGAAAGCCCTGGCGAATTCAGTGAGTTGGTTGTATATGCTTATGATAATATGGCGCTACTGAAGCAAATACAAACACAATGATGAGGTTTCTGCGTCATGTTCATACAGTCATTACACGCGAGTAAAATATGAACTCTTTTAGATACCGGGTTCCATGGAAATAGTCAATGAGTTAGCATGTCATTCACCTATTATTTCTCACAAGCATGTACTTTCTCACTCGGTTTTATTGTGTACCTCCCACCCGATTCCTGGAATTGTGCTCAAACAAATGCAACTGTATGCAACTGTATGTAACTGTATGCGACTGTATGTAACTGTATACAACTGTATGTAACTGTATGCAACTGTATGCAACTGTATGTAACTGTATGTAACTGTATGCAACTGTATGTAACTGTATGCAACTGTATGTGACTGTATGTATGCATACTTTTCATTGACGTAATTTCATTGACGTCTTTTCATTGTTGTAATTGAAGGGTCATAAAATGGTAAAGGATTCCATGCTATTGGCCAACTGAGCCAGCCTTGAACACTAATGAATGATAGGTGTCTTCCCCCGAGTCTCGAGTCGAGTCGTGGTCTCGAGTCTAAGTCGAGTTAAACCCATTCTCTTTAGTATGAAAAAGGTACGGTACGGTACGAATTTTTTTTCGTACTTTCGTACCGTACCGTACTTTGGAAAAAATTTCGTACCGTAATTTCGTACCGTACTTTTGCCCGAAATTCAATCGTACCGTACCGTAATTTCGTACCGTACCGTACCGTACCCATACTCTGCTACAGAGTAGTGTGTCAGAGGTGTTGTATTTACTGTACGCTTGGCGCTTGCAAACACTCAATTATGATTGGTCGAGGGAAGCAATGTGAGCCAATTTGCGTTTGCATCATGTAATCTGATCTTGAAAATGACAGTTGATTTGTGCTTGTGCGATAGTAGAGTTTTTTACTCTGTGGTAGGGGATAAGAATACTGCCACCGTACCCGTTGCGTGTTGTAAGAGTCGACTAAAAACATACACTCTGCTCCTTCCCTCCCTGTACTGCCACACCAAGGGGAGAGCGATAATTCAGCAGAGTTGGCACCCCCCTTGGGCTACTGCAGCTCTCTTCTGTCGTATCCTACTCGGAACTAAAAGAGTGGTGTTTCACTCGTTGCTGTGTAAACGCGTTGAAATCTGTTATTGCTTCTATTAATTGGTCGCTGTTGATTTTGTGATTTCGAAATTCCGAACAAGTGTAGTGTTGTGAACTGCAATGGAAATTACTGCGAGGAGCTGAGTGTTTCGACTTCCTAAACTGCGACAAACGTTTTTTCAGAAGGAACTGAGTCATTTTCTCCAGAATGATATCATCACTTCATTTGATGCCTTCAGATCTGAACGTATTTTACACAAGCAGTGCAAGAACATGTTTATTTTTAGATTGGAAGAAGGGTGAGGTGTCTATTCATGACAGAAATTTTTTATCCAGTGCAACCTGTCTATGATTGTCTATAATCAGCCCACATTGTGTAGCCCGTTAGCAGTGGCGGCGCCAGGGGGGGGAGCTTCAGCCCACCAAAAAATGTGCCAAGCCCCCCCTAAGCCCTCCCAAAAATCATAATCATGGACAATAAAATTTCTTACCACTGTAAATCAAGTCCTGTAATTGTGGTTCAAGTTCGAGGACTCAAGCAGTGTGCCCCAGTCCCTTATTATAATATTATCAATTGAGCGTTCGAGAGTAACTCTTCATGCTTCGCCAAGCCCCCTAAACTTTTTCCTTAGCCCCCCTCAGCCCCCCCCCCCCATCGGAAAAAATCTGGCGCCGCCACTGCCCATTAGCCTGCAGTGCATTGAAGAAAGGCGCGAAAGTACAGTCTTTTAAGATGGCGGCGCCAGTATTTTTCCGATGGGAGCTGAGGGGGCTAAGGAAAAAGTTGTGGGGACTAAGGTAAAAGCTGAGGGGGTTTGGCGATGCATGAAGAGCTACACTCGAACGCTGACTACATACTTTTATGAGGGACTGGGGCACACTGATTGAGTCCTCGAACTTAATCCAATTAACAGGACTTCATTTACAGTGGTAAGAAATTTTACTGTCCATGATTATGATTTTTGGGGGGCTTGGGGGTGACATATTGGGGGGGTCCAGCCCCCTCCCCCTCGGCGCCGCCACTGTTATTGAATCATACTTTTATCTATTGTTGGTTCTTATTGAATCATACGTATTGTTGTTGATTGTTATTTATTACCCTTTTTATATTTATTCATATTTATTGATGGTTGTCATGTATTTAATCACATTTATTGTTGATTGTTGTTATTCATTGAGGAACGTGGGCTGAGTGACTTTATGGAGTATTATCGGTTGTTGATTTATTAGTTATTGTTATATATTTATTATTTTATTTTCCAACTCTCTTTCTAGAATTTGTTTCTTTCCCAGCTCTCTTTCTCTCTGAATCTTTTGGGCGCTTCCAGTACATGGGGCCACCGCAGGGTGGTAATAGTGCTTGTACTCTTCCTATGCTACTGGATTCGCCTGTAATTAACAATAACAATACTTGATTGTCAAGTGCGCAGAGGCGTAGCTAGGCTATCAGTCGCCCGGGGCGGTATTTTTTTGCCGCCTTCCACCGTGTTTGCCTACGGGTCACTTAACCGCAAGAGATTGTGCGTTTCATTTAGCAATTAAACAATTAGCAAGTGTGTCAATGTAGCTCAAAAGACGACCCCTGTATGACATAATGCATGTTTCCAGTCACTTAATCGGAAATCATTATTTTCAATAAATATTGCCCTCATTCAGTTATTTTTATTACACCGCCAAATATGAAACATATTCGGAAATGCCACTCCGATATAACGATAATACAACGTCTTCAGCAGCTCCTGTGCTGCCCCCTAGAACGCACCGCTCCCTCCCGCTACGCCACGCAGCGCCACTGCAAGTGTGGTCGCGTAACCTTCGTCGTCCAATTATCGATCACCTTTCGTCGTAATCTTATTTAAAATTCAACGATGACTTGAACTGTTCAAGAGTTCATAGCCACACATAGTTCATAGCCATAGTCACTCGTAGTTCGTAGCCAGACAGATACACAATATAGCCGTAAAACTTCATGAAACAGTAAGGAGTCTTCCTATATTGTGTAAAATGTCGTAGGTTAAATTCACCAACAAAACATAACATTCACCCAGAGTCTACAGCTCATAAATGTAAGCAGATAAACTTGTAGCGAATGTTATTGAGATTGTACAATGAAAAGTTGTGCCAACACAAAGTTGAAATCTGAACAACGCCCTGTTGCATCTTAATTGCCAGAGTCCAGAAAAGCGCATTTTGTGCTGAAGAAAAGGAAAGGTCATTTCGGCAAGTGGCCCGAATGACGGGATTTTCTCTCAGAACGACTTTGCTGGTGAAAATTGATGTGGTGTCGTGTGTTGCTGTCGAACAGCCACCGCAGGTCATGCTCGGCCAGCTTCTGTACATCATCCGCGTCCACCCTATCAAGATCAGCGGACTGAGTGCAAGACATGGGTTCAGTTTGGAAAACACATCTGTTTCGAGCAGAATCGAAGACATATCCCTCTGGACAGCGGTAAATCAACTCTGAAAAAACATCAATGCAAAACAACAAGCGTAAAACTATCAAGAAAAACGCGCAATATTTTGCATATATCAAGTACATGATGACAATGATGATGTTGATGAAAATTTATAATCCATGAAGCAAAATATGCTCTCTCATGGTTAGATATCAGTATGTTCTCTACCTAGAAAACGGGGTCAAATAGAGTGGCTTGTGGTGGAGCTAATGGTACAGTGATTACCAGCCGGGTCAGACGTGTTTTCCCCACGATGGAGACAAACAGATACAATGCCACGCATGAACGTTCATATATGCTATTCGTGATGTGTATGTGTATCATTACACCCCAACTAAAAGTAACCAAACAGTAATGCATTGCTTCTGAACCACCTGGCTGAACTGCACAGAAGCACAGCTTGAGCGGAAGTGAAATATAAATCACTACACAAACGACCTTTTTTGTGTCCGGATGACAGGAACACACAGCGTGTGAAGTGAACACAGTCTTCACTGTACTTGTGAAAGCCGATCACCTTGCACATGTCTTTTGGATCGTCAGGAGACACTCTTCCCTGAAGCGAACAAATGACAACATGGGCGTAGATCCTTGGGAGTATGGGGGTATATACGCCCCCGAAAAATTTGCTGGGGTATGAATATGCAATTATACCCCCCGAGAATCCTGCTGAGTTTAGTTAATTGAGTATATTCTTATCAAAATCAGCATAGTAGGATAATAACAATACACGAAAAATGCAAACAATTATATATATATATATGAAACATTACACTTTTCGCAATATTCTTTTAATTGAGGTATGTGTTGTAATTGCATAGGCCGGAAATAGTTGAGGGTCCCAGGCAAATGACCAAATGAGCCATCCTTGAACACTGATGAATGATGGCTGTCATCCTCAGAGCTTCAACACAAATCTACGCCCCTGAATGACACGACAAGACGTGACCGAGTTTGACCACGTGTTCAATGACCTTCAATGAGATAAAGTATTATGATAAGTTATGAGATACTTATGAGAAAGCTTACTTTGACGACGCATGGAGGTCTCTGTACGACAAAACATGTCTCCAAAATCTATGATTTATCACAGTATGCTGCCTAAAATTATCAACCAATAGCAAATTTAAATCAATGCCTTATCATTTATTGCTTAATTACTGAGGTCTAATATATTAACGAATTTTCGTTTACCGTTAAGTCGTCGGAAGATTCATCATCCTGGTGTGTCGCACTCATGTACTTGTCCGTCAGACACTGGTTGTTCCCGTCTGCCAAAGGGACCAAAGGCTAAGTGTCAATTATGATATGATATCCGATAATAATCCATAATATGAATTTCCAACCGATGACGTCAGATTTCTTGAGAATTGCAATGTTTGAACGGGAGTCGTTGAAATAATTGAAGGATTATGGAACATTTCAAGCGTATGTTCCCTGTCATTTACTGGGAATAAAACAAAATTTCAGCTGTTTATGGTAAAATATGGCAAACATCTGGAACGCCTGTGGCTTAATCTGTGGCTTAATTATAATAAATAATCTGTGGCTTAATTATATTATCTGTGGCTTAATTGTAATGGCGTAACGATGTGTGCATGGGAGAGTAGGTGTGTGCGCATGGTTGAATGATTGTAGATGTTGAGAGGTGCGTACTTGTGTGAATGGATTCTTTGCTGTATTGCAGTGAGGAGTGTGCAAGATTGCAAGCGTCGAGTGTCAGGTGTCGTGGTGGCGTTGGTTTGATCTGCATCTTTATGTGAGTGTGTGTGCGCGTATGTAATGGTGTCCTTGTTTTGTCCTCTGAGTTTGCCTGTCTTTCAATACATGTTGTTACATTATCATTTACTAGTGATACTCCCAGGATTCCTGCGGTTATTTTCGCCAGTAAATACTTTCTTGTGACAAAAACGAATATGAAATAGATGTGTAATTGTATCACCCTATCGCGTGATTCCGGATCTTTTTTTGAAGAGCGGACTATAGATGTCAGCAGCTCATACAAGTCATCCTCCAGCATATATGCATTCCGCCGAATACAAAACTACGTTAGAACGACAATTGAAAATGTGCGACAATCTAGTCGAACGATGTACAATACTCTATTTTTATACTATACTATATTCTGTATACTATATTCTATATACTTTTCTATATTCTGTTAGTTTAGAAGTAGATACAATTATATATGAACATTTTTATATATATTGTGTATCATGTAGCAAAATATTGTGTTTGTGTGTAGTGTTTTCGTCATGCGCATTCGAGACGTAATGTCTTTTTGACATATGAATTGCGCTTTTCAATTGGTGGACGTACTGGGCATCGTATATTTACCAAGTGTGAAAACATGTAAGGCCTACCTTGGAGCAAGCACCGTTGCTGTTCATTGCTGAATACGTAATTGTCTGCACACGATGCCACAGCCAACACCCAATGACGGCCATCCCACACGCATCGGTAGAACTGGTCGCAGAAGAGAGGATGCTGTCTAAAGTCTGCACCTGCACCACACTGCAGCTGGAAATCCTCATACTCCCCATTGTGGTTGTCATCAGCTTCATCATCACCACCGTCACTGGCTGCATCATCCATCGAGTGCATTGCGCGACCATCTTGTGAATCGCGTGACCAGGCGCGGTGCCATCCTTCAGTCCAGTGGGCGTGAACAGCTCCCAGTTTGGCGGGATCACCTCCGGTTGTGCTATTATCCTGGACATCACCGTCTTCGTCCGCTCCAGAATTCTCTGATTGGTCCTCCTCATTGCCTTTAGATGGCACGGCAAATATTTCATCTTTATCGTCATGCTGATCAGAAGAATCATTATCTGGATTGATTGCTACGTAGGAGTATCCAGGAAATTTTTCCACTCTCGGATTCAGGTAGAGAATCACACTAGCTTCATTGTGCAGGGAATTTATGCCTCGATCTGACTTTGACCTGCTGTTTCGGTCATATATATGTTGTTTATTGTCTTGCTTCTCTTTCATGTTTGATGTCATTGTTTCTTTAGCGCTGTTGTTCAGCCGATCTAGCGGCTCTTGTGGATTTTCCCAATGGTCCTCAGGATGACTTTCAGACTCTATTTCATGCGATCGTTCAGAATTGTACCATGAATATGCAGTGTTATTTTCATCTTGCCCACTGTCAGGTTTCGCTTGTTGATCACCTTCAATCATGCTATTTTGGTGCACATTTCGATCCTCTGATTCTCCGTCAGTGTTTTTATCGTCTGTATTCGTTTCTTTTAGACGCTCACTGAGATGACTCAATCTACTACGAAACACCTGATATAACGCTTGCCACAACAGATTGTCCGAGCTGTTGTTTTTGTTGCGATCGTGATTATTGGCATCCATTGAGTATGGTGCTTGCGCATTATAATCACGTTGATTTTCGTAGTTCATATATACATTGCTTATTGCCTGCTCTGAATCATCTAGATGGCTGTGAACTTCCTGATAAATTTCACTATTTAACTTGATTTTACTCAGATCGTTTGGCCCGTGATTGGCCACGTTACTGAACGTTCCACCGCCATGATTATGCTCATTATCAACATCATCGTTTCCTTCGCCGTCCGCATCACTAGGTCTTCCATTTTCAAGGAATTCTAGCTCATGATCACCCTCATTTGTCACACCATTGCTTCCTGACTGTCCTGGTGTTGATGCATAAATTTTGGGAGATGCCGGTTCGACATTGTTTGGATGACTACAGATGGCCAGAATAGGATCAAACTCAGTGCCATCAGGGCAGTGCAGTTCAAACATGGACAAACTTTTCTCTTCTCCAGTCCAGTCCACGCAGCGTACAAACCTGGCACAGTGGTTGTCAACCTTAGACACAGCTATTTCTGGAACGAAAGTGTGAAGCCAAGAAGCTAAGCTAAATTATTAATTAACTAAATTTTTTTGAAATATATTAACTAAGCAATATAGAAGATACTGCATATTCAGAACATGGAATCAACCAGGCGATGTCTCGAAGTGAGCTTGACCGAATGAAAAACAAACTATTTACCATACACGCGTGTAAAGTGCTCACTGATGTTTATGTTGAGGATGTGCAAAGAAGCCCGACCGGGAACATTTGAACGGCTCTCCGTTTTTATCGCCATCTCCATCGTCCGTCGCCTGATTACCAAGAATGAGCGAGAGCCACTTCCGTGATGGCAACTGGTGAATATGACTGGACGTGCCACGATGAGCCATCTGTTGAGAGAGTGTGCTGTAAGTGGGCCCAGTCAAGCTGTGTGGCGCAGACCAACCACTACCTTGATTATGACGAGCCACGCGGTATATACGCCGTCTAGTGGGGTCATCTGAACGCTGTTGTGGCCGAGGTTGCTGCGCGGTGAGATATCGCTGCTGCAATCCACCGAGTGTCTGCCGACCTGAGCGTGCCGCGACGTGTTGATTGGAAGCTACGCGTGCAGAGTGCAGATAGCGCCAGCCCCACGGATGTCCTAGTGCTCTCGGGTCGGCACTGGTTGACTTGCGTTGAAATGGATCGTGTGACAGCACAGATCCACCGCAAGGGATAACAGCCAGCAAGATTGGCAGTAGCCAAAACCGCCACATCGCTGATACAATGGCAAAACTGTACATAAGCAAATCAACAATTGAAAGCTAGCCATAGAATCGTTTTCGCACTATATACACACATCGACATAGTTGTGAATGACGATATATATTGCTGGGTACCATTGCTACAGAGCATATTCCCAAATAGCGGAAATGTTTCTTGGTTCCCGTATATGTACATATGCACTTTTCATAATGAGATGTAAATTGCCATTAAATTGGCCAAATGGTTGAGGGTCATAACTATACCTTTAATAATTTAATTTGTCCTGATGGCGCGATAATCCTTCTGGGTTGGTGCCTCTGCACAACGTTTTTTTCATTTCAACCGAATTAAAAAAAAAATTTGTCCCAACTGAAATCAAAATTGTCCCAAGTGAAATCAAAATTGTCCCAAGTGAAATCAAAATTGTACCAACTGAAATCATCTGAAATGTTTAGAAGTGTTGAATAAAATTAAGTGATAAAGGATATTTTTCCAGCTATAAGCCCACTATAGTGCCACTATATAGTGCTATAGTGCCACTATATAGTGCTATAGTGCCACTATATAGTGCTATAGTGCCACTATATAGTGCTATAGTGCCACTATATAGTGCTATAGTGCCACTATATAGCGCTATAGTGCCACTATATAGTGCTATAGTGCCACTATGTAGTGCTATAGTGCAGTGTTCTTCAACCTTTTCTAAGATCATGCACCCTTCCGGGAGCTCTTGAAAAATTCATGTACCCTAACGCCGTCGGCAAAAATAAAATAAAATAAAAGTAACATTGTTTTTTTATTTTTAAGACCGAAAATATATAAATAAAAGTATTAGGCCTCTATTTTAAATATAAAAAATAGCTACTTGGTCCTAAACAATTATATAGGTGGTAACTGTATAATAAAACAATATAATTATATGTGTATACCTTTTGTATTTCTATTTTTAAATGTACAAATAATGTGATTTTTCAAATGGTTTGAAAAAAAACAAATGGAATATCACATTGTATACACACAAGTTATAAAACAGCAAATTAAAAAGGTTTTATATTCAGTGGCTGGGTTGCTGCTGCATTGTTCCAACAATCTTTTCAAAGCGAGGTTTTATTTCACTTTCCAGTGCCCCCCTCATCAGATAATCCACATCTTGTAACTGGTTTCGCTTTTTTGTTTTAATATCCACCAGATTAGAGAAGCCTTTCTCTGCCAGATATGTTGTTGGCATCCGCACTAGATAAGTCATGGCCATTCGTGCAAGTTCTTGGTACTCTGGAATTTCTAAAAGTGAGCACCAGAAATATCCATAGTAGGAGAATTCATGGAATGATGACTTCTGTGCAAAATCAGTGGACAGTTCTAGCAAAGTAGGTGTCAATGATTCCAGATTGGCTAATCTGGTATTAGCTGAGACAAAGGGGTTCACAATCCACATACATTCTTCGAGTGCTCTTGCCTCTTGATCAGGGAAATAGATACTAAACTTCTTTTCCAGACTGTCCAGATGAAAAATATCAAAGTCCTTAATATTTTCTTCCAGCGAAGGAGATAGCACTTCCCAGTTGCACTCTTTCAAGAACTGATCAAGGAAGGAGAAACTACCGAAGTCCTTAGTTTCAACTTTTCTTTTCCATAACCCAATCTTTAACTTGAAAGCTTCAATCTTGCCAGTGACATCAAAAATATCCCCAACAAAGCCTTGAAGGGATAGGTTTAATTGATTCAGTTTCTCAAAGATACAAGCCATGTATGATTATCTGGCAATCCAGTAGTTGTCCTGGAGCTTGACAGCCCTTTCGTCTTCTTCTTCTGTCAGAAATACACACACTTCTTCTCTTAGTGTTAGAAATCTGTTCAACACTTTGCCACAAGACAACCAACGAACTTCTGCATGAAGTAGGAGCTTAGAAAATTCTGCATCCATTTCCTTGCAAAGCTGTTCAAACATGCGACTCTTTTTTGCTTTTGCACGGATATTATTCACTATCTTTACCACATCACTGATGATTTCGTCAAAACCACTTTCCCCCACATTTGACAGTAAATTCTTGGCAGCCAATGCCTCCCGATGTATTATACAGTGAATAGAACAGCAGCTGGGAGCAACATCCTTAATTTTCTTAACAACA
This sequence comes from Sacculina carcini, assembly GCA_916048095.2. NCBI lineage: Eukaryota > Metazoa > Arthropoda > Thecostraca > Sacculinidae > Sacculina > Sacculina carcini. The sequence continues at coordinate 4,060,153 of OU696584.1, forward strand.
CCTTTCTTACTTCCAACCATTGCTGCAGCCCCATCTGTGGTAACACAAGCACATTTTTTCCAGCTAAGATTATTCTTGACCATAAACTCATTTATCTTGGTGAATATTTCCTCTGCTGTTGTCTGCACACCTAGTGGTAAACAAAATAGGAAATGTTCTACAATTTTTTTGGACTGACTGTCAGGAAAGCGGCAGTAAGCTAAAAGTTGAGCAACATTTACAATGTCAGTGGTTTCATCGAACTGCAAACCAAACCAGGGTGCTGCCCTGAGCCTTGTAAGTAGCTGATCCTTCAAATCTTCAGCGACTGCCACAGATCGACGTTTCATTGAGGAGTCTGAAAGTGGAATACTCCGAACCTTATCACGTGGTTTCTTGCCTCCATGAAGATGCTGGGCAGCTATTTCTAAGCATGGAAGAATGACTGTCTCAGCTAAAGTGAAAGGTTTCTTATTTTTCATAAGTATATGTGCTATTTCCATTGACGTACATTTACAATTCACTCACACCTTGTCATGTACCCCTCCATGTACCCCATTATTTCCATGTACCCTTTGAAAAAAATCATGCACCCTGGGGTGCACCATGCACCCAGGTTGACTATCACTGCTATAGTGCCACTATAGTGCCACCACTATATATCCAGTGCATTTAGATATGTACAACGAATTCTTTAATTATATTCAATTCAATTACAATCAGATGTGTACTACTCAATATGTACTCTGATATGTACTACAATAACAATGCAGATATGCTGCTATGTGCCGTATGTGCTTACTTTATGAGGAACTCTATCAACCAATATATCAGTGTGAGCGAATTTGTATAGAGGTACTGTTCTCGGAGAGCACTCGCAATCGGGTATTGTACGGTATATATTTTTGTATATGGTGTCTATTAGGGTGTGCGGGGTAGTGTGAGTGTATGTTGTATGCACGTGCTATGAGCGAGGGCAGTTTCTCCAAGGAGTGAACTGTTGCTGGTGTGGGGATGAAGGGGGTTGGGCAGTGCGCGCCATAGGACAGTTTTTTGCGCAGATCGTTCGTGCGCTTGTTTGTTGGTGAAGTTGTTTTGGTGGGCTATATTGCGTTGTGATTGTGATATCTTGCATGTTTGCTTGAATTCAAGTACACGCGCTGCTTAAATTCATTCAAATGATTTCTTGTAGGCGCGCGTGGGACTGCAATGTCCTCGTGCTCCCGTCTTCTAATACGTCTTTTGTCTTATATGCTGGATGCTTTTACAAGCTAACCATCATTTAAAAGTGAGTGACCATATGACAGTTTACAGTTGAACAGGCCTCCTGGCATTCTCAAAAAAAATATTGAGAAAAAACAATTAGATAAGTCATTAAATCAGATGCCATAAGTCATAAGTCCGATGGAAATATTTAATTCCAATTGGGACACTATTAAATTCAGTTGGGACAATTTTGATTTCAGTTGGGACAATTTTGATTTCAGTTGGAACAAATCAAATTGTAAAAGGTATAGAGTTGGTAATTTTATGATCACTAGGGCTGTCAAAAAAGTAACCTAAAAATCAGAAAAAAGTAACTTTATTTTCCAGAAAAGGTAACCTAAAAAAGTAACCTAAAAATAACCTGAGTTTTAAAGTTATTATAACTTTTGTATCGTTTCATCACATGTTTATCACGCCTTTGCTGATTAGTGCGCTATGTGAAATACACGCGCATTAGTGTGCTATGTTGTTTGTTGGTGAACATATAAAGTAACATAATAACCAATAAAAAGGTAACCTAAAATAACCTCCTTCAAAAAAGGTCAATTTCTGTTTGCAGTTCTGAAGGAAGAAAATACACCAGTCCTTCTTTTTCATCATCTTTCGGAGTTGGTACTACTTTTCCACCCTCTCCGATCTGGTACCATTTTTACAACAAACAACCAAAAGTGACTTAACATAATTTAGCTAACATCGAAAAAAGGAGCATAACCATCAAAATATAATTTTAAGTGGAAAGCTCATACAAATGCGAAATACACTGATTGCAAATGTAAATATTTTTAGTAATGGTCGCAATAATGTTCTTTATATATTTTCAATGGAACTTTTTATCAAATAGCACGTACTACAGTAGCGTAAACACTGCATGTGTGAATGCCCCCCGTCCTCCCATATGTCAAACGTGGGATAATGGCGCTATCTCACGCCCTGAAAATCACGTGCAAATTCCTGTTAAAGTAAATACGTACTGTCAAGTGCTACAGTGCATTATCTGGTATGTTGTTGGTGGTGGTGTTGTTGGTGGTGTTATCTGGTGTTGTTGTTGTTGTTGTTGTTGTTGGTATAGAGAGCTCACACATCGTACTATACCACGCTTCAAACATCTCACGACACTCTCCGGTTCGTGGACATTTCCTAAAATGGAATTACACTATCCTGCGTACCCAGAAACGTATAAATAACCAGTAGCGCAAATATTAAGATGAAGATCAATTGCTTAATCCTAACAGCAGAAATGTTGACATTTCTTGATCTTCAGACCTGATATTCCATCTCTTTTCCTATTTTATCCTCATATATACCGTTTTTGTCCCTCTTATCTGCAAAAAGTCACCAAACTTCGTGGTAAACTTACCTAATAACAAGAAAAAAACAAAAGGTAACCTGACGATAAAAAGTTACCTTAAAAGCAAAAAAGTAACCTAACGATGAAAAAGTAACTTTTGGTAACCTAATAAGTTTTTTAATAATTATCGTACACAGCTTTTTCATGAAGTTCTAGGTAGCTTATGAAAAAGTGACCTTTAGGTGAAAAGTAACATTATTAACTTTTGACAGCCCTAGTCATCACTTAACATTTTTTCATACATAAAATGCCATTTTGAGCGAAAAAAACATAGAATGCAATTTTCACTGACAAATGTTGCCCAAATATATAATTATAAATTTTATATTATGAAATATTTAATAATATATATTGTTATTTACCAAAAATTTACAATAAAAATGTAAAATTAAAATTTACATTGTAAAATGTATTAATACTTAATACGCGTGGAATTAATAATTGTTAATTATGTTAATAATTGTAATTACACAGATCACAGACTTAACATGTTATGATACACTCGAACACTGCATAAATGTACAATATTAACGCCAAAAACGCCAACAATGGATGTATAGTAACGTTCCTGATAGATTCTTAAGTCCAACAACGTGGCAATGGGATTCAGAGGGTATGCAATAACTCGCTATGCAGATCAAATTGTTCCAAGCTAGGTGTACGTGGCATTGGCTTTTTGGGAATGAAAGATTCTACATACATGTACTTACTATTCACTTTTTCGGGAAATAATCAACACAAATTGCTCAAATGGCGTTTGTACGACCACGCTCAAAAAGGCCCCGCTCGTATTGGCACGCTCAAAAAGGCCCCGCTCGTATTGGCACGCTCAAAAAGATTGAAGGAATTCAATGTGAAGTGGAATTTTCCCAGAAAAACATGTCTGATGGGAGCAGCATGTGTTGTGTTGCATGTGAGAACAACGTGTCCGCTGGTCACAAGTCACAGCTCAATCGATACAACAAATCGGCTACTCATTCGAAAAACATTAAATGTATATGTCAATGCAGAATCGAATCATTGGAGTATTGCTCCTCGAAGCAGCAGTCCAAAATGACACCCCTACCATGAACATTTCGAGTGTAGTTCCTCATGTTCCGCATCTTTTTCCTTAGCCCCCCTCATCCCCCACCCGAGAAATCCTGGCACCGCCACTGCACCCCTATCTTATCGAAAAAATTTCGCCACGCACTACGAAAATTTCGCCCCCCTAAAGTAGCTTACATATATAATGTCGCTGGATGCTTGCTTAAAGTGCAAATAATCTACGAAACAGTTCAAAAACGAATAAAATGAAAATAAAATAAAATATTCTGGGGTTTTGACAACATATTTTGGCATTTTTCGTCACATAATAAAAACATATATATAAACATATAACGCCGAAAATTATCACATAAAATTCCCAACTCTAGTTATAACACTCGAACAATTGATCCAGTTTTGAGCACTAATGTTTGATGGTCGTCGTTCCTCCGAGACCCGACTCAAATCTTCGCTTATCATGCACGTATGAGCACGAATACCACGCACATCTTGCACTCCAAATTAGTAAAGTATAATAGTATGCACATGCATTATGGTAGATCGTTTAAGAAACTATTATGTTAATATGCTAGGGCAGTGGTTTCCGAACTTGGAGCACCGAATCCCTGGGGGTCCCTGAGAAGTTCCCAGGGGAAAATCTTACTCCAGGAAAAACTGTGCAATTGTGAACATATACAACACTGATTCTAACACATTTTGATTGGCTAAAAGTCCTTGTAATCATGTAATGACAGTACAACCAGATTCATGGTCGAGTCGTCGGCGACTAAACCGGCTCCACCACTGTTCTGCAGTGAGAAGGGTGGCTAGACACACCACAGGAATAAACACAAAACCTGTCTCAAGGGCGGATGAGCTATGAAATAGCCAACGACCATCTAGCTACTCCTATTCTGAAAAAGTGTTTTCCTTTTTCTGTTTGTGCCTTCTCCCTGCTCGCTGCGATGTTTCTGTCTGTTGTATTTTTTCGAGCCTGTGTGTATATTTATATATATATATATATATATATATATATATATATATATATATATATATATATATATATATATATGTGTGTGTATATGTGCGCTATATTAAATACTAGCATTAAACCCGCCCGTTGTGCGGAGCAATTCATAACATGAAATTCATATTAAATTAATAAACAATTTGGAAAATTAAAAATGAAATAGGGTACACTCATACGCAATAAAACCTGTACGCAGTAAAACCATACCATCCATGCTTGGAGCTAATATGATGCATTCTTAATTGGGCTTCAGTGAAATTTAATCGGTGTATATTCATGTGTAATCGCAAGTAAGACAATAGCTGTCAAATTGGCAATATGTCCTTTTGACTTTACACCGCCGTAACGTCCTTCAGATACACTTTGGAAAATTAAAAATTATACTGCATTGTAGAAAACAAAATTTCCAGCACGGTGGTATGATTTATTTTTATGTGTAACAAATAGTTACTGAGAAATAGTAGAAAAATGAATAAATTTTAGTCGCCCGGTGTTCAAGTGTAATTTTGGATGTATTTTAGAATTTTGCCAATTTTACACGTTTTTTGTATAATTTGTGGGTATAAATTATAGCTTATCATGTAGAACACAAAATGTTCTACACAATAGTATAATGTTTATAGCTGTACCATTGCTGGTTTATCAGGAATAGATAGCGGAATATTGAGCAAAATATTTACGTTTTTAGTGATAATTTTGCCTTTTTGACTTTGTCATTTTGACTTCACACCGCCGTAACTTTTTTTAATACACTTTGGAAAATTAAAAATTATACTGTGTTGTAGAAAACAAAATTTCCAGCATGATGGTGTTACGTATTTAGCTGTATGATAATTAGTTTTTGAGAAATAGAAAAAAAAGTATAGAAAATTGGTCGCCCGAAGTTAAAATGAAATTTTGAATGTAGATTGAAATTTTGTCATGTTTACATCTTTTACAAATAATTTTTGGATATTAATTATAGCCTATCGTGTAGAACTGAAAATTCTCTACACAGTGGTATAATCTGTATTGCTGTATCATTTCAGATTTAGGAGAACTCGATGGCAGAATATTGACCAAAAGTTTCGCATTTTTCAGGGTTCATTTTGTCTTTTTACCCCTATAACTTTTTTTGTTTTTATTTTTAAATTAAAAATTTAGCCTACAGTGTAGACAAGAAAATGTCCAACGTAATCGTATAAATTGTTAGCGGGTACACCAAGTGGTTGCCGAGTAGCAGCTTGCAGAAAATCGACCAAGGAGGAAGGGACAGACAGACAGAGAGACACACACACAGAGGTTCTGTTTTATATATATAGATATGTTGTTGTTGTATGGGACTTAATATCTGATGGTCCATGATATTGTCAAGCTTGGGAGCTCCTGTGCTACCAAACTCCTGTAGAGTCATCTGTAGAGTATGCCAATCTAATCTGCTAAATTTGTACAAAACTGTAATTAATTGATTGTATAGAGTATGTTGTTAACAACAGACGAACACACTTGGCTAGCGGATTAGTTCTCCACAAGTCATTAATACACACAAAACTCCAATTGGAGCAAGTTAAATGTACCGGTAACGACAAAGCTGTAAACCCCCCCCCCCCCCCCCCCCCGCCCCCTCTCTCCCACTGGCTCGAATTCATTGTAAGCGCCGCAGATTTTCATGTGAATCAACATCAAGATTGATACGATTAGATTTGTCACTACAGTGGGAATTTTCAGGGCATTTAATGAACGCATTCAACGCGCTCAAATCGCACCGACGTAGGCTTCAACTTTACTCGACTGACAGTCGGGCGTGAATTCTCACTGAGATTAGCGGCGCGAGCCATTTTGCGAGACACTGACGATTTATGGCGCCTCTCTGTATTATAAATGAGCAGCTAGTGGAACCGCTGATAACGCCGCCTGCTCTGACAATGATGCACACTGACACCGAACAGAAAGAGAGAGAGAGAGTGGGAGAGAGGAAGGGGAGACAGAATGATGGAAACAGAACGACCCAGACAAAGGGGAAAAACGAGATGCACAAATATTAGCATGCGCACACAGACTTAAGTATGAAAATTCCGAGTGTTTCTTGGCGCTTAATTGAGGATTATCGGATGAAAGAGACGGTATGATCTGTTGAAAGTGCCACGAGATAAACTGGGCAAAAACGCGGGGAAAAAGAGTAGGTGTTTATTGAGATGAAAACAGCGTGCCAGAGAAGCTTGGAATGCGACGCATGAAGGTGTTTGCCCTGAAAATTCCATGAAATTACTCACATGGAGCAACACAAAATCATTGATCACGTTTTGTTACGAATAATTGAATATTGTATTTGGTATCTGTTTTACACCCAAGCTATACTCGCATGTATGCGAGCCAACATTATCAATATGCACACACAAATCGGTTTTATCATTGTTCATTTACGTTATATTCTGGCAACAAATAAAAAATGATCAAACAGTGACAGCTGTATCGTGGGAGGAAAAATTGAAAACATACCGGTGATCAGCGTAGTTCCGAAACAGCACTAGCTCTTAATAAAGCTAATGGTGAAGCAAATAAGAAGGATAGCAGGAAGTAAATGAGCTCCCAGCTATTTCGTGTGAATATTTATGCGTGCGGTCCAGGTAGGTTGGACAGGTAGGCTTAATCCTCCGAGAGCAATACCCCGTGTATCCATTGCTCAACCACAGCCAGATGACAATCGCCAAGCTGCACATCTACTATACAGTGACGGCGCCAGGATAATTCTCGTGGGGGGCTGAGGTGGGCTGAGGAAAAAACAGGGGCTTGGAAAAACATGATGAACTACAATTCAGCCCCTCCAAACCCCATTGTCGCCGCCACTGCTAGGATATAATCACGCTTTCACGTTTTCAAGCTTCGACTGAATCAAATTTGTATGATACAATCTCACCAATGATCGCTGCATCTCGTCGAATTGCCACGACTTGCAAAACAATTTCCAAATAGTTGCTGTTTATTGCTTATGTGTGTTCGCAAGCAATGTTTTGTATTCTATTATTTCACAATGTGCTAATTCGTTTGATCGATAACGACAATATTCTGGCCAAGCGACAATGGAACACGATCAGATAACGTTGAATACGCAACCGCTATCTGGTAAACTCATCGGCGGACGAGACAAACAAACCAGAAAACAGGCAATCACGCCAGCCTGTGTCTTATTTCCAACAAGAGTGTATAGAAAGGAGAAAAATACTGATTTCAGTACAAACAATTTATTTAATGAACAAGCGATGTTTCTTAACACTAGAAGGATCGGAAAATTCAACTACCTTAAAGAACCAGAGCCGTCAATTGACGGCTGTCAATTAAGACTTTTATTTTCTTTGCGACTTTTTTCTAAAATGATTCGTGATTTACGTTTTCTAGTGAATTAGACAACGATGAAACCAATGGTGATACTACAATTGAAATCTAAGTAAATTTAAGAGTCGTAAATTCAATTGGAAAATCCCAACCTTTTTTAGAAATAACAAATTTTGCACGTTTGCTCTGTTAATTTGCTTAATATATTAGTTATATCAATTTAACAGCCATCATTTGAAAGCTCTTTTTATGTCCTATCCGACCATATAATTAAAGTACACATGCTAAGTAATCTTTAACACTAGAAGAACCGGAAAGTCAACTACGTATAAGGACAGGTGTCGTCAATTGACGGCTTAAGAGCTGCTTCATAGGTAATTTTTTCCAAACATTGTTTGTAAATATACTGTTCCTTATGGTTTAGACAGCGTTGAATCCAATCGTGTTAATAAAATTGAGATAAAAGTATTTTGGGTGCCGTGAAGTCAATTTCAATATTCCATATTGAACAAAAATGACAAAGTTAGAATATTTTGATTATTAGGTCGCGATAAATATTATGTATGACAATCTAACAATACCTATTGGACAGCTCTTTTTGCGTTCTATCAAATCATATAATTATGTTACACTTTAATCGCTACTTTACAGCAAAACAACATGATAAACCAGGAAGATCGCATTCGTCAATTGGCGGTTTGATCGCTAGAGTATATAACAGTACAGATTTAGTGAATTCGTTTAGTCAATGAGGGTATATCTCGCGAATATGCCCATACATAATAGAGGTGTGCATGCAAGAAAATCACCTGCAACTTGGTGCTCTAGACATTTTTAGGGCATGTTCAGGCTGCACCGGGCGCATTTCAGTATCGTACGTTGGTTTGTCGGCTTGGTTTCATAGTGAAATTGTAAAATTTTGAGGTGTTCTAGTTTTGAACATTGTCGATGGTCTTGCACAATATAATAGCACTGGCTTGGTAGAATAATGCGGAGAAAGAAACAAGTGGATGAGGTAGAAGTCGAGCAAGCGCTCTTTCGTTTCCAAGATGCACGATCGGATGAATCTGATCAGTCAAACTATTATGACGCCCGAATGCATGCTAATACCCAATGCCCATTCTGTTTTTCTAAATAATTGTGTAATTTAGTTCTATTACATTCAATTATTGGTGTTAAGAATGTATGTGTATCATGTATTATATATTTAATACATATTTCAAATGTTTCATGCGTTGTACAGAGTCGAAAATGTAAAAAACGTGGGCAGCCGTGAGTTGATTGTACAAATTCTTCTAGGAAGTTGTACTTTTTTTTGTGATCTTAATATGAATCAAATTATAACAAAGGTTATACCATTACAGCTATAGTAAACTGATCTATTGAATGGTGTTTGTTAAATTGCCTTAACAATGCAAATTGACACAAACGTGCACATTTTTTTTGTGATACGGTAAACTTGTACTTTTCAATTCAAATTTACACCTCTTAAAAATATTGAAATTATAATCGTTTTAGCACCATTCGATTTAGCGTTGTCTAAATTATTTTAATATATATACTGACGAAAGTTTCGGAAAAAAATTGCCGAAAAAAGTCATCCCAAATGACAGCCGTCAATTGACGGCTCTGGTCCTTCTAGGTAGTTCTGTTTCTATAGCAAAAACTATTAATGCTAGACTACTAATATTTTGTCAATATTTTCATTTAAAAATAATAATAAAAGCCAGGAGAATACAAGTTTGTGACTATAACCAGTGAAACGTTATTTGAGACTGAAATTTGAACAGCCGTCAATTGACGGCTCCGGTCCTTCTAGTATTCATCAGTCACAGTCTGTCACTGAAACACAGATGTCACCATTTTTTTTGTCCTTTGAAACCCACTGTTTCAAAAGACTTCTAGCCATCATCTGGTCGTCACTTGCTGAAACACATATTTCGAAAGCCGCAATATATTTCTCTCAGAGCGTGAGGCAGAGTCGAAGTTGAGAACAATATCAATATCCGCACGATAAAAACACTTTGTCTGCGCCTGTAGCGACAATTTCATGCCGACAGTCTGCTGAGAAGGCACTGTGCTGGAAACTCCATTACACACGGCACAACCACAGCAGCAACATTCACAACGGCGCTTCCGACCACAAGCTATTTTGTTTAGTCGAGAAATTAGTCGGCTGGCTGACCTGGCTACACCGACGCCGAAACAATTGATGGCGCGCAATTGTTTACGCATTTGCACTCGCCGACAGTCGCCACTGATGATCGTGATAATACTGCCTGTCGGCCACTGTCTCATTGAATTACACACGACCCGATCCGCTGCCAACGCATGCACACATATACAGACACACACACAAACATGCATGAGCGTAGGCGGGATAAGGCGAACTACCGAAGACGACTGTTGAAATTGGACAAACAGTGTAGAATATTTGGTGTTGATGATGATCACACTTGGTACAATACATAATCGTAAACCGCCTAAATTTCGTGTGTATTAGGTTGTAAAAAGAATTGTTAAGCATTATACAGCTTCTAAATTCAAGGTTTCATCTAAAACTGGGAGTATTTGTGAAAATAATGCACCGGCGTACGCATAATATCAACTAACAGTGCACCGCAGCACATACACACTGCACCGACGTTGGCCGAACGCTGTGACGTCACAAATTCGTGAAACGGCCTTGTATCTAGGTGGCGTTGTCCTGGCGGGTTCCGCGACGTAATGCAAGACGTCGTTGCACGTGGCTCACCACAGGACAATTGACGATCGCTATAGCGGTAAATAGAAATCGGGGATGGGGCATATTATGATCGGTGTGGGGCACCGATCGTATATCGTATAAATGTAAAAAATATATAGATACAACTCAATTTCTGGCAACCTCATTGTAAGCCCTCGCTGCGCGACACCTGAAATGGCGTTTGGTAGCCTCTAGTCGGGCCCTGGGCAGGTGCAACAATCCACATCCAAATTGGGTGCACCGCTGTAAATGTTCTTCTGAACAATAATAGGTGTGACAGAAATCCATCTACGATTAATTAGAAAAAATTTAAGCGAAAACGTTCCACATTGTATCGTGTATGGTCGCTGCATGTTTGTGTTGTGACTGTTTTATGCCTGTGTGGTGTTATAATATATTCAGTTATTCCATTCACAATTGTGTTTGAAGCTTCTTATGTTGGTCACGTGATTTATCAAGTCAGTTGAGCCGGAATTCAAGTCAAACACCCGCACTAACACACAAGTTCTAATAGCAACGCGTACCTCCCGTACGATTCAATCACCAGTAATCGATGACGTCATACTTTCGTGAAAGGGCCTGTAGTCTAGGTGGCGTTGGCTATACAACGCCACCTAGATAGTATCTAGGTGGCGTTGCACTAGATATGGCGCATCATCATGTCGATGATAATGCCTATTATATGTAAACAATATCAAACCTCGTGATCAAGTGATCTAATAACATAAAAAATAACAAAAAGTAACGTAGTATCGAAAAATCTACACAAATGAAAAGAATACGACAATCATGTTTTCTGCCCACATAGGATAGAGGATATAGAAGCCTTAGAAAGAGTTGAGAGGCGAGCTACCAAACTTATACCAAGCATGAAGAAATTATCATACGAGGACTAACTGAAAAAATAGGCTTGGCTACTCAGCCATATAGAAGAACAAGAGTTGATTTGATCGAAACGTTTAAAATAATCCAAGGTATGTACGACAATGAGGAATGCGAAGGATTGATGCAGATGAAGGAGGGCATGAAGTACGGGGACACGAAAGGAAAATATTCAAGAAAAGGACAATACTACTTTTGACTACTATTGAGGAAATCATCCTTCTGCAACATAATAGTGAATATATAGAACAATCTAGCATAATGCGTCGTCAAATCAAAGACGATGACAGAATTTGAAAAGAGACTAGATGCTTCATCTAGCCTCTTGGAAGCATGAGCCAGATATTTAATTATGAGGAAAAAATCGGAAAATATCAGTGCCTCTTCCAAATTATATTCTATTCTATTGAGCGCTTGAATAAAAAACGCTCAGTCCACGGTGTCCCAAGCAACCGAATATTCTGCCTGGACCCGCTCCTGCACGCCATAAAGCGGCCTCCCTCCTCACACGCGCGCTCAAATGCTGGATGTGGCACAGGTGTAAGTACCCACGCCCGATTGTATAGCAAGAAACCAGACACCAGCTGTGTCACGGTTTACCCATGAGAGAAGCACATGCATATAAGAACATATATGTATGTGCATATAACACACACACACACACACACACACACACACACACACACACACACACACACACACACACACACACACACACACACACACACACACACACACACACACACACACACACACACACACTCCCGCACAAACACACATACACGCATAAACAAACAAGCAAACAAACAATATATTTGATTTAGCGCACATATAAACGCGCGCGCAATGTAACACCAAAGCTAACACCAAATAACGCAAAGCACAAACTTCAAATACAGAGCAGATCACACATGAAAAAAGGCAACATAATTATAGAAAAATATCTACAACAGTAAGCACATGACAAGAGCAGAGTAAACCATGAAATCAGACCGTAGCATAGGGAGTGAGAGTATGTGAGGAGGGATCAAACGACAAGTTGAACAAGTACTCGAGAAGAGATGAACGGAAAAAACTAAGGGAAGGAGCATGAACAATAGTAGCAGAAAAGAGAGTTGAACAAACGAGGAGCAAAAAAAGAAAACGATTTAGCGGACCAAGTTGAATCGTTCAGAGCACGAGAGCAGACGAGAGGGCAAGAATTGCGGGAATATGCAGAAGATACAGTAAGGAGACCAGAAAGATAGGAAGGTTGAAGGGGGTCACGAATAAGCGTATATACGAGGGGGTATCGTAAAGTTTCAATTATGACCATGAAGTAAACGAGTCAGAAACTTCATTTTTATTTGGGGTCCTTAAGACTTCTCTACATAGTCACCGTCCAGAGTCACACATTTCTCCCACCGTTCCTTGACCTCCCGCAGGCCACCGTTGTAGAAGTCCTCAGATTGCGTTGAAAACCACTGTTTCACCTCTTGAATGACGTCATCTGTGTCATCAAATCGGCGACCCCGCAGTGGATTTTTCATCTCTGGAAACACGAAAAAATCGCTTGGGGCGAGATCGGGAGAAAAGGGCGGATGCGGCAAGATTTCATAGCCATATCGCCTTGCTTCCTCAACCGCAGCTTGAGATGAGTGAGCGGGTGCATTGTCGTCAAGGAGACGGACTCCTTTGGTGAGCATACCGCGGCGTTTCTTTTTTAGAGCATCTCGCAACTTGTTCAGAAGTGTGCAGTAGTATGGGCTAGTGATGGTCTGACCCTTTGCAAGGTAGTCTGTGAGGATGACTCCACGACAGTCCCAAAAAATCGACAGCATGACCTTCCTTGCGGACTTCTGCACCTTAGCCTTCTTCGGGGGAGGGGTTGTGGTGTGCTTCCACTCCTTGCTCATCTATTCGGTCTCTGGATCATACAGATAGATCCAACTTTCGTCCATAGTTACCAGACGACCAAAGAAATCCTCTTCATCCTGCTCCAAAAGAGTGAACATCTGCCTCGACAGGTCACGCCGTGTTTGCCTTTGGAGAGTAGTCAGTAAGCGCGGAACCCAGCGTGCTGACACCTTAGACATGTGCAGTTCGCAGTGAAAAAATTTCCAGACACTGCCGTAACTAAGACCAGTACCATGCGTGATCACGTGGATGGTTACTCGTCGGTCTTCCAGGATAAGATCCTCCACTTTCTTCACTGTGGCCGCACTGTCCGTAAGTGATGGTCGTCCAGTTCTTGGCTCGTCTATGAGGGACATGTTCCATCTCACAACAGTGTTATATGACGGGCAATTCAATTCAATTCAATTCAATGTATTGAGCCTCCAACAGGCTATATATATATATATATATATATATATATATATATATATATATATATATATACACACATACACATATATACATTTTAAAAAAACATATACAAGCCATCAAATTGCACAGCAGCATTCAAATAGTTCAATACATGCAATATGTTTAATTCAACTGTGAAAGAAGGTGAGAATGTAGCTGTTTCGAGAAGGATTTAAGCGAGGGAGAGGACAGTAGGTGAGATGGGAGGCTATTGTATAAGCGAGGAGCAGCGTGTTGGAAGGACCGTGTAAACCAAGAAGATTCACAGTGACAACGAGGTTCAAGAAGGATTTTAGTTTGTCTTGTGATGAGCCCTGGGGGACACCTGATGAAAGAGGGAAATTTTGAGATCGACAACTATCAAATAGAACTGAGTAGGAGCGATTAGTGAGATAGGAAGTGAGAAGAGAAAGAGCAGAATGAGAGATTCCTATGGAGAAGAGATCCTGAATAAGAATTTTGTGATCAACAAGGTCAAATGCGGATGACATATCAAGGAGAGTGATGACTACGGGAGATTTTTGAGAAAAATGAAAAAGTAAATCGTGATGAAGGCGGACAAGAGCAGTTTCAGTGGAACGATAAGGAGCAAACCCTGATTGTAGGTCATCAAGAAGACGGTTGTTGTAGAGGTAAGATGCTAGTTGATGATAAATGGCGGACTCAAGAATTTTGGATGAAAATGGAAGAAGGGAAACTGGTCGGTAACTATTTAGAATGTTTGGGTCAAGGGAAGGTTTTTTGAGAATAGGAATGAGAATGGCATTTTTACTGGTAAGAAAAGTCCCATGAAGGAAAGAGGCATTTATAAGGTGTGTCAGAATAGGAGCCAGAAGGTGGAGAGAGGAAGATACCATGGCAAAATTAATTGGATTTGAAGGACAAAATGATTTTTTGGTGTTAGTGATGAGACGTATTGTGGTGGATATTGGTATATGGCTAAAAGCAGTAAATGAACCAGATACGGGGGCAGGGGGAAGGACGCAGTTTGTATATATTGGAAGAGATGTGCGTAAAGCGACGATCTTATCGGTGAAAAATTCGGCAAAATCAAAACAGGTGATGGTGGGCGCATGACGATTCGGTTTACGACCTAGAAGAGAGTTAAGAGTTGACCAGAGTGATTTCGGGGAAGATAATAGTGATGGTATGTGATCATCACCATAGACAGCCTTCATTTCATCATGGATTCGCCGGTCACTGTAACCTTTCAAATGCAGGAGCTTAATCACGTTGCGAGCCTCAGTCTTCTCCATCATGCAGGTGAATGACATCTAGCGCCACATGTAATTTTTTTTTACAAATCTAAGGGGACATTTTTGCACCATCATGCACATGAGGACCAGTGATTACACTGACAAAATTTCATCCATATAGCTAAATAACTTCCGGGTGATAATTATAACTTTACGATACCCCCTCGTACAATACAATACAACGCATACATATAATGATGTTGGTGTAGCCAGGTACAACGTTGCCACGTATCCACACAAGATTGAATTGTATTGCTATTTCGCACCTTGCAATTTTCTTCCACATACACATGGATACAGCAACAATGATCGGTCACTTGTTCACTACATGTGAACTGGACGATGCGAAGCGCAAAATGAGCTTGAATTTTGGTTTCAATTCGTTGAGAGGACAGCACACGAGACAGCTGCTGCAATCCAAGGGGGTGCCAACCCTGCTGGAACGCCCCCGGATATGACAGAAGATGGAGGGGAGAAGCAGAGCCCGCTTTTAGTCGCCTCGTACGACAGGCAGCGGATACGACTGTAGTATTTTTATCCCCTACCGCAAGGGACATCAGCTTGAATGATGTTGTTGGGTTTTGGATGCTATAAGGCGACCCAACCAATGACACCTATACCAGATGTTCCCAAACTTTACCATTCTAAGGACCCCCAAGATATTCAAGTCCCATCCGAGGACCCCCAGCAAATCAGAAGTTACTATTACCATACCAAGGTACCCATTATATGATTACAATGCAGTAAATTTACTATTTGCATATTCCTACACGAAGAAAGTCTTTAAATAAACATTTGAAATAATTTCAATATTTTTCTATTGTTTTAAATTCAATACAAAGTAAAATTGGTAGAAACAGCCACAATAGATAGATAATTACAGCATGAACTGTCACCACAGATAACCAAAAAACGAAATACCTTCATAAAAAAGTCCAGAATTAAACACAAAAGCTATCAAACAAATCTTGTTCAGTGGGAGGGATGAGTTTGATGGTTCCTACACAGTTGATCAATGCGGGGTTTGATGTCAGTTAGTGCCAAACGCATGTCGTTGTCTACCTGTAGGCGTGCTCTGTGCTTTGTTTTGAGTATTGTCAGCGTGGAAAATCCTTTTCACAAAAGTAGGTTGTGGCGAATGGCAGAATGTATTTGAGAACCTTCTCCGCCAGAGCATGATAATCTGTTCTTGAGTAAATCAAGAACTCTGGCAATGGGAGGGCAGATAACTATATTTACATACCCCCATCATTTTATATTTCAATGAGTTCCTCTTGCGACTTCATATCAAGATGTGCACCTACCCCGTGTGCGAAAGGGTTTCTAATCCAGTTTAGGTGGGAATTTTCAAGTTCAGGGTAATACTCCCTGAAGTAGCCTTGCAGATGAGATAAATGGGAGACAATAACGGCGGTGATTGTTTCACTTGATGTCATACATTCCTGGTGATAAAATGGGAACATTTCAGTGTCTCCTTCCTGGCATTTCGCTTCCCACAATGAAAGCTTTTGCACGAATGCACGTACTTTTTCCTGCACATTCAAAATGCATAATTCAAGGCCTTGCATGCTCTTGTTTAGCACATTTAGATGTTGGAATGTGTCTGATAGGTATGCTAGCTTTAGCATCCATGATTTGTCCTAAAAATAGATGCAAAAATCTGATTTATGTGATGAGAGAAAAACAGCTAACTCTCTCCGCAGTGCAAACACACGATTCAAAACTGCCCCACGCGATAACCATCGCACTTCAGAGTGAAGCAACAAGCCATGAAAATCAGCCTCCATTTCGTGACAAAGGGCTTCAAAAAGTCTATTTTTCATAGGATATGCTTTAACATAATTCACTGTTTTCACAACAACCTGCAGATCCTGATACAGCTCAGTGATAGATTAGTGCTGGATATTGTGTATGAATGACTGTTTTGTATGAGTGCGAGTGAAGGTGCTGTATGTGTATATGAGCGTGCATTTGAATGGTGGATTGTCCGGTTTGCTGACTGCGCGTGCCACGTGGTGGTGTCATGTTTCGGGAGTCGTTGTGTGAGCGTCGCGGAGTGTGTGTCGGTGTGCGGTGTCTTGTGGGCGCGCGTGGGGCTGCAATGCCCCCGCGCGCTCGTCTTCTAATACATATTTTGTTTTTGTTCATTATGTTTGCTTTTACAAGCTAATCGGCCTGTAACAATCTATTTGGGCTATTATATTTCGGTTTGTATGAAGTTTTGGTGAAATTTGAATTCGTTGAAAATTTGGTTCCGGCTCCAGCAGCAGTGGTGATGCCTTCAGCACCAGGGGAGGACTGCAGCAGTGGAGGTTCTCAGTGGCGTGTCAGGAGCGTGTTGTAGGGGCGGTGATGAGGCATGGTGCCGGCTGGAGGCAGCGGGGAAGCTGTGGCGGATCATGCTCACTCCGTCCGTATTGGAGATGGACACGTCGCTGAGCTGGCGGTGGAAGCTGCTGGTGCTGGAGGACTGGTGGAGTGAGAGCTGCTGAGACCGGGGATCTGGAAGAAAGGAAGGCGAGACGGCGTGGTCTGTGTGGACGGCGGTCTCGGCTAGCTGCGGCAGGGTGCTGAAGAGAACTGGGGTCAAGATGTTGTGCCCTGTCGCGGCAGCCGTTGATGTAGAAGACGGCAGGCTGCGGCGGAGCACTGAAGAGCACGGGCGGAAGCGGGAGCGCGGTGGACGCTGGGGCTAGCCGTGTTGTGCTTCGCCGCAGTCATGGTGTGCGCCTGATGGAGGTCGTGGAGTCGGAACTTTTTGTCCTGTTTCTTTCTGGTCGTGGAGTCGGAACTTTTATTCCTTATTTAATTTTATTCCGCGTTTGTTTTTCGGCTTGTATTTTCAGTTCAACTTTCAGTTTTGTTTCTTGAGAAGCAGGGGAAGATGTGATAGATTAGTGTTGGATATTGTGTATGAATGACTGTTTTGTATGAGTGCGAGTGAAGGTGCTGTATGTGTATATGAGCGTGCATTTGAATGGTGGATTGCCCGGTTTGCTGACTGCGCGTGCCACGTGGTGGTGTCATGTTTCGGGAGTCGTTGTGTGAGCCTCGCGGAGTGTGTTTGGCGGTGTGTGGTGTCTTGTGGGCGCTCGTGGGGCTGCAATGCCCCCGCGCGCCCGTCTTCTAATACATATTTAGTTTTTTGTTCTTTATGTCTGCTTTTACAAGTTCATCATCAAGTTCATTTTTGCAACAAGTGCCTCGCGGTGGAGAATGTAGTGTGTGCTGACGAGATTTGGGGCCTTTTCTTTTGTGAAAGCAATGACTCCATTGCGTTTACCTGTCATGGCAGCGGCTCCGTCATTACATACAACCACACAGCGTGACCAGTCAATGAAATTCTGTCCCATGTAGTCATACAAAATCCGAAAAATATCCTTCCCAGTAGTTCTACCCGTCATGGCTTTGCAGAATAGTACCTCCTAAACAATTCTTCCTCACTGATAAATCTGATATACACAAGCAGCTGTGCTTTGTTCGCGACATCTGTGCTCTCGTCCAGTTGCATTGCAAAGTATTCACTGTTTTTAACTTGCTCCAAAAGTTGTACAGTGACGTCCTCGGCCATATCATATATTCTTCTGCCCACAGTATTGTTTGATAGAGGTACCACATCAACCTGGTTGCCAGCATCCCTTCCAAATAACTCCTGAGCAATGTCCCTGACTGCTGGTAACAAGAAGTTTTCTCCAATTGTGTGTGGTTTTTTGCCACGGGCAATATGAAGAGAAGCTAAGAATGATGCTTTCAGTGCTCTGTCTGGAAGTGTGAATTCCTTTTTGAATGTATTTGCCTGGCTAGTTACTGATGACTCTTGTCGTTTGAAGAAATCAATGGATTTTGTGGCCTCAGTTGAATGTTTATGTTGTAAATGTCTTTGTAGTTTCGATGGTTTCATCCCTTCATTGGAGAGTATCTCTTGACAGATAACACACTTCGGGTACTCCACTCCATCGTTTTTTACCGAAAAGGTAAACCCATATGCAATATATGAGGAGTTATACTTTCTCAGTTTTGGTTTTCTCTCCTTTGTACTCGAACTACTTCCTGCACTTGGTCTTGATGAAGAAGCAGTGGAAAGCTCATCAGTCGATTTTCGTTTTACAAACTTTTCCATCTTCAGTTTACACTATCTGTAAGCATAGAACAGAGAGCATGAAGGAATATAAAAAGTAATTAAAAAGAAACAGAACAGCTAACAGTTACAGGATATTTAGGCAAATATCCCAAATAAAGTTTTGTTAATTATCAATAATTCACTGCCGATATACTGACATTTTTATATTATAGCAGCATATAGCGAATTACATCTACGTACTCGTACAATGCGAATGTACAGCAACCAGGCGGATGAGACAGCCAGAGGCTATTGGACTTGGGGCCAGACTGCTGAAACCGCCAGTCACAAGACTCACGTTAGTGACAGTTGGGTGGCGAAGGATCGGAGTTGCTACGTCGTAATAAATTAAAATTAACCCTTAAGCCTCGGGGACTTTAAGACTTTTCACTCGCGCTAACTCGGGAGGTTTGGCGAGAAACACTAATGTGGGTTGAGCAGCAAATATGCCCAGGTTGTACAGTGTAAGGCATTGTCACCGATGGTACAGTGTAAGGCATTGTCCCCGATGTCAGAGTGTAAGATATTGTTATTCGTGTGGCTCAGGGAGATGCTTGCGCGTGTGTGCTGTGGTGCTGTACTGTATTGTGTTTAACGGGATTATGGAGGTTGGGGAGTGCTACTCTGGATGTTAGAACGATTGTGTGGTGTGTATGCGCGGATGTGAGTAATGTACGGAGTCAGTGGTGATTTGGCGCTCGGGCGTGTAGTGTTCATTGTTTATATAATTGGTATTGTTCTTGTAACTACGTTCGCGCCGCAGTGGTCCGATTTGGGGCTCGCGATGGACGAGGTGTGGAGTTGTTTTGGTTTGGGCGTAGTCATTTCTTGGATCAGGTTTTGGTCGGTTATCTTGTGTAAGTTTGTGAGTATAATATATCTAGCTGTTCGTGTTGCCTCTCGTTAAATCACTACAAATTGGCGACGAGGATTTTATTTTTCTGTATCATGGATAGCGTGCAACCTCCAGCCGCATTTCTCGCAAGGCCTGGAAAGCCACTCGTTTCCTGGATTTCCATTTACTAATTACATAGTGGCGATTAACGGTGAGTCGTTTACTGTCGACCGTCGCCGGGCCATTCTCCTCCACTGTGTGTGCGCTGAGGCTCAACGAGCTTATCGTTCACTTCCGGCCGCGACAAAGCAGGAAGGGGAGAACCGGTACCAGAAGACGCTGCGAGTTATACGGGAGTATAATATATCTAGCTGTTCGTGTTGCCTCTCGTTGAATCACTACAAATCCGGAAGTATTATTCTCCAAAGATAAATGTAATATCCGAACGGTACACATTTCGCCAACGAAGGCAACAGCAGACCGAATCCACCGCCGAATATGTGTCAATATTGAGAATTTTGTCGGTGAATTGCAAGTTCGGAAATCTCGCAGATGAGATGATCCGTGATCAAGTCGTAGAGAATACGATCTACCCACGACTCAGAGAGAGGTTTCTACAAGACGCAGCGCTGACGTTGGATAGCATGTTGGTTACCGCGGATGCTTTCGAGAAGTCGCGACAACAGTCGGCCATGAAGTCTTCACCTCAGAAAACTTCAGCCGAATTGACCACAGCTGCTGTGACCACCGGCAAAGCTGGTACGAGATCGACCAAAACCTGGGAACAGCGGACACCCGTGTTCACACTGCGGACGACATTACAGGCTTCCTCGGCACGAGTTCTGCCCTGCGAGGAGCTCGAATTGCAACGCGTGTGGACGACAAGGACATTGGGGTGCAGTCTGCAAATCAAAGAAGAATGAGAAAAACAAATCACACTCACAACAGCGATCCGTCCGAGAAGTCACAATACTCTATTGCGGTGGGAGCGACAAGTAGAAGCTCAGGTACGACGCACTGGTTGCAGTTCACTCTGGAAAGCAGGCCAACTTGCGCTTGCAAGTTGACACAGGGGCAAGTGTTTCCGTACTGAGCCTGCCTCTGGCCCGAACACATTTTTGCGGTGCAGAGATGACAGCCACGGAGACGCGTCTTTTCGGCGTAGGTCGTCAGCCGCTTAAAGTGGTAGGTACTCTACCTGTCGCCATTACTGTAGGTGAGCACACGGCAAACACGACGTTTTTTGTCATTGACATACCAACAAATGAGGCTCTGCTGAGACTTGATACATTATCCGAGTTGGGCCTGACGATACATCCGAAGAAGAGCGCGGTTCGAGCAGTCGACTCCAACAGTCCTGCTGCCGCCGCTTGCAAGTCGCAAGAACTGCCGGATATCACCGGATTCGCCCACAAGATTCAACTGAGGAAAGAGGCGGTACCCACGGCGCTGCCACTCCGTCGTCTTCCTATGGCCATTCGAGCCGAAGTTTCAGCAGAGCTGAAAAAACATCTTGACGAAGGCATCATAGAACGGATTGACGCGTCGCAGTGGATAAGCCCGATCGTGGTCGAACGACACAAGTCTGGCGGAATACGTCTCTGTGTGGACTTGCGGGGTACGAACAGTCAAATGGTCGTTGATGTACACCCGCTGCCGACCGTCGAAGAGTTGCTCAGCCGGCTCAAGGGCGAGGTATACTCCAAGATAGATCTCCGCTCCGCCTACCATCAACTGACTCTCGAAGAAGGGTCAAGGCACATTACCGCGTTCATCACGCATGATGGTCTATATCAGTACAAAAGGGTGCCATTCGGCCTCGCATCGGCAGGTGCCGCCTTTCAAAGAATGCTGGATCACCTGCTTGAAGGTATACCAGGATGTGTCCACTATATGGACGGCATTGTCTGCTGTGGTCCGACGAGACAGGTACACGACGAGCGATTAAGAACAATCATGGGCCGTCTCACCAGCGCCAATGTGACGCTGAACATGGAAAAATCATCCATCGGGCAGACAAGCATGATGTTCTGCGGGTTCTCCGTGTCTCGGCGTGGCATAGTGCCATCCGAAGACCTATCTGCGAGCAATCCGGGAGGCGCAGAGACCGGGCGACGCGAAGGAGCTGCGGAGTTTCATAGGGCTAAGCAGTTGGCTGTCCCGTTTCGTGCCTCAGTACGCGACAACTGTGAGTCCGTTAAACGATTTGCTCAAAAAGGAAGTGCCATTTGTGTGGACGACTGAACACAGCAAAGCTTTTGAGGACGTCAAACGACGGATCATGAAAGCTCGTCCGCTTCGGCAATATGAGCCGTCGTTCAAAACTTTCGTCACGACGACCCTCTACTCTTCAACATTCATATGTCCTCGCTTTGTCCTATTCTTGAACACCACTGTAGCTTAATATATCTACACTCACGATACTCAGTTCTTTGTTCCTCTTCCCTCCTCTTGCTTCATCTCTGATACTCTTCCCGACATCTCTTCTTGGGCCTCTTCTAGGTGCCTTCTCCTAAATCAATCTAAATCTGAGTTCATTGTTTTCCACCTTCCTCGAATTCCTTCTCCCAAACTTCCGTTCCCTGTTTCTGACTCTGCGCGTGACCTTGGCGTTATGATTCATTCTTCTCTTCCGTTTTCCAGAAACATTATCTGTGTCCAGGACCTGTCGATTGACCCTAAACTCTCTGTATCCAATACGTCCGTTTTTAATCGTCCTTTTGTCATTAAGCTTATTGTCTCTCATATTTTCTCTGGCATTGATAACTGCTGCTCTATATATTTTCATGTTCCTCATTACTCTGCGTGTTCTTCAGCGTGTGATTACTTCTTCATGTCGTTCTATTATTTCTCCTACTCCCTGTCGTCATACTTCCCAATTTATGTTTGACATTCGTTGGCTACTTATTATTCCCCGTATACATTTTCGTCTCTGTTGTATTGTGTATAAACTTATTCATGACCCCCTTCAACCTTCCTGTCTTTCTAGTCTCCTTACTGTATCTTCTGCATATTCTCGCCCTCTTGTCTGCTCTCGTTCTCTCAACGGATCAACTTGGTCTGCTAAATCGTTGTCATTTTTTTATCCTCGTTTGTTCAACTCTCTTCCTGCTACTATTGTTCATGCTCCTTCCTTTAGTTCGTTCCGTTCTTCTATTTTCGAGTACTTGTTCAACTTGTCGTTTAATCCCTCCTCATATACTCTCACTCCCTATGCTACGGTCTGATTTCATGATTTACTTTGCTCTTGTCATGTGCTTACTGTTGTAGATATTTTCTCTAATTGTGTTGCCCTTTTTATGTGTGATTTGGTCTGTATTTGAATTTTGTGCTTTGGTGTTATGTTGTGTGCCCGTGTGTATGTGCGCTTAATCAAATATATTTTTTGTTTCATTGAAGTAAACACACCGCACACATTGTATGTTACAATCGAATGACGAAATATCAAATGACGTTTGTATCTGAAAATCGATATAGCCAGCATGCATTTTTTCAAGATGATATTTGAATTTAGTACATAGAACATATTACAATTGACTAATTGACTGATCGCATTTGAGAAGCGCAGAACTTTGCAAAAATTCTTGACCGGTGTAATTAATGGATGCCAAACTTCGACACGCCAAGGTTCACTTCACTCACTCACGCGTTAACTTCACTCAACAACGCTGTACTGAAGCGTAATTTGTAACACAAAATGCGTGTGACGTTTGGCTCCAAAAACACTAACATACACACACAAACACACTGTCACGTAGGCACACACACATACGCACTACACGCTAAAACACTGTCACGCACACACAAAAACACACACACACACACATACACACAAAATACGTACGTGAGTGTATGTTGGCGTCGGCAGCGACATTGAAAAACCGACGATACACATTAGATGGGACTGGCGTCGCGTACATAATGATGACCAGTATGTGTCAGCATCCCGTGGCATACACACATACATACACACTATAAGAAACACATACTCAGACATATTTACTTACACGGTGCAAACAAAACATCGGTGTGATTGGTCTATTAAAAAGTAGCTCTGTATGTGTGTGAGTGTGTGTGTGTGCATGTGGGAGCCAGAAATGCCGGATTCAATATGGTCAATCAGCTGACAAGGCTGCTATCCTCACAGCTACCCTCTATTCGAATAGGTGTGCATAATTGATGATATACGTCAACTCAGGTAAGCGCACTTAGACACAAATACGAAAACGATATACAGCAGGCTTGAAGAGAGACGATAATTACAAATATAAAACAAAATACAGCATGGTCTGGCTTGGTTCGTAATACAACTTTGTTAGATTAATATATCGTAGATACTGTGTGTGATTATATCATGTAGATCCTAACCGTTAGGCCAATATCCCAAATTATATTCTATATTTTTCATAGTGGCTTAATGACCAGGGTAAAAAAATTCCGAGTAAAAAATTCAGTCTGCCAAAGTTGTATACATTGACAAATTTACAATGACATAAAAACATACATTACATACATTGACATACATACATACACCACATAAATAAATTTACAATTACATATATTTACATTTATACATTGGCAAACTGATACAAAAGACTAAGCATAAATAAAGTATGACTTATATTAATGTTGACAAAGTAAAACTATGTGCAATAATTTGATGAAAAGAGTAAATGTTTAAAAGTAAATACACATTCATTCGCTCGCTAGCGGTGGCGACAGAAGTGTGGTGATCGAAAATCACCGTGCACTCGACCTCTGGATTTGTGCATGAGTAGAATTGTGAATGTATGTATAGTATGTATGTTGTATGTACGAGTTGTTGTTGTATGTCGTATGTTGCGTATCAGTGTAGTAATGTATGTTGCGTATCAGTGACATGAAGCGTGTACGGTTTGAGTTGACTCAGCTGATTGACATTGACCTGCTTGTTTGCTATTGGTGTGCGGGAGTGTGTGGAATGCCCTTGAGTGTAAGTGTGGGAGTGTGGGAGTGAAGTGTGGGAGTGGCATTGATGGGTAGTAGGCGGAGCTAACACCATTGCATCACTTCACTATGCTGCATGCTTCATTGGGAACGAAATACAGTACCGACTGAACCGTGTGTTGTTCTCTGTTCGACCACCGTTAATTGGGAAAGTAACCATTACAAAAGGCCCTCGAACCGGACGCTTTTATTGTTTTGTGATTGATGTGAGTGATGTACATTAATGTGAATTATGGCCAAACTTGAAGACATAAAAAATGCACCGAAAACATTCAAAAGTGCCGTGGACGTCGTCTGACTGTGGATGAAGCACACGACCTGTCGTCGGCTGTTGCAGTTGCAACTAAGCGGTTTGGAAGGAAGCGATTTGGCATCAGCGGCTGCCATCGTGGAACTTCACTACGCCATCCACGTCGCTAACCGGATGCTGCGGCGATCAGAGGAGCCGACACCGCCATCGACCGCCGTCGCTCGCGCCTCGTCACTGCAGGGAAGCATGCCCATCAACATACCAACCTTTACAGGCGAGGTCATGCAGCGGCATCAGTTTTGGGATGTTTTCAAAAGCCATTCATGACAATGACGCCTATACGTTCATATAAAAATGTATTTAATTGAAGCCGAGGCTGCTAGTGAGATGTGTGCGATATACGCAATAATCGGCAGACAGGATGGCTGCGTTTGCTCGGGTGGACTGGTGAAAGGTCTTTCTGTGCGCGTTATCAACGATCATTGCCTTAATATGGCTAAAATCAGGTAGGATGATTTTCGGTGGCTCTCCAGTACGAGTTGACGCTACCAGCAGGCCATTCACGTCCAATGTCGGTCGAAACTTCTCTAGTGGAGATCGTTGTTATAGATCACGGTCGTTTGACATCTTCGAAGTCCATCTTGTAAGAGTCGCTCTGCGCACGTCGAATCCTGTAATGAAGGCCGTCGCGTCTCTCCTGCGGCGACAGTGCTTCGAAGGACCGGTCTTCAGGAGCCAGGCGGCAGTTGTTGGCGAACTGTTTTCCCCACGCTGTGACGTTGACTGACCGGTTCATATTGGAGTACTGGCGATCATCTAACACCGGTTTGCTGGAACATTCATTCGTCCAATAATCAGCGCGGTGCATTCAAGGCCTGCAGATCTATGCGGTGGTTCTTCAGACCATGCTGTGGCTGACAGCTCACATTCATCTTTGACAAGATTAGGTCGATCCAGCTTCTCCAGCATGACATTCGGGCCGTGCCACCATTAGGCACTTTCGTACAGAACCTGTATACGGATTCCACGCGTACTCAAGTCCGCTGGGTTGCAATTACCGCGTACGTGCCTCTACTGGTCGGCTGTGCTGAGTTCCTAATTTCAGATACGCAATTCTTCACAAAAATTTTGCACGGCCGCTGCTGTTTGACCCAGCAAATGACGTCCATTGAGTTGGTCCAAAACACGGTTTTTATTTCGCCGGTTTTCAGTGAGCGGCGAACAGTTGAAACCAACCGTACGCCCAGGACAGCCGCCATCAACTTGAGTCGTGGTATTGTGAATGTTTTCGCCACTGGTGCCAATCTAGCTTTGGCCATTAGGAGTCGAGACTCCCCCAGTGCAGGACGTAGACGACTGCGTAATATACCTTAGAGGACGCATCGCAAAACACGTGCAGTTCGCTGTCGCGGAGACCCACAGGACTGACGGCACAGGGCAGCCAGATTGGACCAAATTTGCGTGTGTCGGCCCACCATTCTTCGGTTTGCTTCAATACTTCTCCAGGTAGTGGATCCATCCATGAAAGAGATGTTTCGGACTTCTAGAGTGCCTGGAAAATGAGTTTACTGGTTATCCTCCATGGCGCTAGCACACTGAGTGGGTCGAATGACTCCGAAACCACCGACAAAAGCTCGACTTTGCTAGTTGGGATCGGCTCGTTATACGGAATGACAACCGCAGTCATGACTGTGCGGGTGCACCACTTCATGCCGAGTATGCGACCTTCTTCCTCGTCCTACCCGGTCATACGCATTTTGTGCACGACCATACTGGCGTCGGTGAAAATTTTCTGCAACACTGGCAACGCAGAGGCAACCTCGGCTTCGGAATCGAAAGTGACACAAAAACCATCCATGTAAAAGCCACGTCGTAGTTTGCAACACAAATCTTCGCGGACCTGCTCCTGTTTGTCGAGGTTGTTATGCACCGTGGCCAACAGCATGTATGCAGAACAGCTCAATCCGAACGGTACACTTTTGAAACAGAAAAGTGCATTAAGCCAGAAAAATTGCCAGAAGCGGCGATCTTCTTCCAATACGCTGATTTGGTGAAACGCGGATTTTATATCACCTTGCAAAGCCACATTCCCGCAACGGAAGACGATAAATAAATGTTAAATTTACGCATTTGAACACAGCAATGGAAAGGCTAATGTTCGCGTGAATTTATGCATGGGCAAAGCCTCACGGCCCCGGCTGGCACACCGCAGGTCCGGCCGCCACACGGGTTATCATAGTCACTGCCAGCACAGCATAATTGCTGTGCTGGCATGGTATATATATATATATATATATATATATATTATCACTTATATAATTAACAATGTTTGAAACGTTTGAACTATTCTTGTTTCAGTCAGCAGAGTGAACTTGTCATGTCTCGTAATGTCTGTCTTGAAATGTCAACCGTGTGACGAGTGAGTTAGCGTGTATGTCTGTGTGTATCATGTTCCATGTGTACGTGTATGTGTGTATGTGCGTCTGTGTGTACGAATGTGTGTGTGTATGCTTTCAGGCCTTGGTTGGATCGGTGGGATTTATCGGGTGTGAACGGTTATGATGTATGTGAATTATGTATAGGTCAATGTGATTGTATGCGCGTGTGTTAATGTTTGCTTATTGTATGTTTGTGTCTTTGGTCACGTGACCGACATTATATAGATCTCTGATTCTTTGGGTGGAGACATCATTATTGGGTTGGCCGAGTTTCGTGGTAGCAGCTGTGTCCTCAAATATATCTGTGCTATCTAGAGACTCTATGTGGTGGGAATAACTTAGAGATTTTATGTAGTGTAAGCGTTACATCAACAATACCATAATTTCTCTCACTGTCCTCATAATTGTTTTGGATATTTTCACTATTTGTTCATCTAGCGATAGGCCTTCAATCATGGTGACTCCTAAATCACTTTCCCCACTCACCTTTTTCAATATATGCTCTCCTAATTTATGTTACTGATGGTCTGTTTCTACTTTTCCCTATCTCCATCATACGACATTACGTGTGTGTGTGTGTGTGTGTTTAGTTCAGTTAATAATTTATTGCCCACAATACACAAAACAGTATGACGACAGAAAAAACAAGGGCAAAAAGTACGTCGAGCTAACGCTCTTTGACGAACATGAGTTCAAATTGTTATATAAACTACATGACATTACTTGAGCATAGCACTGCTATTTAGATAATTTGATGAACATCGCACATTTTCGTGAGCATCGACATGAGCACTCTCACATACCCTCATACACACACAAACATACAAACATGCATTCACATACACAGACTCACATACATACACACATACCCTCATACACAAACAAACATACAAACATGCATTCACATACACAGACTCACATACATACACACATACTTCAGACATACTTCAGACATACTTCAGACATTATCTCTGATATTTCTTCCTGGTGTGCCTCTCGCAGTCTCCTTCTTAACACTTCCAAATCAGAATTATTCATTCTACATCCTCCTCGCATAACACCTCCGCTGCTCCCTTTACCCCTATCTCAAAGTGTTCGTGATCTCGGAGTCATTCTGGATTCGTCACTTTCTTTTTCTGCAAATATTTCTGCTGTTGCTCGCACTTGTCATCTCATTCTACGTTCGCTATATCCTATCCGCCCTTTTCTCGACCGCCCCTCAGCTATTAAACTGATTCATTGTTTAATCTTTTCAAGAATCAACTACTGTAATTCTTTATATTTCCATGTACCTCGCTCCTCTCTGAAAATCCTGCAACATGTCATTAATAAATCTTGTCGTTTCGTGTTTTCTCCTTCCCACTTTCGTCATACCTCACCCTATCTCTACAATCTTCGATGGCTTCCGATCATCCCTCGCATCCACTTTAAAATTTGCTCTCTTGTTTATAAACTTTTGCATGACCCTCGGCAACCTACATACCTCTCGCAGCTTCTTACACTCTCTAATAACTTTCTTTCCCGTCATCCTCCTCCTTTATCCTGTCCACGAGCCCTCAATGAATCTACCTGGTCTAGTAAATCCTTCCCTTTCTATGCTCCACGTTTGTACAACTCTCTTCCCTCCCATGTTAGATATAGAGACAAAATATGGGCAAAACATACAAAACAGACGAACATGACGGACAAGACAACACGACTGAAACATACTCGTAATGACAACACAACACAACAAACATAACTCGGAAGAATATAGTCATAGCTTAGATAAAATAAGGATGCAAATTAGAGAAGGAATACGAGTAAAAACAGGCGAAAGTAACAGGTTATAGTGATGCAAAAGGTGTGAGAGTGTGGGAGACTGGGTCAAAAGAGAGGTCAAAAAGGTGTTTGGAGAGCTTAGAGCGGAAAGAATAGTAGGAAAGAGAAGAAGTAATGTGAGCTGGGATGGAGTTGTAAAGGCGTGGGGCGGAGAAAAAGAATGATTTGGAGGACCAAGCAGATTAATTTACAGTACGAGGGCAGACAAGGGGAAGAGGAATTCGGGAAGGAGTGAGGCAAGGAGTGAGGAGAAGGCGGAGATAGGATGGCTGATGAGTAGGGCTGTCAAAAAAGTAACCTAAAAATCAGAAAAAAGTAACTTTATTTTCGAGAAAAAGTAACCTAAAAATAACCTATGAATTTTAATGTTATTATCACATTTGCATCGCTATATCACATGTGTATCACGCCTTTGCTGATTAGTGCGCTATAGGAAATACACGGTTTGTTTGTGAACCTAAAAAGTCACCTAATAACCTATAAGAAGGTAACCTAAAATAACCTAATCTTCGTAAAAATAACCTTAAAAAAGGTCAATTTCAGTTTGCAGTTCTGAAGGAAGAAACTACACCAGTCCTTCTTTTCTATCCTCTTTCCGAGTTGGTACTATTTTCCACCCTCTCTCCGATCTGGTACCATTTTCACAACAAACCACCAAAAGTGACTAAATCCTGTTTGGCTAACATCGCAAAAAGGAGCATAACCATCAAAATGTAATTTAAAAGTGGAAAGATAATACAAGAGTGAAATACACTAATTGCAAATGTAAATATTTCAGTAATGGTCGCAATAATGTTTTATATATTGTTTCAACGGAACTTTTTATCATATAGCACGTACTACAGCTTGTATAATAGTGTTGGCGTAAACACTGCATGTGTGAATGTCCCCGTCCTCCCATATGTAGCACCCTGTGCTCACAGTCTTATCAATGTAAAACGTGGGAAAATGGCGCTTTCTCACGCCCTGAAAATCACGTGCTAATTCCTGTTCAAGTAAATGTGTACTGTAAAGTGCTACAGTGCAGTATCTGTTAAGGAGAGCTCACACATCGTACTATACCACGCTCCAAACATCTCACGACACCCTCCGGCTCGTGGGCATTTCCTAAAATGGAATGACGCTATCCTGCGTACCCAAAAACGTGTAAATATTGAGTAGCACGGATATGAAGGTGAATATCAATTGCTAAATCCTAACAGCAGAAATTTTGAAAATTCATGATCTTGAGACCTAATATTCCATCTCTTTTCCTATTTTATCCTCATATATACCGTTTTTGTACCTCTTATCTGCAAAAAGTAACCGAACTTCGTGGTAAATGTAACAAAACCAGAAGAGACTAAAATATATTAGAGACAGACGCGCGCGGGCATCACTGCCCCACGCGCGCCTACAAGACGTCACACTCCGATCGCACCACAAACACGACTCCAGCTCACACCGTCACACACGGGAGCACAAACGGACACACACACACGCACAGTCCTCACGCACACCGCCACAACCAATCAGCGGCGAGCCGGTCAATCGCTCGCCGCCGCGGGGCATGCACACTTCATGAAACGCATACATACAAACACATCACCAAACAACGCAAACACGAACACAAACGCGAATCACACACACACACACACACACACACTAAACCACAGACACTCCAACGCGCTCACACACTCTCTCTCTCGCTCACAATCACACCACACCTCCACCTGTTTTTACAGAAACATGAACTATAGAGCATACAATAAAAAAACGCATAACAAACAAACAAAAACAACTAAACCCGACGACGGCCTCCACCAGACGCACACACCTTGGCTGCGGCGAAGCGCAACACGGCAGGCCCCAGCATCCTCCACGCTCCCGCCTCCGCCCGTGCTCTTCAGTGCTCCGCCGCAGCCTGCCGACCTCTTCATCACCGACTGCCGCGACAGGGCACAACACCTTGACCCCAGCATCCACCATGCTTCCGTCGACACCGGTGCTCTTCAGCACCCTACCGCGACAGCCGTAACGTCGCCGCACATGCAGGCCATGCCGTCGTCTTAACTCCTTCGTTTTCTCCTCCGGCTTCAGCAGCTCCTTTCTCTCACATGCCCTCCAGCACCAGCAGCCTCCACCAGCGACCTTATATCTGCCCGGCGATGAGTCCAACACCAGTGCAGGTGGGACGACGAGCAACCCTCGGCCACAGCTCCCCGGCAGCTTCCTGCCGGCACCATGCTCTCCTGCCGTCCCCCTGCACACCAACCTGACACGCCGCCGAGCACCTCCACCACGTCCTCCAGGCCGCTGCAAATATTGGAGGGTACTATCTCCGCTGCTGAAGCCGGGTCGCAGATAAACAATATTTCCAAATAAAAAACAAAAGGCCGAAATAGCTTGTAACAAAACTGAAAAGACTAAAATATATTAGAGACAGACGCGCGCGGGCATCACTGCCCCACGCGCGCCTACAAGACGTCACACTCCGATCGCACCACAAACACGACTCCAGCTCACACCGTCACACACGGGAGCACAAACGGACACACACACACGCACAGTCCTCACGCACACCGCCACAACCAATCAGCGGCGAGCCGGTCAATCGCTCGCCGCCGCGGGGCATGCACACTTCATGAAACGCATACATACAAACACATCACCAAACAACGCAAACACGAACACAAACGCGAATCACACACACACACACACACACACACACACTAAACCACAGACACTCCAACGCGCTCACACACTCTCTCTCTCGCTAACAATCACACCACAGTAACCTTACTTAATAACAAGACAAATAACAAAAGGTAACCTGACGATAAAAATGTAACCTAAAAGCAAAAAAGTAACATAAAAGCAAAAAAGTAACCTAAAAGCAAAAAAAGTAACCTAACGATGAAAAAGTAACTTTTGGTAACCTAATAACTTTTTTAATAATTATCGTACACCACTGTTTCATGCAGTTTTAGTTAGCTTATGAAAAAGTGACCTTTAGGTGAAAAAGTAACTTAATTAACTTTTGACAGCCCTACTGATGAGGATCGTGGAGAAGCTTATATATCAGACAACACAGGCGAAAGTGAATACGTGGAATAATAGGGAGCCAGCGAAATTGAAAAAGAAATTGAGAAGTGTGACGACAAGGAACAGGATGAAGGACAAAATGATAAGATTGATTAATAACCCGTTGTAGGATTTTAAGAGAACGACGAGGAGCATGGATGTACAAAGAATTACAATAGTCGAGTCTAGAGAATACATGAGAGTGAATAAGTTTGATTGCGGAAAGTCTGTCGAGATATGAGCGTATATGATAGAGGGACCTCAAGATAAGACGGCAAGTGCGGGACATTGACAGAGAGGATATTGTCGGAGGAAGATAGGGATGAGTCAAAAATAACTCCGAGATTGCGAACTGTCGAGGATAGGATAAAAGGTAAGGGAGGAGGAAGAATACGAGAAGGATGAAGAGCCAGAAACTCAGACTTGGACGAGTTGAGGAGAAGGTGACGGGAAGACGCCCAAGAGATGTTGGATAGGATGTCAGAGAGAAAAGACGGAGAAGGAAAAGGAAGAGGGATATATAACTGAATGTCATCAGCGTAGATATGAAAAGAGATGGAATACTTACGAAGGATAGGACAGAGGGATGACATGTAAAGGTTAAAGAGTATCGGACCAAGAATAGATCCCTGAGGGACACCTGATGAGAGATGGATAGGATCAGATACAGAGGAATTGAAGTTGACAGAGTAGGACCTTCCCGAAAGGTATGATTTATGGAGAGAGAGAGCAGAAGACCAGATACCATATTATGGAGATATTATGGAGATATTATGGAAGGTATTATGAAATACATCGAAGGTATTATGGAAGCAATGCCGACATGATTATGAGACGATATTGACTATATGCACCCAAGACTCAATGAAGACCTCAAGTGAAGACCTTTATATATATATATATATATATATATATATATATATATATATATATATACTAGCATTAAAACCCGCCCGTTGTGCGGAGGAATTCATAAAATGGAATTACTATTAATAACAATTCATATTCATAAAAAAAATTCCAAATTAAAAAAGAAAATGAAAACTCTTAAGTGTCTTACTCAATAGAAAAGTCCAAGTGTGAATATTTTTATTTTGACAATATTTTCCCTCAACCCGCCTCATATATAAACCCACCCATTGTGCGGAATAATTCAGAACACAAACACGTAACAAACAACGAAAATTCTAGCATTTAAACCCGCCCGTCGTGCGAAACAG
Organism: Sacculina carcini; assembly: GCA_916048095.2. NCBI lineage: Eukaryota > Metazoa > Arthropoda > Thecostraca > Sacculinidae > Sacculina > Sacculina carcini. Next base: position 4,094,077 of record OU696584.1, read on the forward strand.
TTCATACTATAAAATTTGTATTCAATAGAGAAAGATTCATAAGAGATAAGATATTCATAAGATTCATATTCATTCGTATTCATAAGAGAAAAGGAATATGAATTAAAAAAGAGTGGAGTAAACCCATAAAAAAGTAAAAATTTCTATATTTTCATATTTATTTTCACAAAATAGTTTGCCTAAACCGCCTCATATTTATACATGCCCGTCGTGCGGAATAATTCAGAACTCTGACACGAAACAATTAAAAATGACTACACTGTTTCATCATAATGTTTCCAAAATATTTTTATAACTTAACATCACCGTCTAGCATTGAAACCCGCCAGTTGTGCGGAGCAATTCATAAAATGCAATTTATATTTAATTCATAAACATATTGCAAATTCAAAAAGAAAACAGATATACTCATTAAAATCTTACTCAATTGAAAAGTCTAAATTTAATTATTTTTATTTTTATTTTGACAACCTATTTTCTTTTACCCCGCCTCATATTGAAACCGGCCCGTCGTGCTCAACAATTCATGAAATATAATGCATATTCAATCCATAGAATAAACTGTATAAAAATTAAAAAGCAAAAACTTTAACCTGTAAATACGTTCACCAATAAAAACTCTAAATGTGAATATTTTAATTATATATTTGACAAAATATCTTCCCTTAATCCACCTCATATTTAAACCTACCCGTCGTGCGGAATAATTCAGAACACTAACACGTACAAAACAATGAAAATTCTAGCATGTAAACCCGCCCGTCGTGCGAAACAGTTCATACTATCAAATTTGTATTCAATTCATAAGAGAAAATAGATATTAATTAATAAAGAAAAGAGTAAACCCAAAAAAATCATATTTAAACCTGCCCGTCGTGCTGAATAATTCAGAACTCTGACACAATACAATGAAAAATTACTAAATTTTTTATCATAATGTTTTCAAAATATATTTATAACTTAACATCACCATCTAGCATTAAAACCCGCCCTTTGTGCAGAACAATAAATAAAGTAAAATGAATATTGAATTAATAAAAAATGATTAGAAATTAAAAAGAAAAAGTAAACCCATAAGAAGTCTTAACCAATAGAAAAGTCTAAATGTGAATGTTTTTATTTTAGATGTGGCAAAATATTTTCCCTCGAACTGCCTTGTATTTAAACCCGCCCGTCGTGCGGAACTATAAATAGAATATAATGAATCAAAACGCAAAAAGCTTATCCAATAGAAAAATATAAATTTGTAAATTCTTGTTTCAATTATTGACGAAGTTTTTTTCCTCAACACTGCTCAAATTCACACCCATCTTTCGTGTGTAGTAATTCAGAAGTGTAACACTATCAAAACAATGAAACTCTCTGTCATCTCTATAATTCCAGATTTATGAGTCCGCTAAAACAGCATATTCATATAGTTGGCATTGCATGATATTACAACCCATCTCCTTATGCAACTTAAGCTTATGAAACTTGAAATTAAACCAATTATATTATACAGTAAAATTCAGTAGTTTACTTTGTTCCCAGTAGCATTTTACCCGCCCGTCGTGCGGAACGTTATTGAGGACAATAAAGCCTTTATATTCAGTATAGTGTAGCATTAATTAAACTGTACCCAATAAAACCACACCATCCATGCTTGGAGCTAATATGATGCATTCTTAATTGTGATTGGGCTTCAGTGAAATTTAATCGGTGTATATTCCTGTGTAATCGCAAGTGCGCATAATAGCTGTCAAATTGGTAATATGTGCTTTTGACTTTACACCGCCGTAACTTCCTTCAGATACACTTTGGAAAATTAAAAATTATACCGTATTGTAGAAAACAAAATTTCTAGCACGATGGTATAATTAATTTTAATGTATGACCAACAGTTCCTGAGAAATGGGTAGAAAAATGAATTAATTTTAGTCACCCGGTGTTCAAGTGTAATTTTGGATGTATTTGAGAATTTTGCCAATTTTACACGTTTTTTGTATCATTTGTGGGTATAAATTATACATTTTCTTGTAGAACACAAAATTATCTACACAGTAGTATATTCCTGTGTAATCGCAAGTGCGCATAATAGCTGTCAAATTGGCAATATGTCCATTTGACTTTACACCGCCGTAACTTCCTTCAGATACACTTTGGAAAATTAAGAATTATACCGTATTGTAGAAAACAAACTTTCCAGCACAATGGTATAATTTATTTTTATGTGTAACAAATAGTTCTTGAGAAATAGGTAGAAAAATGAATTAATTTTAGTCGCACGGTGTTCAAGTGTAATTTTGGATGTATTTGAGAATTTTTCCAATTTTACACGTTTTTTGTATAATTTGTGGGTATAAATTATAGCGTTTCTTGTAGAACACAAAATTTTCTACACAATAGTATAATTTTTATAACTGTAACTCTGCTGGTTTAAGAGGAATAGATAGCGGAATATTGACCAAAATATTCGCGTTTTTCAGTGCCTTTTTGACTTTGTTATTTTGACTTCACACCGCCGTAACTTTTTCTTAATACGCTCTGGAAAATTAAAATTTATACCGTGCTGTAGAAAACAAAATTCCCAGCATGATGGTAATATTTATTTAGATGTGTGATGTTTAGTTGCTGAGAAATAGAGAAAAAAGTACAGAAAATCGGACGCGTCGAGCTTAAATATAATTTTGAATGTAGACTGAAATTTTGTCATTTTTACATATTTTATATTTAATTTTTGGATATGAATTATAGCCTACCGAGTAGAACAGAATATTTTCTACACAGTGGTATAATCTGTTTGGCTGTACCATTTCTGGTTTATGAGGAGTAGATGTAGGAATATTGACCAAAATTTTCGCATTTTTCAGGGTTCATTTTGTCTTTTCACCGCGATAACTTTTTTTGGTTTCATTTTTAAAATTTTAAATTTATCCTATCGTGTAGACAAGAAAATTTCCAACGTAATGGTATAAATTGTTGGCGGGTACATTAAGTGGTTACCGAGTAGCAGCTTGCTGAAAATGTGACCAAGGAGGGTGGGACAGACAAACACACAGACAGACAGACAGACAGAGGATCTCTTTTATATATATACTAGCATTAAAACCCGCCCGTTGTGCGGAGCAATTCATAAAAATATTGCAAATTAAAAATAAATAAGGCAAACTCATGAAAACCTTAATCAATTAAAAAGTCTAAATTTCATTATTTTTAATTTTATTTTGACAAAATATTTTCACTCAACCCGCCTCATATTTAAACACGCCCGACGTGAGGAATAATTCAGAACTCGAACACAATCCGTTCTGGTTCTTGAAGTCAAATCCATTAGTTTTGTATATGAATTCATTCTATACGGTGAAATTGAACGTTTTATTGCTGCCCGCGGGACATTTTTATTTAATAAAAATGAGCCATCGCTTCGTTTGCGTTTGAAGCCCCTGATCATTGAACCAGCGAACCATGAACCAGCGCAATTATGTCACCTCATATTCAAGCATACATACACAGACAGACAGATAGTTTCTTCTTTATGTATATATATAGCATTAAAACCGCATTAAAACCCGCCCGTTGTGCGGAACAATTCATAAAAATATTGCAAATTAAAAATAAATAAGGCAAACTCATGAAAACCTTAATCAATTAAAAAGTCTAAATTTCATTACTTTTAATTTTATTTTGATAAAATATTTTCACTCAGCCCGCCGCATATTTATCACCCGCCCGACGTGAGGAATAATTCAGAACTCGAACACAATCCGTTCTGGTTCTTGAAGTCAAATCCATTAGTTTTGTATATGAATTCATTCTACACGGTGAAATTGAACGTTTTATTGCTGCCCGCGGGACATTTTTATTTCATAAAAATGAGACATCGCTTCGTTTGCGTTTGAAGCCCCTGATCATTGAACCAGCGAACCATGAACCAGCGCAATTATGTCACCTCATATTCAAGCATACATACACAGACAGACAGATAGTTTCTTCTTTATGTATATACTAGCAATAAAACCCGCCCGTTGTGCGGAAGAATTCATAAAAATATTGCAAATTAAAAATAAATAAGGCAAACTCATAAAAACCTCAATCAATTAAAAAGTCTAAATTTCATTATTTTTAATTTACATTTTGACAAAATATTTTCACTCAGCCCGCCTCATATTTAAACCCGGCCGACGTGCGGAATAATTCAGAACTCGAACACCATCCGTTCTGGTTCTTGAAGTCAAATCCATTAGTTTTGTATATGAATTCATTCTACACGGTGAAATTGAACGTTTTAGTGCTGCCCGCGGGACATTTTTATTTCATAAAAATGAGCCATCGCTTCGTTTGCGTTTGAAGCCCCTGATCATTGAGCCAGCGAACCATGAACCAGCGCAATTATGTCACCTCATATTCAAGCATACATACACAGACAGACAGATAATTTCTTCTTTATGTATATATCGGTGTATATTCGGTGAAATTGAACGTTTTATTGAACGTTTTATTGCTGCCCGCGGGACATTTTTATTTCATAAAAATGAGCCATCGCTTCGTTTGCGTTTGAAGCCCCTGATCATTGAACCAGCGAACCATGAACCAGCGCAATTATGTCACCTCATATTCAAGCATACATACACAGACAGACAGATAATTTCTTCTTTATGTATATATCGGTGTATCGGTGTATCGGTGTTGTTGTTTATTGAATCATATTTATTGTTGTTGCTGTTTATTGAATCATATTTATTGTTGTTGTTGTTTATTGAATCATATTTATTGGTGTTATTGTTTATTGAATCATATTTATTTGTGTTGTTGTTACTTATTGAATCATATTTATATTTATTGTTGGATGTTTCTTTTTTGAATCATATGTATTGTTCTTGATTGTTATTTATTACTTATTTATTAATATTTATTCTTATTTATTGATGGCTGTTTTTTAATGAATCACATATTTATTGTTATTATTATATTATTTATTGAGGAACGTGGGCGGAGTGACATTATGGATTGTTATCGGATGATGGTTTATTATTTATTGTTATTTATATATTATTTTCTTTCCAACTCTCTTTCTAGACTTTTTTCTCTTCGAACTCTCTTTCTCTCTGAATCTTTTGGGCGCTTCCGGTACATGGGGCCACCTTAGGGTGGTAATAGTGCTTGCACTCTTCCCATGCTACTGGATTTGCCTGTAATTAATAATAATAATAATAATATCGTATGTATCGGTGTATATTCCTGTGTAATCGCAAGTGCGCATAATAGCTGTCAAATTGGCAATATGTCCTTTTGACTTTACACCGCCGTAACTTCCTTCAGATACCCTTTGGAAAATTACAAATTATACCGTATTGTAGAAGAAAAGGTTTCTAGAACGATGGTATGATTTATTTTTATGTGTAACAAATAGTTACTGAGAAATAGTAGAAAAATGAATTAATTTTAGTCGCCCGGTGTTCAAGTGTAATTTTGGATGTATTTGAGAATTTTGCCAATTTTACACGTTTTTTGTATCATTTGTGGGTATAAATTATAGCTTTTCTTGTAGAACACAAAACTCTCTACACAGTAGTATATTCCTGTGTAATCGCAAGTGCGCATAATAGCTGTCAAATTGGCAATATGTCCTTTTGACTTTACACCGGCGTAACTTCCTTCAGATACACTTTGGAAAATTAATAATTATACCGTACTGTAGGAAACAAAATTTCTAGCACGATGGTATAATTAATTTTAATGTATGACAAATAGTTCCTGAGAAATGGGTATAAAAATGAATAAATTGTAGTCACCCGGTGTTCAAGTGTAATTTTGGATGTATTTGAGAATTTTGCCAATTTTACACGTTTTTTGTATCATTTGTGGGTATAAATTACACCTTTTCTTGTAGAACACAAAATTCTCTACACAGTATTATATTCCTGTGTAATCGCAAGTGCGCATAATAGCTGTCAAATTGGCAATATGTCCTTTTGACTTTACACCGCCGTCACTTCCTTCAGATACACTTTGGAAAATTAAGAATTATACCGCATTTTAAAAAATACAATTTCCAGCACGATGATATAATTTATTTTAATGTGTGACAAATAGTTCCTGAGAAATAGGTAGAAAAATGAATTAATTTAGGCGCCCGGTGATCAAGTGTAATTTTGGATGTATTTGACAATTTTGCCAATTTTACACATTTTTTGTATCATGTGTGGGTATAAATTATAACTTTTCTTGTAGAACACAAAATTATCTACACAATAGTATAATTTTTATAGCTGTACCATTGCTGGTTTATGAGGAATAGATAGGGGAATATTTACCAAAACATTCACGGTTTCCAGTGCTAATTTTGCATTTTTGACTTTGTCATTTTGACTTCACACCGCCGTAACTTTTTTTCAATACACTTTGGAAAATTAAAAATTATACCGTGTTGTAGCAAACAAAATTCCCAGCATGATGGTATTATTTATTTAGTTGTGTGATAATTAGTTTTTGATACATAGAGAAAAAAGTATAGAAAATCGGACGCGTGGAGTATAAATATATTTTTGAATATAGATTGAAATTTTGTCATGTTTACATCTTTTATGTTCTATTTTCGGATATGAATTATAACCTATCTTGTAGAACAGAAAATTCTCTACACAGTGGTATAATCTGTTTGGCTGTACCATTTCTGGTTTATGAGGAGTAGATGGCAGAGCATTGACCACAATTTTCGCATTTTTCAGGGTTCATTTTGTCTTTTCACCGCTATAACTTTTTTTGATTTCATTTTTGAAATTTAAAATTTAATCTAAAGTGTAGACAAGAAAATTTCCAACGTGATGGTATAAATTGTTAGCGGGTAGGCTGAGTGGTGGCCGAATAATAGCTGATAGAAAATGGACCAAGGAGGGTCGAACACACACACAGACACACACACACACACACAGACAGACACACAGAGGATCTCTTTTATATATATAGATATATATATAGCATTAAAACCCGCCCGTTGTGCGGAGCAATTCATAACATGAAATTCATATTCAATTCATAAAAAATATGGAAAAATAAAAATGAAATAGGGTACACTCATAAAAATATTAATCAATTGAAAATTATAAGTTTAATTATTTTTATTTCGACACAATATTTCCCCTCAGTCCGCCTGAGTCATTTTTAAACCCGCCCGTCGTGCTGAATAATTCAGAACTCGAACACGATCCGTTCTGCATCTTGAAGTCAAATCCATTGGTTTTGTGTATGGATTAATTCTACAGGGTAAATTGAACGTTCTATTGTCTATAGTTGCTGCCCGCGGAACATTTTTATTTTTAAAAAAAAAACTTTTTTTTAAATGAACCATTTGAAAAAATGATCTAAAAACACTTTTTTAAACCCACCCGTCGTGCGGAACAATTCATACAATAAAATTCATATCAAATCCATAAAATATAATGAATACAAATTGAAAAGCAAAAAATGTAACCTATAAATATCTTAACCAATAGAAAAGTCTAAATGTGAATATTTTTGTTCTTATTTTGACAAATATTATCCCTCAACCCGCCTGATATATAAATCTGCCCGTCGTGTGGTATAATTCAGAACACAAACACGAAACAAACAATGAAAGATGATGAAATCTTTTCATCAGACTGTTTCCAAACAATATTTATTACTTAACATCATTCCCCAATATCATTTGCTTAAGTACTATTTCACTTTTACCGCTATAATATTTATTGTTAAAATTGATATATTTTCCGCTATCATTAAAACCCAATATAACCTGAGTCAAACCTACCCAACCCAACCCAACCATTCAATCTTGACCGCTCTCAGCCTAGTCTGAGGTGATTTAACTTATTAGTTTGTGATCACAAAATATACTGATGCGATCATAATTTGTAATCAGAAGACTGAGATTATCTACCCCAGGGGTCCCAAACACGCGGCCCACCAATACTTTTCTCTCAACCCGCCAATATAGTATCGGGACCAAACTGTAAGGTAGCTAAATTCACATTTGTTGCATAATGCGATATAATTTTACACCATTATCATATTATCTCATAATTCCCGGTTAATGCTTCCACTAATGCATCATATTCATACAGTTGTTATTTTTTGGATTACATCGATAATGCAGCCCTTGATATTACAGCCGATATTATATTATGCAATCTATATTCTGCTACGTATTATTCGTAATACATATATCATCAGATCGCAAAATATATTTAAAGGTTCACATCATTCTCCAAAATCATTTGCTTAAGAGCTATTCTACTTTTATCGCTAGAATATTTACTGCTAGCAAAATATCATATACCTCGCTATCATTTAAACCCACTCTTTATAGATACATTTAATTCGCCCGTCGTGCGGAACAGTTCATAAAATATAATTAATATTCAATTCATAAAAAATTAGTGCAAATTGAAAGAGAAAAACAAACCCACAGGAAAGTTATAGCTAATCTAAAAGTCTAAATGTGAAATTTATGTTTCAATTTAGAAAACATGTTTTTCCACAACACTATCAAAACAATGCAACCTTCTGTCATCTCTATAATTCCAGGTTAATGCTTCCGCTAAAACAGCATAAGTTGGCATTACATGATATTGCAACCCATATCCTTATGCAACTTATGCTTATGCAACTTGAAATTAAACCAATTAAATTACACAGTTAAATTCAGTAGTTTACTTTGTTCCCAATAGAATTTTACCCGCCCGTCGTGCGGAACGTTATTGAGGACAATAAAGCCTTTATATTCAGTAGAGTGTAGCATTAATTAAACTGTACGCAATAAAACCACACCATCCATGCTTGGAGATAATATGATGCATTGTTAATTGTGATTGGGCTTCAGTGAAATTTAATCGGTGTATATTCCTGTGTAATCGCAAGTGCGCATAATAGCTGTCAAATTGGCAACATGATAATTTGACTTTACACCGCCGTAACTTCCTTCAGATACACTTTGTAAAATTACAAATTATACCGTATTGTAGAAAACAAGATTTCTAGCACGATGGTATAATTTATTTTTATGTTTAGCAAATAGTTACTGAGAAATAGTAGAAAAATTAATTAATCTTATTCGGCCGGTGTTCAAGTGAAATTTTGGATGTATTTGAGAATTTTGCCAATTTTACACGTTTTTTGTATCATTTGTGGTTATAAATTATAGCTTATCTTGTAGAACACAAAATTCTCTACACAGTAGTATATTCCTGAGTAATCGCAAGTGCGTAAATTGTGATTGGACTTGAGTGAAATTAAATCAGTGTATATTCATGTGTAATCGCAAGTACGCATAATAGCTGTCAAATTGGCAACATGACATTTTGACTTTACACCGCCGTATCTTCCTTCAGATACACCTTGGAAAATTAAGAATTATACTGTATTGTAGAAAACAACATTTCTAGCACGATGGTATAATTAATTTTAAGGTATTACAAACAGTTCCTGAGAAATGGGTAGAAAAATGAATAAATTTTAGTCACCCGGTGTTCTAGTGTAATTTTGGATGCATTTGAGAATTTTGCCAATTTTACACGTTTTTTGTATCATTTGTGGGTATAAATTATACCTTTTCTTGTAGAACACAAAATTCTCTACACAGTAGTATATTCCTGTGTAATCGCAAGTGCGCATAATAGCTGTCAAATTGGCAATATGTCCTTTTGACTTTACACCGCCGTAACTTCCTTCAGATACACTTTGGAAAATTAAGAATTATACCGCATTTAAAAAAATACAATTTCCAGCACGATGATATAATTTATTTTAATGTGTGACAAATAGTTCCTGAGAAATAGGTAGAAAAATGAATTAATTTAGGCGCCCGGTGATCAAGTGTAATTTTGGATGTATTTGACAATTTTGCCAATTTTACACATTTTTTGTATCATTTGTGGGTATAAATTATAACGTTTCTTGTAGAACACAAAATTATCTACACAATAGTATAATTTTTATAGCTGTACCATTGCTGGTTTATGAGGAATAGATAGGGGAATATTTACCAAAACATTCACGGTTTCCAGTGCTAATTTTGCATTTTTGACTTTGTCATTTTGACTTCACACCGCCGTAACTTTTTTTCAATACACTTTGGAAAATTAAAAATTATACCGTGTTGTAGCAAACAAAATTCCCAGCATGATGGTATTATTTATTTAGTTGTGTGATAATTAGTTTTTGATACATAGAGAAAAAAGTATAGAAAATCGGACGCGTGGAGTATAAATATATTTTTGAATATAGATTGAAATTTTGTCATGTTTACATCTTTTATGTTCTATTTTCGGATATGAATTATAACCTATCTTGTAGAACAGAAAATTCTCTACACAGTGGTATAATCTGTTTGGCTGTACCATTTCTGGTTTATGAGGAGTAGATGGCAGAGCATTGACCACAATTTTCGCATTTTTCAGGGTTCATTTTGTCTTTTCACCGCTATAACTTTTTTTGATTTCATTTTTGAAATTTAAAATTTAATCTAAAGTGTAGACAAGAAAATTTCCAACGTGATGGTATAAATTGTTAGCGGGTAGGCTGAGTGGTGGCCGAATAATAGCTGATAGAATATGGACCAAGGAGGGTCGAACACACACACAGACACACACACACACAGACAGACACACAGAGGATCTCTTTTATATATATAGATATAGCATTAAAACCGCATTAAAACCCGCCCGTTGTGCGGAACAATTCATAAAAATATTGCAAATTAAAAATAAATAAGGCAAACTCATGAAGACCTTAATCAATTAAAAAGTCTAAATTTCATTATTTTTAATTTTATTTTGACAAAATATTTTCACTCAACCCGCCTCATATTTAAACACGCCCGACGTGAGGAATAATTCAGAACTCGAACACCATTCGTTCTGGTTCTTGATGTCAAATCCATTAGTTTTGTATATGAATTCATTGTATACGGTGAAATTGAACGTTTTATTGCTGCGCGCGGGACATTTTTATTTCATAAAAATGAGCCATCGCTTCGTTTGCGTTTGAAGCCCCTGATCATTGAACCAGCGAACCATGAACCAGCGCAATTATGTCACCTCATATTCAAGCATACATACACAGACAGACAGATAATTTCTTCTTTATATATATACTAGCAATAAAACCCGCCCGTTGTGCGGAAGAATTCATAAAAATATTGCAAATTAAAAATAAATAAGGCAAACTCATAAAAACCTCAATCAATTAAAAAGTCTAAATTTCATTATTTTTAATTTACATTTTGACAAAATATTTTCACTCAGCCCGCCTCATATTTAAACCCGGCCGACGTGCGGAATAATTCAGAACTCGAACACCATCCGTTCTGGTTCTTGAAGTCAAATCCATTAGTTTTGTATATGAATTCATTCTACACGGTGAAATTGAACGTTTTAGTGCTGCCCGCGGGACATTTTTATTTCATAAAAATGAGCCATCGCTTCGTTTGCGTTTGAAGCCCCTGATCATTGAGCCAGCGAACCATGAACCAGCGCAATTATGTCACCTCATATTCAAGCATACATACACAGACAGACAGATAATTTCTTCTTTATGTATATATCGGTGTATATTCGGTGAAATTGAACGTTTTATTGAACGTTTTATTGCTGCCCGCGGGACATTTTTATTTCATAAAAATGAGCCATCGCTTCGTTTGCGTTTGAAGCCCCTGATCATTGAACCAGCGAACCATGAACCAGCGCAATTATGTCACCTCATATTCAAGCATACATACACAGACAGACAGATAATTTCTTCTTTATGTATATATCGGTGTATCGGTGTATCGGTGTTGTTGTTTATTGAATCATATTTATTGTTGTTGCTGTTTATTGAATCATATTTATTGTTGTTGTTGTTTATTGAATCATATTTATTGGTGTTATTGTTTATTGAATCATATTTATTTGTGTTGTTGTTACTTATTGAATCATATTTATATTTATTGTTGGATGTTTCTTTTTTGAATCATATGTATTGTTCTTGATTGTTATTTATTACTTATTTATTAATATTTATTCTTATTTATTGATGGCTGTTTTTTAATGAATCACATATTTATTGTTATTATTATATTATTTATTGAGGAACGTGGGCGGAGTGACATTATGGATTGTTATCGGATGATGGTTTATTATTTATTGTTATTTATATATTATTTTCTTTCCAACTCTCTTTCTAGACTTTTTTCTCTTCGAACTCTCTTTCTCTCTGAATCTTTTGGGCGCTTCCGGTACATGGGGCCACCTTAGGGTGGTAATAGTGCTTGCACTCTTCCCATGCTACTGGATTTGCCTGTAATTAATAATAATAATAATAATATCGTATGTATCGGTGTATATTCCTGTGTAATCGCAAGTGCGCATAATAGCTGTCAAATTGGCAATATGTCCTTTTGACTTTACACCGCCGTAACTTCCTTCAGATACCCTTTGGAAAATTACAAATTATACCGTATTGTAGAAGAAAAGGTTTCTAGAACGATGGTATGATTTATTTTTATGTGTAACAAATAGTTACTGAGAAATAGTAGAAAAATGAATTAATTTTAGTCGCCCGGTGTTCAAGTGTAATTTTGGATGTATTTGAGAATTTTGCCAATTTTACACGTTTTTTGTATCATTTGTGGGTATAAATTATAGCTTTTCTTGTAGAACACAAAACTCTCTACACAGTAGTATATTCCTGTGTAATCGCAAGTGCGCATAATAGCTGTCAAATTGGCAATATGTCCTTTTGACTTTACACCGGCGTAACTTCCTTCAGATACACTTTGGAAAATTAATAATTATACCGTACTGTAGGAAACAAAATTTCTAGCACGATGGTATAATTAATTTTAATGTATGACAAATAGTTCCTGAGAAATGGGTATAAAAATGAATAAATTGTAGTCACCCGGTGTTCAAGTGTAATTTTGGATGTATTTGAGAATTTTGCCAATTTTACACGTTTTTTGTATCATTTGTGGGTATAAATTACACCTTTTCTTGTAGAACACAAAATTCTCTACACAGTATTATATTCCTGTGTAATCGCAAGTGCGCATAATAGCTGTCAAATTGGCAATATGTCCTTTTGACTTTACACCGCCGTCACTTCCTTCAGATACACTTTGGAAAATTAAGAATTATACCGCATTTTAAAAAATACAATTTCCAGCACGATGATATAATTTATTTTAATGTGTGACAAATAGTTCCTGAGAAATAGGTAGAAAAATGAATTAATTTAGGCGCCCGGTGATCAAGTGTAATTTTGGATGTATTTGACAATTTTGCCAATTTTACACATTTTTTGTATCATTTGTGGGTATAAATTATAACTTTTCTTGTAGAACACAAAATTATCTACACAATAGTATAATTTTTATAGCTGTACCATTGCTGGTTTATGAGGAATAGATAGGGGAATATTTACCAAAACATTCACGGTTTCCAGTGCTAATTTTGCATTTTTGACTTTGTCATTTTGACTTCACACCGCCGTAACTTTTTTTCAATACACTTTGGAAAATTAAAAATTATACCGTGTTGTAGCAAACAAAATTCCCAGCATGATGGTATTATTTATTTAGTTGTGTGATAATTAGTTTTTGATACATAGAGAAAAAAGTATAGAAAATCGGACGCGTGGAGTATAAATATATTTTTGAATATAGATTGAAATTTTGTCATGTTTACATCTTTTATGTTCTATTTTCGGATATGAATTATAACCTATCTTGTAGAACAGAAAATTCTCTACACAGTGGTATAATCTGTTTGGCTGTACCATTTCTGGTTTATGAGGAGTAGATGGCAGAGCATTGACCACAATTTTCGCATTTTTCAGGGTTCATTTTGTCTTTTCACCGCTATAACTTTTTTTGATTTCATTTTTGAAATTTAAAATTTAATCTAAAGTGTAGACAAGAAAATTTCCAACGTGATGGTATAAATTGTTAGCGGGTAGGCTGAGTGGTGGCCGAATAATAGCTGATAGAAAATGGACCAAGGAGGGTCGAACACACACACAGACACACACACACACACACAGACAGACACACAGAGGATCTCTTTTATATATATAGACTAGCATTAAAACCCGCCCGTTGTGCGGAAGAATTCATAAAAATATTGCAAATTAAAAATAAATAAGGCAAACTCATAAAAACCTTAATCAATTAAAAAGTCTAAATTTCATTATTTTTAATTTACATTTTGACAAAATATTTTCACTCAGCCCGCCTCATATTTAAACCCGGCCGACGTGCGGAATAATTCAGAACTCGAACACCATCCGTTCTGGTTCTTGAAGTCAAATCCATTAGTTTTGTATATGAATTCATTCTACACGGTGAAATTGAACGTTTTATTGCTGCCCGCGGGACATTTTTATTTCATAAAAATGAGCCATCGCTTCGTTTGCGTTTGAAGCCCCTGATCATTGAACCAGCGAACCATGAACCAGCGCAATTATGTCACCTCATATTCAAGCATACATACACAGACAGACAGATAATTTCTTCTTTATGTATATATATAGCATTAAAACCGCATTAAAACCCGCCCGTTGTGCGGAACAATTCATAAAAATATTGCAAATTAAAAATAAATCAGGCAAACTCATGAAGACCTTAATCAATTAAAAAGTCTAAATTTCATTATTTTTAATTTTATTTTGACAAAATATTTTCACTCAACCCGCCTCATATTTAAACCCGCCCGACGTGAGGAAAAATTCAGAACTCGAACACCATCTCTTCTGGTTCTTGAAGTCAAATCCATTAGTTTTGTATATGAATTCATTCTATACGGTGAAATTGAACGTTTTATTGCTGCCCGCGGGACATTTTTATTTCATAAAAATGAGCCATCGCTTCGTTTGCGTTTGAAGCCCCTGATAATTGAACCAGCGAACCATGAGCCAGCGCAATTATGTCACCTCATATTCAAGCATACATACACAGACAGACAGATAATTTCTTCTTTATGTATATATATATAGCATTAAAACCCGCCCGTTGTGCGGAGCAATTCATAACATGAAATTCATATTCAATTCATAAAAAATATGGAAAAATAAAAATGAAATAGGGTACACTCATAAAAATATTAATCAATTGAAAATTATAAGTTTAATTATTTTTATTTCGACACAATATTTCCCCTCAGTCCGCCTGAGTCATTTTTAAACCCGCCCGTCGTGCTGAATAATTCAGAACTCGAACACGATCCGTTCTGCATCTTGAAGTCAAATCCATTGGTTTTGTGTATGGATTAATTCTACAGGGTAAATTGAACGTTCTATTGTCTATAGTTGCTGCCCGCGGAACATTTTTATTTAAAAAAAAAAAACCTTTTTTTAAATGAACCATTTGAAAAAATGATCTAAAAACACTTTTTTAAACCCACCCGTCGTGCGGAACAATTCATACAATAAAATTCATATCAAATCCATAAAATATAATGAATACAAATTGAAAAGCAAAAAATGTAACCTATAAATATCTTAACCAATAGAAAAGTCTAAATGTGAATATTTTTGTTCTTATTTTGACAAATATTATCCCTCAACCCGCCTGATATATAAATCTGCCCGTCGTGTGGTATAATTCAGAACACAAACACGAAACAAACAATGAAAGATGATGAAATCTTTTCATCAGACTGTTTCCAAACTATATTTATTACTTAACATCATTCCCCAATATCATTTGCTTAAGTACTATTTCACTTTTACCGCTATAATATTTATTGTTAAAATTGATATATTTTCCGCTATCATTAAAACCCAATATAACCTGAGTCAAACCTACCCAACCCAACCCAACCATTCAATCTTGACCGCTCTCAGCCTAGTCTGAGGTGATTTAACTTATTAGTTTGTGATCACAAAATATACTGATGCGATCATAATTTGTAATCAGAAGACTGAGATTATCTACCCCAGGGGTCCCAAACACGCGGCCCACCAATACTTTTCTCTCAACCCGCCAATATAGTATCGGGACCAAACTGTAAGGTAGCTAAATTCACATTTGTTGCATAATGCGATATAATTTTACACCATTATCATATTATCTCATAATTCCCGGTTAATGCTTCCACTAATGCATCATATTCATACAGTTGTTATTTTTTGGATTACATCGATAATGCAGCCCTTGATATTACAGCCGATATTATATTATGCAATCTATATTCTGCTACGTATTATTCGTAATACATATATCATCAGATCGCAAAATATATTTAAAGGTTCACATCATTCTCCAAAATCATTTGCTTAAGAGCTATTCTACTTTTATCGCTAGAATATTTACTGCTAGCAAAATATCATATACCTCGCTATCATTTAAACCCACTCTTTATAGATACATTTAATTCGCCCGTCGTGCGGAACAGTTCATAAAATATAATTAATATTCAATTCATAAAAAATTAGTGCAAATTGAAAAAGAAAAACAAACCCACAGGAAAGTTATAGCTAATCTAAAAGTCTAAATGTGAAATTTATGTTTCAATTTAGAAAGCATGTTTTTCCACAACACTATCAAAACAATGCAACCTTCTGTCATCTCTATAATTCCAGGTTAATGCTTCCGCTAAAACAGCATAAGTTGGCATTACATGATATTGCAACCCATATCCTTATGCAACTTATGCTTATGCAACTTGAAATTAAACCAATTAAATTACACAGTTAAATTCAGTAGTTTACTTTGTTCCCAATAGCATTTTACCCGCCCGTCGTGCGGAACGTTATTGAGGACAATAAAGCCTTTATATTCAGTAGAGTGTAGCATTAATTAAACTGTACGCAATAAAACCACACCATCCATGCTTGGAGATAATATGATGCATTCTTAATTGTGATTGGGCTTCAGTGAAATTTAATCGGTGTATATTCCTGTGTAATCGCAAGTGCGCATAATAGCTGTCAAATTGGCAATATGTCCTTTTGACTTTACACCGCCGTAACTTCCTTCAGATACCCTTTGAAAAATTACAAATTATACCGTATTGTAGAAGAAAAGATTTCTAGAACGATGGTATAATTTATTTTTATGTGTAACAAATAGTTACTGAGAAATAGTAGAAAAATGAATTAATTTTAGTCGCCCGGTGTTCAAGTGTAATTTTGGATGTATTTGAGAATTTTGCCAATTTTACACGTTTTTTGTATCATTTGTGGGTATAAATTATAGCTTATCTTGTAGAACACAAAATTCTCTACACAGTAGTATATTCCTGTGTAATCGCAAGTGCGTAAATTGTGATTGGACTTCAGTGAAATTTAATCAGTGTATATTCATGTGTAATCGCCAGTGCGCATAATAGCTGTCAAATTGGCAACATGACATTTTGACTTTACACCGGCGTAACTTCCTTCAGATACACTTTGGAAAATTAATAATTATACCGTACTGTAGGAAACAAAATTTCTAGCACGATGGTATAATTAATTTTAATGTATGACAAATAGTTCCTGAGAAATGGGTATAAAAATGAATAAATTGTAGTAACCCGGTGTTCAAGTGTAATTTTGGATGTATTTGAGAATTTTGCCAATTTTACACGTTTTTTTATCATTTGTGGGTATAAATTACACCTTTTCTTGTAGAACACAAAATTCTCTACACAGTAGTATATTCCTGTGTAATCGCAAGTGCGCATAATAGCTGTCAAATTGGCAATATGTCCTTTTGACTTTACACCGCCGTCACTTCCTTCAGATACACTTTGGAAAATTAAGAATTATACCGCATTTAAAAAAATACAATTTCCAGCACGATGATATAATTTATTTTAATGTGTGACAAATAGTTCCTGAGAAATAGGTAGAAAAATGAATTAATTTAGGCGCCCGGTGATCAAGTGTAATTTTGGATGTATTTGACAATTTTGCCAATTTTACACATTTTTTTATCATTTGTGGGTATAAATTATAACGTTTCTTGTAGAACACAAAATTATCTACACAATAGTATAATTTTTATAGCTGTACCATTGCTGGTTTATGAGGAATAGATAGGGGAATATTTAGCAAAACATTCACGGTTTCCAGTGCTAATTTTGCATTTTTGACTTTGTCATTTTGACTTCACACCGCCGTAACTTTTTTTTAATACACTTTGGAAAATTAAAAATTATACCGTGTTGTAGCAAACAAAATTCCCAGCATGATGGTATTATTTATTTAGTTGTGTGATAATTAGTTTTTGATACATAGAGAAAAAAGTATAGAAAATCGGACGCGTGGAGTATAAATATAATTTGGAATATAGATTGAAATTTTGTCATGTTTACATCTTTTATGTTCTATTTTTGGATATAAATTATAACCTATCTTGTAGAACAGAAAATTCTCTACACAGTGGTATAATCTGTTTGGCTGTACCATTTCTGGTTTATGAGGAGTAGATGGCAGAGCATTGACCACAATTTTCGCATTTTTCAGGGTTCATTTTGTCTTTTCACCGCTATAACTTTTTTTTATTTCATTTTTGAAATTTAAAATTTAATCTAAAGTGTAGACAAGAAAATTTCCAACGTGATGGTATAAATTGTTAGCGGGTAGGCTATGTGGTGGCCGAATAATAGCTGATAGAAAATGGACCAAGGAGGGTCGAACACACACACACACAGACACACACACACACACACAGAGGATCTCTTTTATATATATAGACTAGCATTAAAACCCGCCCGTTGTGCGGAAGAATTCATAAAAATATTGCAAATTAAAAATAAATAAGGCAAACTCATAAAAACCTTAATCAATTAAAAAGTCTAAATTTCATTATTTTTAATTTACATTTTGACAAAATATTTTCACTCAGCCCGCCTCATATTTAAACCCGGCCGACGTGCGGAATAATTCAGAACTCGAACACCATCCGTTATGGTTCTTGAAGTCAAATCCATTAGTTTTGTATATGAATTCATTCTACACGGTGAAATTGAACGTTTTATTGCTGCCCGCGGGACATTTTTATTTCATAAAAATGAGCCATCGCTTCGTTTGCGTTTGAAGCCCCTGATCATTGAACCAGCGAACCATGAACCAGCGCAATTATGTCACCTCATATTCAAGCATACATACACAGACAGACAGATAATTTCTTCTTTATGTATATATATAGCATTAAAACCGCATTAAAACCCGCCCGTTGTGCGGAACAATTCATAAAAATATTGCAAATTAAAAATAAATAAGGCAAACTCATGAAGACCTTAATCAATTAAAAAGTCTAAATTTCATTATTTTTAATTTTATTTTGACAAAATATTTTCACTCAACCCGCCTCATATTTAAACCCGCCCGACGTGAGGAAAAATTCAGAACTCGAACACCATCCGTTCTGGTTCTTGAAGTCAAATCCATTAGTTTTGTATATGAATTCATTGTATACGGTGAAATTGAACGTTTTATTGCTGCCCGCGGGACATTTTTATTTCATAAAAATGAGCCATCGCTTCGTTTGCGTTTGAAGCCCCTGATAATTGAACCAGCGAGCCATGAGCCAGCGCAATTATGTCACCTCATATTCAAGCATACATACACAGACAGACAGATAATTTCTTCTTTATGTATATATATAGCATTAAAACCCGCCCGTTGTGCGGAGCAATTCATAACATGAAATTCATATTCAATTCATAAATATGGAAAAATAAAAATGAAATAGGGTACACTCATAAAAATATTAATCAATTGAAAATTATAAGTTTAATTATTTATATTTCGACACAATATTTCCCCTCAGTCCGCCTGAGTCATTTTTAAACCCGCCCGTCGTGCTGGATAATTCAGAACTCGAACACGATCCGTTCTGAATCTTGAAGTCAAATCCATTGGTTTTGTGTATGGATTAATTCTACAGGGTAAATTGAACGTTCTATTGTCTATAGTTGCTGCCCGCGGAACATTTTTATTTATAATAAAAAAAACTTTTTTTAAATGAACCATTTGAAAAAATGATCTAAAAACACTTTTTTAAACCCACCCGTCGTGCGGAACAATTCATACAATAAAATTCATATCAAATCCATAAAATATAATGAATACAAATTGAAAAGCAAAAAATGTAACCTATAAATATCTTAACCAATAGAAAAGTCTAAATGTGAATATTTTTGTTCTTATTTTGACAAATATTATCCCTCAACCCGCCTGATATATAAATCTGCCCGTCGTGTGGTATAATTCAGAACACAAACACGAAACAAACAATGAAAGATGATGAAATCTTTTCATCAGACTGTTTCCAAACTATATTTATTACTTCACATCATTCCCCAATATCATTTGCTCAAGTACTATTTCACTTTTACCGCTATAATATTTATTGTTAAAATTTATATATTTTCCGCTATCATTAAAACCCAATATAACCTGAGTCAAACCTACCCAACCCAACCCAACCATTCAATCTTGACCGCTCTCAGCCTAGTCTGAGGTGATTTAACTTATTAGTTTGTGATCACAAAATATACTGATGCGATCATAATTTGTAATCAGAAGACTGAGATTATCTACCCCAGGGGTCCCAAACACGCGGCCCACCAATACTTTTCTCTCAACCCGCCAATATAGTATCGGGACCAAACTGTAAGGTAGCTAAATTCACATTTGTTGCATAATGCGATATAATTTTACACCATTATCATATTATCTCATAATTCCCGGTTAATGCTTCCACTAATGCATCATATTCATACAGTTGTTATTTTTTGGATTACATCGATAATGCAGCCCTTGATATTACAGCCGATATTATATTATGCAATCTATATTCTGCTACGTATTATTCCTAATACATATATCATCAGATCGCAAAATATATTTAAAGGTTCACATCATTCTCCAAAATCATTTGCTTAAGAGCTATTCTACTTTTATCGCTAGAATATTTACTGCTAGCAAAATATCATATACCTCGCTATCATTTAAACCCACTCTTTATAGATACATTTAATTCGCCCGTCGTGCGGAACAGTTCATAAAATATAATTAATATTCAATTCATAAAAAAATTAGTGCAAATTGAAAAAGAAAAACAAACCCACAGGAAAGTTATAGCTAATCTGAAAGTCTAAATGTGAAATTTATGTTTCAATTTAGAAAACATGTTTTTCCACAACACTATCAAAACAATGCAACCTTCTGTCATCTCTATAATTCCAGGCTAATGCTTCCGCTAAAACAGCATAAGTTGGCATTACATGATATTGCAACCCATATCCTTATGCAACTTATGCTTATGCAACTTGAAATTAAACCAATTAAATTACACAGTTAAATTCAGTAGTTTACTTTGTTCCCAATAGCATTTTACCCGCCCGTCGTGCGGAACGTTATTGAGGACAATAAAGCCTTTATATTCAGTAGAGTGTAGCATTAATTAAACTGTACGCAATAAAACCACACCATCCATGCTTGGAGATAATATGATGCATTCTTAATTGTGATTGGGCTTCAGTGAAATTTAATCGGTGTATATTCCTGTGTAATCGCAAGTGCGCATAATAGCTGTCAAATTGGCAACATGACAATTTGACTTTACACCGCCGTAACTTCCTTCAGATACACTTTGGAAAATTAAAAATTATACCGTATTGTAGAAAACAAAATTTCTAGCACGATGGTATAATTAATTTTAATGTATGACAAACAGTTCCTGAGAAATGGGTATAAAAATGAATAAATTGTAGTCACCCGGTGTTCAAGTGTAATTTTGGATGTATTTGAGAATTTTGCCAATTTTACACGTTTTTTGTATCATTTGTGGGTATAAATTATAGCTTATCTTGTAGAACACAAAATTATCTACACAGTAGTATATTCCTGTGTAATCGCAAGTGCGTAAATTATGATTGGACTTCAGTGAAATTAAATCAGTGTATATTCATGTGTAATCGCAAGTGCGCATAATAGCTGTCAAATTGGCAACATGACAATTTGACTTTACACCGCCGTAACTTCCTTCAGATACACTTTGGAAAATTAAAAATTATACCGTATTGTAGAAAACAAAATTTCTAGCACGATGGTATAATTAATTTTAATGTATGACAAACAGTTCCTGAGAAATGGGTATAAAAATGAATAAATTGTAGTCACCCGGTGTTCAAGTGTAATTTTGGATGTATTTGAGAATTTTGCCAATTTTACACGTTTTTTGTATCATTTGTGGGTATAAATTACACCTTTTCTTGTAGAACACAAAATTCTCTACACAGTAGTATATTCCTGTGTAATCGCAAGTGCGCATAACAGCTGTCAAATTGGCAATATGTCCTTTTGACTTTACACCGCCGTCACTTCCTTCAGATACACTTTGGAAAATTAAGAATTATACCGCATTTTAAAAAATACAATTTCCAGCACGATGATATAATTTATTTTAATGTGTGACAAATAGTTCCTGAGAAATAGGTAGAAAAATGAATTAATTTAGGCGCCCGGTGATCAAGTGTAATTTTGGATGTATTTGACAATTTTGCCAATTTTACACATTTTTTGTATCATTTGTGGGTATAAATTATAACTTTTCTTGTAGAACACAAAATTATCTACACAATAGTATAATTTTTATAGCTGTACCATTGCTGGTTTATGAGGAATAGATAGGGGAATATTTACCAAAACATTCACGGTTTCCAGTGCTAATTTTGCATTTTTGACTTTGTCATTTTGACTTCACACCGCCGTAACTTTTTTTTAATACACTTTGGAAAATTAAAAATCATACCGTGTTGTAGCAAACAAAATTCCCAGCATGATGGTATTATTTATTTAGTTGTGTGATAATTAGTTTTTGATACATAGAGAAAAAAGTATAGAAAATCGGACGCGTGGAGTATAAATATAATTTTGAATATAGATTGAAATTTTGTCATGTTTACATCTTTTATGTTCTATTTTTGGATATGAATTATAACCTATCTTGTAGAACAGAAAATTCTCTACACAGTGGTATAATCTGTTTGGCTGTACCATTTCTGGTTTATGAGGAGTAGATGGCAGAGCATTGACCACAATTTTCGCATTTTTCAGGGTTCATTTTGTCTTTTCACCGCTATAACTTTTTTTGATTTCATTTTTGAAATTTAAAATTTAATCTAAAGTGTAGACAAGAAAATTTCCAACGTGATGGTATAAATTGTTAGCGGGTAGGCTGAGTGGTGGCCGAATAATAGCTGATAGAAAATGGACCAAGGAGGGTCGAACACACACACACACACACACACACACAGACAGACAGACACACAGAGGATCTCTTTTATATATATAGATATAGCATTAAAACCCGCCCGTTGTGCGGAGCAATTCATACAATAAAATTCATATCAAATCCATAAAATATAATGAATACAAATTGAAAACCAAAAAATGTAACCTATAAATATCTTAACCAATAGAAAAGTCTAAATGTGAATATTTTTGTTCTTATTTTGACAAACATTATCCCTCAACCCGCCTGATATATAAATCTGCCCGTCGTGTGGTATAATTCAGAACACAAACACGAAACAAACAATGAAAGATGATGAAATCTTTTCATCAGAATGTTTCCAAACTATATTTATTACTTAACATCATTCCCCAATATCATTTGCTTAAGTACTATTTCACTTTTACCGCTATAATATTTATTGGTAAAATTTATATATTTTCCGCTATCATTAAAACCCAATATAACCTGAGTCAAACCTACCCAACCCAACCCAACCATCCAATCTTGACCGCTCTCAGCCTAGTCTGAGGTGATTTAACTTATTAGTTTGTGATCACAAAATATACTGATGCGATCATAATTTGTAATCAGAAGACTGAGATTATCTACCCCAGGGGTCCCAAACACGCGGCCCACCAATACTTTTCTCTCAACCCGCCAATATAGTATCGGGACCAAACTGTAAGGTAGCTAAATTCACATTTGTTGCATAATGCGATATAATTATACACCATTATCATATTATCTCATAATTCCCGGTTAATGCTCCCACTAATGCATCATATTCATACAGTTGTTATTTTTTGGATTACACCGATAATACAGCCCTTGATATTACAGCCGATATTATATTATGCAATCTATATTCTGCTACGTATTATTCCTAATACATATATCATCAGATCGCAAAATATATTTAAAGGTTCACATCATTCTCCAAAATCATTTGCTTAAGAGCTATTCTACTTTTATCGCTAGAATATTTACTGCTAGCAAAATATCATATACCTCGCTATCATTTAAACCCACTCTTTATAGATACATTTAATTCGCCCGTCGTGCGGAACAGTTCATAAAATATAATTAATATTCAATTCATAAAAAAATTAGTGCAAATTGAAAAAGAAAAACAAACCCACAGGAAAGTTATAGCTAATATAAAAGTCTAAATGTGAAATTTATGTTTCAATTTAGAAAACATGTTTTTCCACAACACTATCAAAACAATGCAATCTTCTGTCATCTCTATAATTCCAGGTTAATGCTTCCGCTAAAACAGCATAAGTTGGCATTACATGATATTGCAGCCCATATCCTTATGCAACTTATGCTTATGCAACTTGAAATTAAACCAATTAAATTACACAGTTAAATTCAGTAGTTTACTTTGTTCCCAATAGCATTTTACCCGCCCGTCGTGCGGAACGTTATTGAGGACAATAAAGCCTTTATATTCAGTAGAGTGTAGCATTAATTAGACTGTACGCAATAAAACCACACCATCCATGCTTGGAGATAATATGATGCATTCTTAATTGTGATTGGGCTTCAGTGAAATTTAATCGGTGTATATTCCTGTGTAATCGCAAGTGCGCATAATAGCTGTCAAATTGGCAATATGTCCTTTTGACTTTACACCGCCGTAACTTCCTTCAGATACCCTTTGGAAAATTACAAATTATACCGTATTGTAGAAGAAAAGATTTCTAGAACGATGGTATAATTTATTTTTATGTGTAACAAATAGTTACTGAGAAATAGTAGAAAAATGAATTAATTTTAGTCGCCCGGTGTTCAAGTGTAATTTTGGATGTATTTGAGAATTTTGCCAATTTTACACGTTTTTTGTATCATTTGTGGGTATAAATTAAGCTTATCTTGTAGAACACAAAATTCTCTACACAGTAGTATATTCCTGTGTAATCGCAAGTGCGCATAATAGCTGTCAAATTGGCAATATGTCCTTTTGACTTTACACCGGCGTAACTTCCTTCAGATACACTTTGGAAAATTAATAATTATACCGTATTGTAGAAAACAAAATTTCTAGCACGATGGTATAATTAATTTTAATGTATGACAAAAAGTTCCTGACAAATGGGTATAAAAATGAATAAATTGTAGTCACCCGGTGTTCAAGTGTAATTTTGGATGTATTTGAGAATTTTGCCAATTTTACACGTTTTTTGTATCATTTGTGGGTATAAATTATACATTTTCTTGTAGAACACAAAATTCTCTACACAGTAGTATATTCCTGTGTAATCGCAAGTGCGCATAATAGCTGTCAAATTGGCAATATGTCCATTTGAATTTACACCGCCGTAACTTCCTTCAGATACACTTAGGAAAATTAAGAATTATACCGTATTGTAGAAAACAAACTTTCCAGCACAATGGTATAATGTATTTTTATGTGTAACAAATAGTTCTTGAGAAATAGGTAGAAAAATGAATTAATTTTAGTCGCACGGTGTTCAAGTGTAATTTTGGATGTATTTGAGAATTTTTCCAATTTTACACGTTTTTTGTATCATTTGTGGGTATAAATTATAGCGTTTCTTGTAGAACACAAAATTTTCTACACAATAGTCTAATTTTTATAACTGTAACTCTGCTGGTTTAAGAGGAATAGATAGCGGAATATTGACCAAAATATTCGCGTTTTTCAGTGCCTTTTTGACTTTGTCATTTTGACTTCACACCGCCGTAACTTTTTCTTAATACGCTCTGGAAAATTAAAATTTATACCGTGCTGTAGAAAACAAAATTCCCAGCATGATGGTAATATTTATTTAGATGTGTGATGTTTAGTTGCTGAGAAATAGAGAAAAAAGTACAGAAAATCGGACGCGTCGAGCTTAAATATAATTTTGAATGTAGACTGAAATTTTGTCATTTTTACATATTTTATATTAAATTTTTGGATATTAATTATAGCCTATCTTGTAGAACAGAAAATTCTCTACACAGTGGTATAATCTGTTTGGCTGTACCATTTCTGGTTTATGAGGAGTAGATGGTAGAGCATTGACCACAATTTTCGCATTTTTCAGGGTTCATTTTGTCTTTTCACCGCTATAACTTTTTTTGATTTCATTTTTGAAATTTAAAATTTAATCTAAAGTGTAGACAAGAAAATTTCCAACGTGATGGTATAAATTGTTAGCGGGTAGGCTGAGTGGTGGCCGAATAATAGCTGATAGAAGATGGACCAAGGAGGGTCGAACACACACACACACACACACACACACACACACACACAGACACACACACACACACACACACAGACACACACACAGAGGATCTCTTTTATATATATAGATATATATATAGCATTAAAACCCGCCCGTTGTGCGGAGCAATTCATAACATGAAATTCATATTCAATTCATAAAAAATATGGAAAAATAAAAATGAAATAGGGTACACTCATAAAAATATTAATCAATTGAAAATTATAAGTTTAATTATTTTTATTTCGACACAATATTTCCCCTCAGTCCGCCTGAGTCATTTTTAAACCCGCCCGTCGTGCTGAATAATTCAGAACTCGAACACGATCCGTTCTGCATCTTGAAGTCAAATCCATTGGTTTTGTGTATGGATTAATTCTACAGGGTAAATTGAACGTTCTATTGTCTATAGTTGCTGCCCGCGGAACATTTTTATTTTTAAAAAAAAAAACTTTTTTTTAAATGAACCATTTGAAAAAATGATCTAAAAACACTTTTTTAAACCCACCCGTCGTGCGGAACAATTCATACAATAAAATTCATATCAAATCCATAAAATATAATGAATACAAATTGAAAAGCAAAAAATGTAACCTATAAATATCTTAACCAATAGAAAAGTCTAAATGTGAATATTTTTGTTCTTATTTTGACAAATATTATCCCTCAACCCGCCTGATATATAAATCTGCCCGTCGTGTGGTATAATTCAGAACACAAACACGAAACAAACAATGAAAGATGATGAAATCTTTTCATCAGACTGTTTCCAAACAATATTTATTACTTAACATCATTCCCCAATATCATTTGCTTAAGTACTATTTCACTTTTACCGCTATAATATTTATTGTTAAAATTGATATATTTTCCGCTATCATTAAAACCCAATATAACCTGAGTCAAACCTACCCAACCCAACCCAACCATTCAATCTTGACCGCTCTCAGCCTAGTCTGAGGTGATTTAACTTATTAGTTTGTGATCACAAAATATACTGATGCGATCATAATTTGTAATCAGAAGACTGAGATTATCTACCCCAGGGGTCCCAAACACGCGGCCCACCAATACTTTTCTCTCAACCCGCCAATATAGTATCGGGACCAAACTGTAAGGTAGCTAAATTCACATTTGTTGCATAATGCGATATAATTTTACACCATTATCATATTATCTCATAATTCCCGGTTAATGCTTCCACTAATGCATCATATTCATACAGTTGTTATTTTTTGGATTACATCGATAATGCAGCCCTTGATATTACAGCCGATATTATATTATGCAATCTATATTCTGCTACGTATTATTCGTAATACATATATCATCAGATCGCAAAATATATTTAAAGGTTCACATCATTCTCCAAAATCATTTGCTTAAGAGCTATTCTACTTTTATCGCTAGAATATTTACTGCTAGCAAAATATCATATACCTCGCTATCATTTAAACCCACTCTTTATAGATACATTTAATTCGCCCGTCGTGCGGAACAGTTCATAAAATATAATTAATATTCAATTCATAAAAAATTAGTGCAAATTGAAAGAGAAAAACAAACCCACAGGAAAGTTATAGCTAATCTAAAAGTCTAAATGTGAAATTTATGTTTCAATTTAGAAAACATGTTTTTCCACAACACTATCAAAACAATGCAACCTTCTGTCATCTCTATAATTCCAGGTTAATGCTTCCGCTAAAACAGCATAAGTTGGCATTACATGATATTGCAACCCATATCCTTATGCAACTTATGCTTATGCAACTTGAAATTAAACCAATTAAATTACACAGTTAAATTCAGTAGTTTACTTTGTTACCAATAGAATTTTACCCGCCCGTCGTGCGGAACGTTATTGAGGACAATAAAGCCTTTATATTCAGTAGAGTGTAGCATTAATTAAACTGTACGCAATAAAACCACACCATCCATGCTTGGAGATAATATGATGCATTGTTAATTGTGATTGGGCTTCAGTGAAATTTAATCGGTGTATATTCCTGTGTAATCGCAAGTGCGCATAATAGCTGTCAAATTGGCAACATGATAATTTGACTTTACACCGCCGTAACTTCCTTCAGATACACTTTGTAAAATTACAAATTATACCGTATTGTAGAAAACAAGATTTCTAGCACGATGGTATAATTTATTTTTATGTTTAGCAAATAGTTACTGAGAAATAGTAGAAAAATTAATTAATCTTATTCGGCCGGTGTTCAAGTGAAATTTTGGATGTATTTGAGAATTTTGCCAATTTTACACGTTTTTTGTATCATTTGTGGTTATAAATTATAGCTTATCTTGTAGAACACAAAATTCTCTACACAGTAGTATATTCCTGAGTAATCGCAAGTGCGTAAATTGTGATTGGACTTGAGTGAAATTAAATCAGTGTATATTCATGTGTAATCGCAAGTACGCATAATAGCTGTCAAATTGGCAACATGACATTTTGACTTTACACCGCCGTATCTTCCTTCAGATACACCTTGGAAAATTAAGAATTATACTGTATTGTAGAAAACAACATTTCTAGCACGATGGTATAATTAATTTTAAGGTATTACAAACAGTTCCTGAGAAATGGGTAGAAAAATGAATAAATTTTAGTCGCCCGGTGTTCAAGTGTAATTTTGGATGTATTTGAGAATTTTGCCAATTTTACACGTTTTTTGTATCATTTGTGGGTATAAATTAAGCTTATCTTGTAGAACACAAAATTCTCTACACAGTAGTATATTCCTGTGTAATCGCAAGTGCGCATAATAGCTGTCAAATTGGCAATATGTCCTTTTGACTTTACACCGGCGTAACTTCCTTCAGATACACTTTGGAAAATTAATAATTATACCGTATTGTAGAAAACAAAATTTCTAGCACGATGGTATAATTAATTTTAATGTATGACAAAAAGTTCCTGACAAATGGGTATAAAAATGAATAAATTGTAGTCACCCGGTGTTCAAGTGTAATTTTGGATGTATTTGAGAATTTTGCCAATTTTACACGTTTTTTGTATCATTTGTGGGTATAAATTATACATTTTCTTGTAGAACACAAAATTCTCTACACAGTAGTATATTCCTGTGTAATCGCAAGTGCGCATAATAGCTGTCAAATTGGCAATATGTCCATTTGAATTTACACCGCCGTAACTTCCTTCAGATACACTTAGGAAAATTAAGAATTATACCGTATTGTAGAAAACAAACTTTCCAGCACAATGGTATAATGTATTTTTATGTGTAACAAATAGTTCTTGAGAAATAGGTAGAAAAATGAATTAATTTTAGTCGCACGGTGTTCAAGTGTAATTTTGGATGTATTTGAGAATTTTTCCAATTTTACACGTTTTTTGTATCATTTGTGGGTATAAATTATAGCGTTTCTTGTAGAACACAAAATTTTCTACACAATAGTATAATTTTTATAACTGTAACTCTGCTGGTTTAAGAGGAATAGATAGCGGAATATTGACCAAAATATTCGCGTTTTTCAGTGCCTTTTTGACTTTGTCATTTTGACTTCACACCGCCGTAACTTTTTCTTAATACGCTCTGGAAAATTAAAATTTATACCGTGCTGTAGAAAACAAAATTCCCAGCATGATGGTAATATTTATTTAGATGTGTGATGTTTAGTTGCTGAGAAATAGAGAAAAAAGTACAGAAAATCGGACGCGTCGAGCTTAAATATAATTTTGAATGTAGACTGAAATTTTGTCATTTTTACATATTTTATATTAAATTTTTGGATATTAATTATAGCCTATCTTGTAGAACAGAAAATTCTCTACACAGTGGTATAATCTGTTTGGCTGTACCATTTCTGGTTTATGAGGAGTAGATGGTAGAGCATTGACCACAATTTTCGCATTTTTCAGGGTTCATTTTGTCTTTTCACCGCTATAACTTTTTTTGATTTCATTTTTGAAATTTAAAATTTAATCTAAAGTGTAGACAAGAAAATTTCCAACGTGATGGTATAAATTGTTAGCGGGTAGGCTGAGTGGTGGCCGAATAATAGCTGATAGAAGATGGACCAAGGAGGGTCGAACACACACACACACACACACACACACACACACACAGACACACACACACACACACACACAGACACACACACAGAGGATCTCTTTTATATATATAGATATATATATAGCATTAAAACCCGCCCGTTGTGCGGAGCAATTCATAACATGAAATTCATATTCAATTCATAAAAAATATGGAAAAATAAAAATGAAATAGGGTACACTCATAAAAATATTAATCAATTGAAAATTATAAGTTTAATTATTTTTATTTCGACACAATATTTCCCCTCAGTCCGCCTGAGTCATTTTTAAACCCGCCCGTCGTGCTGAATAATTCAGAACTCGAACACGATCCGTTCTGCATCTTGAAGTCAAATCCATTGGTTTTGTGTATGGATTAATTCTACAGGGTAAATTGAACGTTCTATTGTCTATAGTTGCTGCCCGCGGAACATTTTTATTTTAAAAAAAAAAAACTTTTTTTTAAATGAACCATTTGAAAAAATGATCTAAAAACACTTTTTTAAACCCACCCGTCGTGCGGAACAATTCATACAATAAAATTCATATCAAATCCATAAAATATAATGAATACAAATTGAAAAGCAAAAAATGTAACCTATAAATATCTTAACCAATAGAAAAGTCTAAATGTGAATATTTTTGTTCTTATTTTGACAAATATTATCCCTCAACCCGCCTGATATATAAATCTGCCCGTCGTGTGGTATAATTCAGAACACAAACACGAAACAAACAATGAAAGATGATGAAATCTTTTCATCAGACTGTTTCCAAACAATATTTATTACTTAACATCATTCCCCAATATCATTTGCTTAAGTACTATTTCACTTTTACCGCTATAATATTTATTGTTAAAATTGATATATTTTCCGCTATCATTAAAACCCAATATAACCTGAGTCAAACCTACCCAACCCAACCCAACCATTCAATCTTGACCGCTCTCAGCCTAGTCTGAGGTGATTTAACTTATTAGTTTGTGATCACAAAATATACTGATGCGATCATAATTTGTAATCAGAAGACTGAGATTATCTACCCCAGGGGTCCCAAACACGCGGCCCACCAATACTTTTCTCTCAACCCGCCAATATAGTATCGGGACCAAACTGTAAGGTAGCTAAATTCACATTTGTTGCATAATGCGATATAATTTTACACCATTATCATATTATCTCATAATTCCCGGTTAATGCTTCCACTAATGCATCATATTCATACAGTTGTTATTTTTTGGATTACATCGATAATGCAGCCCTTGATATTACAGCCGATATTATATTATGCAATCTATATTCTGCTACGTATTATTCGTAATACATATATCATCAGATCGCAAAATATATTTAAAGGTTCACATCATTCTCCAAAATCATTTGCTTAAGAGCTATTCTACTTTTATCGCTAGAATATTTACTGCTAGCAAAATATCATATACCTCGCTATCATTTAAACCCACTCTTTATAGATACATTTAATTCGCCCGTCGTGCGGAACAGTTCATAAAATATAATTAATATTCAATTCATAAAAAATTAGTGCAAATTGAAAGAGAAAAACAAACCCACAGGAAAGTTATAGCTAATCTAAAAGTCTAAATGTGAAATTTATGTTTCAATTTAGAAAACATGTTTTTCCACAACACTATCAAAACAATGCAACCTTCTGTCATCTCTATAATTCCAGGTTAATGCTTCCGCTAAAACAGCATAAGTTGGCATTACATGATATTGCAACCCATATCCTTATGCAACTTATGCTTATGCAACTTGAAATTAAACCAATTAAATTACACAGTTAAATTCAGTAGTTTACTTTGTTACCAATAGAATTTTACCCGCCCGTCGTGCGGAACGTTATTGAGGACAATAAAGCCTTTATATTCAGTAGAGTGTAGCATTAATTAAACTGTACGCAATAAAACCACACCATCCATGCTTGGAGATAATATGATGCATTGTTAATTGTGATTGGGCTTCAGTGAAATTTAATCGGTGTATATTCCTGTGTAATCGCAAGTGCGCATAATAGCTGTCAAATTGGCAACATGATAATTTGACTTTACACCGCCGTAACTTCCTTCAGATACACTTTGTAAAATTACAAATTATACCGTATTGTAGAAAACAAGATTTCTAGCACGATGGTATAATTTATTTTTATGTTTAGCAAATAGTTACTGAGAAATAGTAGAAAAATTAATTAATCTTATTCGGCCGGTGTTCAAGTGAAATTTTGGATGTATTTGAGAATTTTGCCAATTTTACACGTTTTTTGTATCATTTGTGGTTATAAATTATAGCTTATCTTGTAGAACACAAAATTCTCTACACAGTAGTATATTCCTGAGTAATCGCAAGTGCGTAAATTGTGATTGGACTTGAGTGAAATTAAATCAGTGTATATTCATGTGTAATCGCAAGTACGCATAATAGCTGTCAAATTGGCAACATGACATTTTGACTTTACACCGCCGTATCTTCCTTCAGATACACCTTGGAAAATTAAGAATTATACTGTATTGTAGAAAACAACATTTCTAGCACGATGGTATAATTAATTTTAAGGTATTACAAACAGTTCCTGAGAAATGGGTAGAAAAATGAATAAATTTTAGTCACCCGGTGTTCTAGTGTAATTTTGGATGCATTTGAGAATTTTGCCAATTTTACACGTTTTTTGTATCATTTGTGGGTATAAATTATACCTTTTCTTGTAGAACACAAAATTCTCTACACATTAGTATATTCCTGTGTAATCGCAAGTGCGCATAATAGCTGTCAAATTGGCAATATGTCCTTTTGACTTTACACCGCCGTAACTTCCTTCAGATACACTTTGGAAAATTAAGAATTATACCGCATTTAAAAAAATACAATTTCCAGCACAATGATATAATTTATTTTAATGTGTGACAAATAGTTCCTGAGAAATAGGTAGAAAAATGAATTAATTTAGGCGCCCGGTGATCAAGTGTAATTTTGGATGTATTTGACAATTTTGCCAATTTTACACATTTTTTGTATCATTTGTGGGTATAAATTATAACGTTTCTTGTAGAACACAAAATTATCTACACAATAGTATAATTTTTATAGCTGTACCATTGCTGGTTTATGAGGAATAGATAGGGGAATATTTACCAAAACATTCACGGTTTCCAGTGCTAATTTTGCATTTTTGACTTTGTCATTTTGACTTCACACCGCCGTAACTTTTTTTCAATACACTTTGGAAAATTAAAAATTATACCGTGTTGTAGCAAACAAAATTCCCAGCATGATGGTATTATTTATTTAGTTGTGTGATAATTAGTTTTTGATACATAGAGAAAAAAGTATAGAAAATCGGACGCGTGGAGTATAAATATATTTTTGAATATAGATTGAAATTTTGTCATGTTTACATCTTTTATGTTCTATTTTCGGATATGAATTATAACCTATCTTGTAGAACAGAAAATTCTCTACACAGTGGTATAATCTGTTTGGCTGTACCATTTCTGGTTTATGAGGAGTAGATGGCAGAGCATTGACCACAATTTTCGCATTTTTCAGGGTTCATTTTGTCTTTTCACCGCTATAACTTTTTTTGATTTCATTTTTGAAATTTAAAATTTAATCTAAAGTGTAGACAAGAAAATTTCCAACGTGATGGTATAAATTGTTAGCGGGTAGGCTGAGTGGTGGCCGAATAATAGCTGATAGAATATGGACCAAGGAGGGTCGAACACACACACAGACACACACACACACAGACAGACACACAGAGGATCTCTTTTATATATATAGATATAGCATTAAAACCCGCCCGTTGTGCGGAGCAATTCATAACATGAAATTCATATTCAATTCGTGAAAAAATATGAAAAAATAAAAATGAAATAGGGTACACTCATAAAAATATTAATCAATTGAAAATTATAAGTTTAATTATTTTTATTTCGACAAAATATTTCCCCTCAGTCCGCCTGAGTCACTTTTAAACCCGCCCGTCGTGCTGAATAATTCAGAACTCGAACACGATCCGTTCTGGATCTTGAAGTCAAATCCATTGGTTTTGTGTATGGATTAATTCTACAGGGTAAATTGAACGTTCTATTGTCTATAGTTGCTGCCCGCGGAACATTTTTATTTGCAAAAAAATTTTTTTTTTTAAATGAACCATTTGAAAAAATGAACTAAAAAATGGAAACACCTTTTTTAAACCCGCCCGTCGTGCGGAATAATTCATACAATAAAATTCATATTTGAAGTCAAATCCATTGGTTTTGTGTATGGATTAATTCTACAGGGAAAATTGAACGTTCTATTGTCTATAGTTGCTGCCCGCGGAACATTTTTATTTTAATTTTTTTTTTCAAATGAACCATTTGAAAAAATGATCTAAAAACACTTTTTAAACCCACCCGTCGTGCGGAACAATTCATACAATAAAATTCATATCAAATCCATAAAATATAATGAATACAAATTGAAAACCAAAAAATGTAACCTATAAATATCTTAACCAATAGAAAAGTCTAAATGTGAATATTTTTGTTCTTATTTTGACAAATATTATCCCTCAACCCGCCTGATATATAAATCTGCCCGTCGTGTGGTATAATTCAGAACACAAACACGAAACAAACAATGAAAGATGATGAAATCTTTTCATCAGAATGTTTCCAAACTATATTTATTACTTAACATCATTCCCCAATATCATTTGCTTAAGTACTATTTCGCTTTTACCGCTATAATATTTATTGTTAAAATTTATATATTTTCCGCTATCATTAAAACCCAATATAACCTGAGTCAAACCTACCCAACCCAACCCAAACATTAAATCTTGACCGCTCTCAGCCTAGTCTGAGGTGATTTAACTTATTAGTTTGTGATCACAAAATATACTGATGCGATCATAATTTGTAATCAGAAGACTGAGATTATCTACCCCAGGGGTCCCAAACACGCGGCCCACCAATAGTTTTCTCTCAACCCGCCAATATAGTATCGGGACCAAACTGTAAGGCAGCTAAATTCACATTTGTTGCATAATGCGATATAATTATACACCATTATCATAGTATCTCATAATTCCCGGTTAATGCTTCCACTAATGCATCATATTCATACAGTTGTTATTTTTTGGATTACACCGATATTACAGCCCTTGATATTAAAGCCGATATTATATTATGCAATCTATATTCTGCTACGTATTATTCCTAATACATATATCATCAGATCGCAAAATATATTTAAAGGTTCACATCATTCTCCAAAATCATTTGCTTAAGAGCTATTCTACTTTTATCGCTAGAATATTTACTGCTAGCAAAATATCATATACCTCGCTATCATTTAAACCCACTATTTATAGATACATTTAATTCGCCCGTCATGCGGAACAGTTCATAAAATATAATTAATATTCAATTCATAAAAAAATTAATGCAAATTGAAAAAGAAAAACGAACCCACAGGAAAGTTATAGCTAATATAAAAGTCTAAATGTGAAATTTATGTTTCAATTTAGAAAACATGTTTTTCCACAACCCGCCTCATATTTAAAGCTGCCCGTCGTGCGGAATAATTCAGAACTCAAACACGAAACAAACACAAATAAAATTGATGAAAAACGACCAATAGAAAGGTCAAATTTGTAAATTCTTGTTTTAATTATTTACGATGTTTTTCCCTCAACACTACTCAAATTCACACCCGTCCTTCGTGTGTAGTAATTCAGACGTGTAACACTATCAAAACAATGAAACATCTCTATAATTCCAGATTAATGCTTCCTCTAAAACAGCATATGCATATACTTGGCATTGCATGATATTACAACCCGTATCCTTATGCAACTTGAAATTAAACCAATTAAATTATACAGTAAAATTCAGTAGTTAACTTTGTTCCCAGTAGCATTTTACCCGCCCGTCGGGCGGAACATTTGATGTGTAAATATTGAGGACAATAAAGACTTTCTATTCAGTATAATGTAGCATTAATTAAACTGTACGCAAAAAAACCACACCATCCATGCTTGGAGATAATATGATGCATTTTTAACTGTGATTGGGCTTCAGTGAAATTTAATCGGTGTATATTCCTGTGTAATCGCAAGTGCGCATAATAGCTGTCAAATTGGCAATATGTCCTTTTGACTTTACACCGCCGTAACTTCCTTCAGATACCCTTTGGAAAATTAAAAATTATACCGTATTGTAGAAAACAAGATTTCTAGCACGATGGTATAATTTATTTTTATGTATAACAAATAGTTACTGAGAAATAGTAGAAAAATGAATTAATTTTAGTCGCCCGATGTTCAAGTGTAATTTTGGATGTATTTGAGAATTTTGCCAATTTTACACGTTTTTGTACCATTTGTGGGTATAAATTATAGCTTATATTGTAGAACACAAAATTCTCTACACAATAGTATATTCCTGTGTAATCGCAAGTGCGTAAATTGTGATTGGACTTCAGTGAAATTAAATCAGTGTATATTCATGTGTAATCGCAAGTGCGCATAATAGCTGTCAAATTGGCAACATGACATTTTGACTTTACATCGCCGTAACTTTCTTTAGATACACTTTGGAAAATTAAAAATTATACCGTATTGTAGAAAACAAAATTTCTAGCACGATAATATAATTTATTTTCATGTATAACAAATATTTACTGATAAATAGTACAAAATTAATTAATTTTAGTCGCCCGGTGTTCAAGTGTAATTTTGGATGTATTTGAGAATTTTGCCAATTTTACACGTTTTTTGTATCTTTTGTGGGTATAAATTATAGCTTATCTTGTAGAACACAAAATTATCTACACAGTAGTATATTCCTGTGTAATCGCAAGTGCGCATAATAGCTGTCAAATTGGCAATATGTCTTTTTGAATTTACACCGCCGTAACTGCCTTCAGATACACTTTGGAAAATAAAAATCATACCGTATTGTAGACAATGAGATTTCCAGCGCAATGGTATAATTTATTTTTATGTGTAACAAATAGTTACTGAGAAACAGTAGAAAAATGTATTAATTTTAGTCGCCCGGTGTTCAAGTGTAATTTTGGATGTATTTGAGAATTTTGCCAATTTTACGTTTTTGGTATCATTTGTGGGTATAAATTAAAATATTTCTTGTAGAACACAAAATTCTCTACACAATAGTATAATTTTTATAGCTGTAACTCTGCTGGTTTAAGAGGAATAGATAGGGGAATATTGACCAAAATATTCGCGTTTTTAGTGCTAATTTTGCCTTTTTGACTTTGTCATTTTGACTTCACACCGCCGTAACATTTTTTTAATACATATTGGAAAATTAAAATTTATACCGTGCTGTAGAAAAGATAATTCCCAGCATGATGGTATTATTTATTTAGATGTGTGATGATTAGTTTTTGAGAAATAGAGAAAAAAGTATAGAAAATCGGACGCGTGGAGTATAAATATATTTATGAATATTGATTGGAATTTTTTCCATTTACATGTTTTATCTTTCATTTTTGGGTATGAATTATAGCCTACCTAGTAGAACAGAATATTCTCTACACAGTGGTATAATCGGTTTGGCTGTACCATTTCTGGTTTATGAGGAGTAGATGCAGGAATATTGACCAAAATTTTCGCATTTTTCAGGGTTCATTTTGTCTTTTCACCGCGATAACTTTTTTTGGGTTTATTTTTAAAATTTGAAATTTATCCTATCGTGTAGACAAGAAAATTTCCAACGTAATGGTATAAATTGTTGGCGGGTACACCAAGTGGTTATCGAGTAGCAGCTTGTTGAATATGTGACCAAGGAGGGTGGGACAGACAAACAGACAGACAGACAGAGGATCTCTTTTATATATATAGATATATATATATATATATATATATATATATATATATATATATATATACTAGCATTAAAACCCGCCCGTTGTGCGGAGCAATTAATAACATGAAATTCATATTCAATTCATAAAAAAATATGGAAAATTAAAAATGAAATAGGGTACACTCATAAAAATATTAATCAATTGGAAATTTCAAGTTCAATTATTTTTATTTCGACAAAATATTTCCCCTCAGTCCGCCTTAGTAATTTTTACATCCGCCTGTCGTGCTGAATAATTCAGAACTCTAACACGATCCGTTCTGGATTTTGAAGTCAAATCCATTGGTTTTGTGTATGAATTAATTCTACAGAGGAAATTGAACGTTCTATTGTCTATAGTAGCTGCCCGCGGAGCATTTTTATCAAAAAAATGACCTTTTTTTTTAAAGAAACCATTTGAAAAAATGAACTAAAAAATGGAAACACTTTTTTATACCCGCCCGTCGTGCGGAACAATTCATACAATAAAATTCATATTAAATCCATAAAATATAATTAATACAAATTGAAAAGCAAAAAATGTCAGCTATAAATATCTTAACCAATAGAAAAGTCTAAATGTGAATATTTTTGTTCTTATTTTGACAAATATTATCCCTCAACCCGCCTGATATATATCTGCCCGTCGTGTGGTATAATTCAGAACACAAACACGAAACAAACAATTAAAGATGATGAAATCTAAATCAGAATGCTTCCAAACTATATTTATTACTCAACATCATTCCCCAACATATTTGCTTAAGTACTATTTTAATTTTACCGCTATAATATTTATTGCTAAAATTTATTTATTTCCCGCTATCATTAAAACCCAATAGAACCTGAGTCCTGAGTGCGGGATAATTCAGAACTCGAACACGATTTGTTCTGGATCTTGAAGTCAACTCCGTTAGTTTTGTATATGAATTCATTATACACGGTGAAATTGAACGTTCTTTTGTCTATAGTTGCTACCCGCGGGACATTTTTATTTCATAAAAATGATCCATCGTTTCGTTTACGTTTAAAACCCCTGATCTATATCATTGAACCCGCTCAGTTATGTCACCTCGTATCCAAGCATACACACACAGATGATTTATTTTATTTATATAAATTGAAAGTCGCCCGTCGTGCGGAACAATTCATAAAATCTATTCATATTCAATCCATAAAAGAAAATGAATACAAATTAAAAAGCAAACAAATTAAAGCTGTAAATATGCTAACTAATAGTTTTCTTTGTTCCCAGTAGCATTTTACTCGCCCGTCGTGAGGAACGTTATTGAGGACAATAAAGCCTTTCTATTCAGCATAGTGTAGCATTATTTAAACTGTACGCAATAAAACCACACCATCCATGCTTGGAGCTAATATGATGCATTCTTAATTGTGATTGGGCTTCAGTGAAATTTAATCGGTGTATATTCCTGTGTAATCGCAAGTGCGCATAATAGCTGTCAAATTGGCAATATGTCCTTTTGACGTTTCACCGCCATAACTTCCTTCAGACATACTTTGTAAAATTACAAATTATACCGTATTGTAGAAAACAAGATTTCTAGCACGATGGTATAATTTATTTTTATGTATAACAAATAGTTACTGAGAAATAGTAGAAAAATGAATTAATTTTAGTCACCTGGTGTTCAAGTGTAATTTGGGATGTATTTGAGAATTTTGCCAATTTTACACGTTTTTTGTATCATTTGTGGGCATAAATTATAGCTTATCTTGTAGAACACAAAATTCTCTACACAGTAGTATATTCCTGTGTAATCGCAAGTGCGTAAATTGTGATTGGACTTCAGTGAAATTAAATCAGTGTATATTCCTGTGTAATCGCAAGTGCGCATAATAGCTGTCAAATTGGCAATATGTCTTTTTGACTTTACACCGCCGTAACTTCCTTCAGATATACTTTGGAAAATTACAAATTATACCGTATTGTAGAAAAAAAATTCTAGCACGATGGTATAATTTATTTTAATGTGTGACAAATATTTCCTGAGAAATAGTAGAAAAATGAATAAATTTTAGTCAACCGGTGTTCAAGTGTAATTTTGGACGAATTGGAGAATTTTGCCAAATTTGCACGTTTTTTGTATCATTTGTGGGCATAAATTATAACTTTTCTTGTAGAACACAAAATGATTTACACAATAGTATAATTTTTATAGCTGTACCATTGCTGGTTTATGAGAAATAGATAGCGGAATATTGACCAAAATATTCACGTTTTTTTGTGCTAATTTTGCCTTTTTGACTTTGTCATTTACACTTCACACCGCCGTAACTTTTTTTAATACACTTTGGAAAATTAAAAAT
Organism: Sacculina carcini; assembly: GCA_916048095.2. Classification (NCBI taxonomy): domain Eukaryota; kingdom Metazoa; phylum Arthropoda; class Thecostraca; family Sacculinidae; genus Sacculina; species Sacculina carcini. The sequence goes on from OU696584.1 coordinate 4,134,813, forward strand.
TATACCGTGTTGTAGATAACAAAATTCCCAGCATAATGGTATTATATATTTAGATGTGTGATAATTAGTTTTTGAGAAATAGACAAAAAAATATAGAAAATCGGACGCGTGGAGTTTAAATAAAATTTTGAATGTAGATTGATTTTTTTCCATTTTACATGTTTTTATTTAATTTTTGGGTATAAATTATAGTTCGTTGAGTAGAACAGAAAATTTTCTACACAGTGGTATAATTTGTATAGTTGTAACATTGCTGGTTTAGGAGGAGTAGTCTTCAGAAAATTGACCAAAAGTTTCGCATTTTTCAGGGTTCATTTTGTCTTTTCACCGCTATAACTTTTTTTGGTTTCATTTTTAAAATTTAAAATTTAGTGTTAAGTGTAGACAAGAAAATTTCCAACGTGATGGTACAAATTTTTAGCGGGTACGCCAAGTGATGGCCGAGTAGCAGCTGATAGAAAATGGACCAAGAAGGGTGGGACAGACAAACAGACACACACACACACACACAGAGGATCTCTTTTATATATATAGATATATATTTGAAGTTTTCGACATATATGAAGAAAGAAAAGAAAACACAAATGACTGCCACTCTTTATCAAACGTTTCGGTCTTGAGACCTTCGTCAGTGACTATAAACAGGTCAGTTTACTGACCTGGTCTGTTTACTGACTATAAACCTGGACCAGTTTACTGACTATAAACAGGTCAGTTTACTGACCTGTTTATAGTCACTGACGAAGGTCTCAAGACCGAAACGTTTGACAAAGAGTCAGCCATTCAAAGCCATTCTAGGTATGGCAAAGTAAACCACTTTGAGGAATTAGATGATTTTTTGCTTTCAAATGCGGACTGCAGACACATAATATGCGGCGACTTTAATGCACACACTGGTGTTCGCTCAGATATAGCTGATTGTGGGAGTGATAATGATTATCAAATAGATATTGAAGAAACAATGAAAGCGTATAACATTTCTGTGGAGAGATTCAACGAAGACCAAAATGCTGATAGGAGCTATTATGGTAAAATTTTGTTAGAAATATGAAATAACAACATAATAATCATAGTAACGGAAGATTAGGTGATGATTACGGTGTTGGCAAGGCTACAGCCACATTCAAAACAACTGTGGTCTACATAATGGGAACATACAACACTCTAAGTATGATATCTGGATTCAGAGTACTTGATTTTGATCCTTTGATTTATGATGTGCACTGTGGTGTCACAGTTTCGATTAATGTGAAATGGGAGATTAAAACGTCAACAGATGATCAATTCCAGAAATCTGAATCAAACACATATGAACTAGAAAACGTCAGACCAGGCAGGTGGACAGCTGATAAAGTAGAAATGTACAGACAGAATGTATGTGCTGAATCTGTCAACAATTTATTTGATAACATGTCTTCTCTGGCAATAGATGAAATAAATAATTCAATACAAAAACTGCTTGTCGAGCCGGCTAGAAAAACATTTCCCGTCAAATCAATGAGGAAACACACAAAGCAGAGTAACGGCTTATACATATATGGGTATGATGATAGATGTCTGATACAAAGAAAAAAATACCATAGTGCTAAAAATAGACACAATAAATTAAAGACCAATGATACACTAGACAAATTGAAGCTGATGAGTAGAAAATATAAGCAAGAGATTTACAGAGTCAAGGAACAAAGGTCCATCCAAATCGTCTCGCGATTAAGAAATGCCCAAAAGGAAAACCCTAAGGACTATTGGAAAATACTGAGAAATTCAAGACCAAAGGAGGAATGCGCGGTATCATTGATGGAATTTTATTAACATTTTAAGGACTTGCTGATAGGGGAAAATTTAGGAGACGATCATCATGCCGATGTCAATTCTCACATAGCTGATGATTGCAGAAAAACATTTCTAGACGAGCGAATAACACCAGAGGAAGTAATTGCTTGTATAAACAAGTTAAAAATGGTAAATAACCGGGAATCGACAACATTACTAACGAGTACATAAAGAATACAAAAGATATATTTTGTTCATTGTATGCTGGCTTTTTCAACAAGATACTGGATGATGGTGTGTTCCCGTCATACTGGTCCACTGGAATAATTATCCTAATATACAAGAACAAAGGCAGCATTAGCAACCAAAAAAATTATCGAGAAATTACTCTACTGAGCTGTCTTGGAAAATTGTTCACGTCAATAACACTGGTCAACAAGTTTTCACATTTTAAATGTTGTCTAGATTTCTACAACTGATTTAAGACATATTTGTACTGCTGAATCCGAAAATGGAATCCATTTCTGTACATCAGGTCAGGTTTTTGTGCTAAGTTAATTTGATGCTAAGCCATTTTTATGGCATTATCAGCTGATTTTTATCAACAGGTATCATGCTAAATATGTTTTAAGAGGAAAAATAGTTTCTTCAACAACATATATTGATTGCCTGATATAAACCTGGATTATGGTGAAACTGGAATATACCCCCTAGAGATCCATATACAAAGTATGGCATTCAACTACTGGATTCGCGTAATATCTGGTAAAACACAAAATTCAGTTATATAATGTATATTTGCCTACGTTGCCTAACCTACGTTGCACCGTGGTTATTGTATATATGCAAAATTTGTAATGAGTGCGGGCTGTGCAGCTTATAGACACTACAGAATATATAAAATCCCGTTAGGACAATGTATATGGTTAAAAGAAAACTCAAAGATATATGGATTAACCAATGGTATTCGAATATTGCAAGTAAAACGTTGTGCTGTAATTATAGACTATTTAAGACAACTTACGAGATGGAAGAATACCTAATTAAACTCAATAAACAAGATCGGATATACTTAAAAAAAAAGAACAATTAATCACCGGCTGGCAGTGACTAGAGGCCGCTATAGTGGGACACCACGACATCAACGATTGCAATGCAATGACTTGTGCAATGGTAACATAATTGGAGACGAGTACCACATGATGATACAGTGTCAGAACCCGACTATAGTACAATTGAGTACCAAATATATACCGGAACAATACTGGCAAGTGCAAGAGCAATACAAATTTGTCAAATTGATGAAGTGCAAACATATTGATGTTATGAAGAACCTTGCAAAATTTGTCAATGAATGCTTTAAAATGTGCGTTGCATGATAACCAATTGCGATGGACCTTGTATGGTCTTTGATATGATCGTATGCACCGCTGATAAGGACATTTCATGAAATTTCAAACTAATACTGTATTAGATTGATATTGTGTATATATTTGCGATGTATATTGTTTATTATGTATTGTGAATTGGAGCAGCGCTCCATACTAACAGTCTGAGGGCCAATATATGTTTCTTTCTTTCTTTATTCACACACGCAACAACACACATGCACTAGCACGTCCATTCCCGCACAAACACCCACATGCATACACAAGTATAGACACACGCGCTTAAGTACATGAAACACAGACGCTTATACAATAAATGGTAGATAAACGACCTCATCCAGATTCTCGCTCAAAGATCGACGCCTCGGAAAAACACACAAATTCTTTTTAAGGCACATATTTAGAACAGTCATTGCAGGTTACTGGAGGATGAGATAATATTGAGACTTTGCTGCTGCAATACATGTTTTCATACTATTTTCCACACTGATCTATCGGTTGCTTGCAGCATTATTTTCATCTCGAATGGTAGATCATTAAGTAATTCAGGAACCTTGTTACAGTGCTGTGCAAATTAGTTCGGACAGTGGTGAATTTTGCATAATATTTCGCATCAATCAAACTTTTTGGCTATTCTGCTTACGGTTTTCTTGTTTTCCAGATATATTATTGTTGTAGTGGTGTTTGGCAACTGATGTATGTCGTGAAGACATTCTAATGGTGTTTGGCAACTGTTATATGTCGTGAAGACAAACTCTGTTGCTACGGACGTCCTTAATCATATTTGATTTTGAAAGATTATTCACCTCCTTTTCGTGATGGATATCACTCCTAAGAAGCGTGCATGCATTGTAGCACTTAGAGAACACAGTGGTTTCACTATTAGACAGATTTCTGACAAGATGAAGGTGGCTAAGTCAACTGTTGGTGATATTCTGAAGAGACAAAAGGATACTGGTGAATCATCAAACCGACGGCAAGGAAGATGCGGAAGAAAACGCAAGACAACGCCTCACGATGACAAAATTATCATCAGAAATAGTGTGAAGGATCCTAAGAAAACCAGTGCAGACTTTCAGAGAGATTTGTCTACGTAAATAAATCTTCTTCGACTGTCCGACGAAGACTTCTTGAGGCTGACAGACCTGCCAGAAACCTCAGATGAAACAATTATTAACATCCATTATGAAGAAAATACGCTTTAACTGGGCACATGAGCATGCTGGAAGGACAACAGACGCCTGGAAAAGGGTGATTTTTCAGACGAATCACATTTTGAAGTTCACGGTTACAGGTCACAGGTCGTAAGACGGAGCAAAGGTGAGCCGCTTCGGCCGGGACACATTCAACAAGCGCCCAAACATCCACCTAAGAATATGTTTTGGGGTAGTTACAGCGCTAAAGGTACCGGGCGACTCTTTGACGTAGAGGACATGATGAACAGTGATAAATACAAAGCTATTTTGCAGACTCATTTGCTTCCTACTATGAGAAAGGACTTTCCTGATGGAGACGGCATTTTCCAACAAGATCTGGCAACATGCCATACTTCACGTAAAATGCGCACATTCTTCGAAGAAAGTGGACTGACGCTTCTAGACTGGCCTGGAAATTCTCCTGACATCAATCCCATTGAAAACCTATGGGCCTTAATCAAACGAAGGCTCTAGAAAGAAGACTGCTCGACAATGCAAAAGCTAATTAGTGCTCTAAATAGGGTCTGGTATCATGATGAAGAACTGGCTAAAATGTGTTCAACTTTGGTCAAATATATGCCAAAACGTGTTCAAATGCTTGTAAACGCAAAGGAGGTCATATCTCATATTAATTTTACAATCTTTTCACCTCTGACGTGTTTTCCCTAAATGAAGCATCATTGTTGTAAAATATTGTATCATTTCATTACTGTCCGAACTAATTTGCACAGCACTGTATATAGCAATTAGTCGAAATAGTCTTGTTCGGAATGTTGGACAAATCAGGTTAAGATTATTTCGTCTTGTAAACATACTGTTCTCTACCATGTTGAATATGGGGCTCTGGTTTATAGATTTGTGCACCAGTAGAAGCGTGAAATATGTGTGCATCGATGATAACTTGAGTATGTTATGGTATATGAAAAGGTGGGAAACTGAATCGAATTTCTTGAGGAAAAAAAGCAGCGGAGTAATGTATTTTGTGCAACTAGTTTTTTATGAAAGGATGTCCAAGTCGACCCCAAATGGATACACAGTAGTTTAAATGAGGATATATTGGCAAATGAGTGTATAGTAAATACACAACAAGGCTTCTCTAGTGAGATTATGACGAATTCTTGTGTGTGTGTATAAATGTGTGTGTTTTTTTACACAAACAAATATATTTACAAACGCGTAAACATATTCACAATACTACTATAAAACAATGGAGGCGGCGTTGCCACGAAACTGTGTGTGTGTGTGTGTGTGTGTGTGTGTGTGTGTTTGTGTGTGTGTGTGTTTGTGTGTGTGTGTGATGACTGCGTTTCATTCCCGTGGTCCACTATATGACCGAACAATGGGTAGGCTTCAGCAAAATTGATAGTTGAAATGGTCGACACACACACACACACACACACACACACAAACACAAAGAGCAGGTGCCACACACACAAAGAGCAGACAAGGCAATGAACGCATTTTAGCCATCATCGCTGGACAATGAATGCCAGGATAATGGTGATTCAAGTGCCAATTCTGCACGAGCATACTCGCTCACCAAAAACACTCCCGGCTGAATGAAAAAGCATAAAGCCAATATGCCGGTCAAAGTGAAATTCACTTGTCTGCACTAGTAGGTGGCTAGGGTCGCAATTTGCCGTCCAAAATGCATTACATATTTGAGATATACTCATGATTCATATATACACCTGCTTAAATATAGACACTGGACCTTTCCTTTAACAATTGTTTTGACCCGCTACTATATGCAAAGTGATAGAATAGCAGGTCTCAAATGCCGTACTTACATGACTAATAATACCGACATTACTCACAAGTACTCACATGACAACAACAACAACAACAACATGTATACCACCACACAGAACACTACTCATAACACTCGACATCAGCAAAGCCTTCGACAAAGTTCCACGACACAATCTCACAAACAAAATACTAGACACCACACTTCACAATAACACTAAGAGATGGTTGGCCAACTACCTCGCTGGCAGATGCGCCCATGTGAGGTACAATGGACAATCATCTCACACACGCAACATAACAAACGGAGTCCCTCAGGGCTCCGTTTTAGCACTAACACTATTCAACCTATACCTACATGACATGCCAGCACCCAACACTCCATCCATACAGATATCATCATATGCAGACGACATCACAATCACAAGCACACACAGACACGCCGACACAGCAGTGCACACACTACAACTTTATATCAACACACTACAACAATGGTTCAGCACAAACCAACTGAACATTGCACCTGCCAAATCCACAGCCACACTCATCACCAACTGGACATCCGAACACAACTACACACCACAAATCACCATCAACAACACGATCATCCCACACACGCACACACCAAAAATACTAGGCGTCACATACGACACACAACTCTCATTCAAACAGCACATCACCAACATTAAAACCAAGGTCACTCCACGCCTCAACACACTGAAAGCACTCTCACACACAACTTTCGGACACAACAAAGACACCACAACCACCATATACAAACAGTACATCAGACCCGTGATATAATATGCTAGCCCCGCATGGGCTAGCAATCTCGCAACACGCCACACAAACACACTTCAAACACTTCAAAACACCGCACTCAGAACAATCACAGGATGCACAGCTACCACAACAGCAGACCACCTTCATCACGAAACCAAAATACTCAAACTGACACACCACCTAGACATGAGAGGCACACAAACACTCGCAGCAGCAGTCACCAACACAGCACATCCACTACATCACCTCACAACACAAGACAACACAGACAGAAACATAAAAACAACACCAAGCACACTTTACCACAGACAAATTTTCACATCACTTCCACCAGCTCCCCCACGCACATCAATCAAGAAACACATACACACAGAGATCGCACGGAAAGCCATACACTCACTACAACACAATACACTCCTACAAAGACACCCACCGCACATACACAAATCAGAAAACACACTCACAAGGGAATACAAAGTGCATCTGGCCAGGTTGAGATGCGGTCATCATCCTGCCCTTCTGTCATATCAGAAAAGGTTGAATGACTCAATCGACGACACCTGTCCAGATTGCAATTCAGCACCACACACCATCACACACATCATGCAACACTGCACAGCACACACACAACTCAGACGCCAACACAAAATTACATCTATCAGAGACCTGTGGAACAACCCGGTCGGTGCCGTGTCTTTCCTCAGGAGCTCGAGGTTGCTCGGCCAGACAACCTGAGGAACAACAACAACAACAACAACAACATGTATTTAATATAGCGCACTTTCGAGGACAAAGGCGCGAGCAGGAGCAGAGTAATAAAGTGTAGACACAGAGCGATATGGGGACCAAAATATGGAGCACAAATCGACAGAAAGTACATGGGTCAAAGTAAGTGACTCAAAAGTATTGGTGGTGAATATACTAACGTGCATTTGTGTGTGTATGTGTGAAATGGCGTGTAGTGTACGATTTTCTCAACAATACATCTGCCATCACAATTCACAAATGCATTACCAGCGCACGCTTCGGATTCGCAGCACACTCCTTGTCACAACACTTTCTACACTCTCTCATACACACACACACACGCGCGCGCATACACACACAGACGCACACAAATACACGAACCCCATTTGTCATGCATCTTGATGGAAATCGCTGTATGCCAGGATAAATTTTTTCCCTTGAATACGTCTCATGTCAACGATGTATCCATAAATACGACATCGCGTCTGATATACGACTTCAATGCCACGAGACTGGCGGTAAACTTTGTCGGGAATTTTGCAGCATGAGCTCAGAAAGATTGAGCAGGACAGGAAAACTATAAGAAATCTACTCGCCTGGTTGTTTTTCTCTGGCGAAACTTTCAGTAGCTGCATAGTCAACTAATGGACTCATACGAAATGATTCGGTCATTAATTAATGGAGGTCGGACGAAACTTGTTATCAGCACAGGCTTGACCATGTGGCATTCACTATCTGAACAGCGACCCAGTTATGGAAATGAGTTGGTCAAAACCTAATAGAATATGCGCAGCGGATATGCATGGTGTGTTTGTGTGCGTGTGTGTGTATGTGTGTAGAGGACAGTGTGATTCCGCTCGGCCATCGATGTCTGCCAGTGACTATGACTGATCTGGCAACCGCAGCGTCCGTGAGAAAACTGCGTCTGGCAGCCCTGGTGTGTGCGGTGGCCTCAGCCGTCCTGGTTACCGTTGCCATGGCTACCACACGCTGGCTGGCTACGCACGAGCGCCTCATCACATTGCCCGGATCAAGAGGACAAAATCACTCGCTCATGTTGACGACGAGTGGACTGTGGAGCATCTGTACGCAGATTGGCGAGTGAAATGACCTCATCAACACAACTGAACTATCTCTGTGCATGCGTGCGCTATGTAGGTGTGCATCTGTGTACGTGTGTATAGCGAAGCATCCGTTGCATTGATCCTCACATCCACACATTAAGTCAAGTACAAACTCTCTCTATTTCTTTGTCTCAGTCCCACGGGCGCATACAAACACACTTTGATAATGAATAAAAACGGCAAGAAATGACCCGGCAAGTGCACACAGTGAGACGTACACCAAACACAAATCTCACTGTCATTAAACCACATTCTGTTGACCAGCCGACTCGGCCATCTGCGGCATTTCCAGTCCCCGCTCAGTGAAAGCAATAAGATATAATGAAGCACATAACGACTGGGTGATTGCACATGTGCCACGAATGCAGCGACATCTGTGTGGCCACAGGAAGAACTATAGAGCGCGAAGGAATTCACATGGATCTCAACAACAACAAACATGTATTTAATATAGCGCACACAATAGTTACAAGCGCGCGACACGCACAATAATACTGGAGCAAGTTGGGAAATTGGGTCAATTGCGCAGGTTGGGTGAAGTAAAAACATGCAGCGCAGAACAGAAACACAAACATGTAGCAAGTATGAGTCCGGAATATGTAACTAAAATGTGCAAAAAAGAGATAAATCATTAAATAAAAGGAAAAACGGATTGAATCAATATCAATAGGAAGAATGAATCAATTATAACATTGCAAACAAGTAAACTTAAGAAGACTCTGAGACTCAGATCTCTGTCGATTATTGATTGAAACTATACTAAACGAATCGCTTTTGAAATAACTTCTACGATTCCTTCACTTGAAACAACCATTCCACAAACATTGACATTCCTACATAAAACCCCTCATCACATAATTATACCTCGGACACGACAAATTACATATGTAAACGTCGTTCTGGGAAGAGCTGGAGTGATATGTATTTGTCAACACGTATAGGTACACGGCTAGCCCAGTGCCAAGGAGCCCTTCTACATCAGTGGACTGTAACTTATTTTCCCTGATTCCCCACTTCTTTATGAGCCAACTCTTCATTTTCCATACCGGCGCTGAGAAATCTAATCAATTGAGTTGTTCCATCTGATGAAATTTCTCTGAAATAAGCCCATTCCGACTGATAAAACGCACATTTATCCTTCCGTCCGACCTTCAATTCCAGACTTGGTAACCCCTGCATTCCCCTCTGGTTTCGTACCATTGTCCTATAGTATCGACCATTAGAACAGAACGAAATACAGCAAACATGCAAACAGATGGAAACACTGCTATACATATCTAATAAAACATCAAGTTCAAAATTATAAAAAATAGTATTAACATGGATACTAATAATTGCCCTTCAAAGAGGAAAGGAAATTGAACGAGATGTAAACAAAATAAAGACAGTTTCGAAATTATCAGCACTATAATAAAAACGCAAATAGGTTGAAATTAGAAAGCGGATGAATGAAACCATACAAAACACCAAAAATGATAAAATAATCAACACCGCAAAAGGACAGCATGCCATGCGTGTGTACGTATATTTGTATGTGTGTGTGTACTTCTGCATGCATGTGCGCGTGTGTGTGAGAACGGCAACACTTGTACACACACACACACATAATTAAACAAAGCTTTGGAATCTGTTTGCCTGTGAAACGTTAATTAGACATGGGTCTCAGCAAATTAGCGCAAAGTTACCACGAGGCAAACTCATTTGCAAGTGTAAAATGTGAGAGCGACAAAAGCCAGATTCACCACAGGGTGCGTGGACGAGTATCTGGACATGCATTTTTCTGAATCTCCCATAGATAAAGTGCGCCGTGTGATCTTATTTCAAAGGGAAAAATTGAGCTAAGTATTGGTAGCAGTGGCGGAAGCAGACTTTTCCGGTGGGAGTCAGAGGGGGGCTAACGATCGATAAAGATGCAAGAGCTCGGCTAAACATAGGGTGACGATATTGCGAATCTCTAAAATGAGGACACTTTTGCGAGCGCGAAAGAATTAGTTTTTATATATTGAAAAATGATATTTTTAATCAAAAATTGACCATTTTATAAGCCAATGTCATATGCGTTCATAGACATTCTTCTAGACACGGACCAAACCATTACACACGCGCAGAGGGAACATATCGCATTTAACTACTCAAACTATATAAAGCCTAGACATTCGAAGCATTTTACCAAAAGAAGCCGGACAGGTTGTACAGCTCCCCAAGAGGACAGAGGACAGGACATGGAAAAAGTAAAAAGCACGTATGGTCACCCTATGAAACATGAGGAACTACACTCGAAATGTTCATGGTTAAGATTTTTGATGAGGCCCAGGAAGCTTTGACACATTTTTGGGGGACTGAAGCCCCCCCCCCCCCCCCCCCCCCCGGCGTCGCCACTGTTCGCACTCAACTAAATATTTCCCTAGGAATAATATTGCAGCTACCAGTCTACCCAGTTAGATGTAACAACCCAAATTTGTTCTCACCACCGACTTGGATATATGAAACTGCATGTGTGCGCGCATTATTGTTGTTGTTGTTAGTTGGCGACAGAGGACAGCAGTGTCGCTACATCGACTTCTTTTCGTCGGACGCTCGGCACCAGGACCCCAGCGACGTGAGCGCGGCAATACCAAGCAAGTGGACAATTCACGCCTCATTGACACCGCAACTGCAAATTAAACGCACCAAAGTTGCCACGAGCAAACACATAAAAAACAAAGTGCAATAGCACGATGTATCCGAAACAACGTGGCCACTCTAATACTGTACTACGAAAGAAGCACCAGCGTCAGTTCAAGAGTAAATTCGTTCACACGCTCACTGTTTGTCATGAAGAACCAAAAAGAGACAAAGGAGGAGGGGAAAGAGGATGAGAGAACAGGCACTGTTTCACATTAGCCGACTGAAAATAAACAAAAAAGGACAGATATAGAAACAGACTCGAAAACAGACTAGCTAGATGGAAGCATAATCTCAGAGTAAGTAAAGGTCAAGTAAAGGAGATTCTCTCCTTCATCCTGAAATTATATCCGAGTGATGACTGTCACTTACGGTCGCTGATTTACGGTATTGAAATTATAACCCTCACCCACATATAGCTCACCAAATCTCTGCACACACACACACACACACACACACACACACACACATATTTACTAACACCTGTCGACTCTAGGAAATAAAACAGGAACAAAGATAAATAGAGATGCCAACAGGTCAAGATACACCAACCGGCGTAGCGTGTGTGTATTTATGTGTGTGTGTGTGTGTGTGTGTGTGTGTGTGTGTGTGTGTGTGTGTGTGTGTGTGTGTGTGCAGACGCAGTGCGCGCGACCGTGCCATATTTGTCAGCGACGGTGTTGCTGCTGTTGATGGCCGAGGTGATGTTGGTGTGTGGCCACGTGACCAGACCATTGCGAGTTTGTGTGTTCGTGTCGGGCGTGTGCTTCACGCTGTCAGGTAAATTATACCCGTCCCGTGGCGGCGTAGCTCGTGAGTGCCGCTAAAAGAAACAAAGCAATAAGACGCGAACCGATGTACAGAATAAGACCGATGGAATAATTAGCGCGAATAACGTCTCTTACGGAACAATAACAGTCGGCCGCTGGTAAATTATCGCTCGACACTGCAGTCTCATACACGAGTAACAACGTTGACAGATGCCCATGCGTGCACCACATATGGTCAATATAACAACTGGCATATTTCCCTATATTTTACCGAAGCTGCGAAATAGAAGCACTTGCACGCACACACATACACACACATACTGCAACACCGGTTGCTCGTGCTGGAATGTGAGTACAGTAGCGATTTGCATTAATTGCACCCTTGGAACGTACTACCAACTGGAACAAGGACGTTACGGCCCAGGTACGTTTGGTCCCGCTTCAGTCCAGGCTCTCTTTCTCATTTTTATGTTAGGTAAGGTAACGTAAGGTTATGTAGTTAGGTTAGGTTAGTCAGGAAAGAGGGCTGGTACTGAAGCGGTACGAAACGTACATGGGGCGAAATATCACTAGCTCGCAGACCAAATGGATTTGCTACTGAACGCAATTGTGTCACACTGCCGCGTGCACAGTGAAAGTTGGCGAGCGCAATTAGCACGAGAACGGCGTCAATTTTGGTAATGGATCGCACGGCTTGATACCGGAGTATCTCCACCCGATGGAAATTCCCGGGGGAAAAATATATACACACACGCGCGCGAGCGTAAAAAATGCTGTGCACAAGTTGCACAGGTTGAATGGAATGTTTTCAGCGGCGAATTGATTGAATTCGGTGGAACTTGTCTGCGAGGCGCGAGGCTGCGACGAGACCAACACAACGCGGCAGCAGAATTGAGCCAGTCAAAGTTTAGGTCTCCACTGAATTCACCGCATATCGAACGAAATCAGTTGGAGAAGCAATAAGTTGCAGAAAGTATAGATTCAATGAAGAGAGTGTACGATCAATGCCGCGTTCACCTTTCAACGTGCAATCAAACATGTAAACAGTACGCACAGTTTTGTGGACTCCGTGGTGCAGTTGATAGCACACCCGCCTCACAAGCGGGAGGTCCGTGGTTCGAAGCCCGGCGGAGCAGAATTTCATTGGGCGAATTCTACAATCCCACAGCCCTGTCCACCCAGCAGAAAATGATGGTACCAGATATCAGTCATGTGTTGTGTCATGCATTCTGGGGAGGTGGCCCTCTCTAATACGTCTTACGTCCTTGTGGCGCTATAGCGTGGAGAGGGTCGGTTCTGCGGTGGCAGCGAGCTGCACGGGGCACACCTGTGTGTTCATAAGATTCGGCTTCTTCCCGTGTAGCAGCTGTCACTTAGGCATTTAACCTATATTTTAACGTTAACACAAGCATCGTCGAATATTCAGGAATCAATGAGGCCAAGCAGATCGACTGGGCAGTGTCAACACGCCGTATCATGTCTATGCGAGTGAGTCAGTGTACATCACACGATACTCATAATGTTAGATAATAATCAAACATGATTCAATACATTTTAAGCTCACATAACTTCACTAAGCTCGTACCACACAAAGCGATGTTAACAATTGTTAGAGTGAAAATCTTCAGGAATGGTCAAGTCTATGGTGCAAAATACTCGAAATAGCAGCGTTCAATTGCATTCACCCACTTGGAAATGAATTGAATAATAGACAAAAATAAAAACATTATACAAATAAAAAACCAAATATTTACAAATATTTGTACGTTTCGTTAGATATTGAGAATCCAAAAACACAAAATAATATATATTTTAACGAAGCGACTAATCATCAAGCACTATGCACTACACACAAATGTAGTGAATATTCGTAATTCATGGGCGGACCCAGATCATTTGGAGAGGGGGCAATATGCAGCATATAGCGACCAACGCGAGCATTTGCCAGTCCACCATGCTAGACACCAGCACACTTAATCATGTACTAAATGCCAATATAACTGAGAACATTAGTACCAAAATTGTTTGTTGCTGCAATGTTGCAAAAGTTGTCGGCGAAGTATTTGAATAATGGCGCTTTGCGGTCGCCGAATGTCCCGTTGCAAACACAGCAATAATGCAAACCCAGCCAGGCGGCCAACACACAGCGAAACATTGGCAGACTGCCAGACGCGAAACAACAGCAACATGCAGAGCGTGCCGCGTGCTACACTGGCCCCCCGACTGTATTCACTGCTACATCAAGAGCTCAATGGCAAGAAACGACCGTTCAAACGTGCATCGCGCGCACAATACAACAGCCCCATCACAGCGAGCGCCAACAACACTCGCGGGTATACTTAATGACCAGCACACACACATACACACTCACACACACACACACACTCTTTAGCACATACACGCAATAGTACACACAATTCGAATTCGAACGAAATTCGATTGAAAAACACAGGCGAATCGGAACGGATATTATAAATTACCATACAAACATACACACACACATGTTGTGCGCGAACGCGCCGAGGTGCACCCTATAGATAAGAGAGATACATCGTGGCTGATGATAGTATAGTGTGTATGTGTGCGTGTGTGTGTGTGTATGTGCTGGCAGGCCTGTCTATCATAGTGGCCGGCATAGTGTACATTGCCGCATTCAAGGCTGATTTGCGTGATAAGCTGCGCGCGCCAGGCATGTGGCAGGACGCAGCGCTACACTATCACTTCGGCTACAGCTTCCACTGCCTGCTGGTCGGCTTTGTGGCCACCCAGGTGACAGGTGAGCGAGCGCACGCCTAGCCAGACCAGTCACCGTGTATCAATGCGATTATGGGCTCGCTATACCTTCCTTCCAAACTACTGCTCTCCCTGATACGACAATCAAACAACAGAGTAGTCTTAATAAATGAGAAATGGCTGGCATCATAAACGCTAATTCCTGTAGACATTACCTTACACGCCTTTGCATATGTGCTCTATAGCCAGCACACTTTATTGGCTCAAATTATATCATAACTTATACTTCATAGACAAAAATGACCTCATACCATATGATAGTAGATATTACATGATTGAATTGCAAATGTGATACTCATTCCTAATGCAACCGCTCTTCTCTCTCTGTCTTTTGTCGATCAAAGTGCATGGGAATTGTTGGGCAGTGTTCAAGTCCTACCCATTTCACCTTGTCCAAGATTTCACTTATAATAATACTCAGTCAAAACTTAGCGAATGACGAAAGCCAGTCCTATCGATAAGTCCAGTCCTGCTACAACCAGCGTGTATTCGTGCTATTCCCCACGCAAATGGTATCAATTCAAGCAGGACAATGACCTTGACTGATTCATGGGCTTGTACCCGTTTGTCTTATTTCCCCGTCTAAAATGACTTTACGAGAACAGGATGGAATTAGTGACTGATATGAAAGATAAACGCGTGATAATGTTTATATGCGGCTTGATTCGAGACGTCAACCTCAGATTTCCGACCCCACAGTGGCTCCCGACGCACGAAACTAGGAACCGCTGAAGTAGAGTACAGTGGACCCTCCAATTAACGTAATACTTTCTTGTTCCCGATCAAAAGTCAATCAAATACATGTTAGTTACACATCCGAATAGCGTAATTCAAACCTCAGAGTAGCGGAAGCCTTCAAATAGCGGAATTGTCCATTGATCCCCTTATGTAGCACACCTCCAAATAGCGGAAACCGAAGGTTCTGTGTGATTATTAGGATGACCTTTTGTTGAAGATGCAACTTTTTCATCATAAGCAATGTCCATTGTGAGAAGCCCAAAAATCAATATTTTATTGATCTGAGTTAAGTATTAAGGAAGTAATAAATGCAACTTTTTTTTATTGTAACGAAACGTTTGTACAATTTCCATTTTTAAGAGCAGCTGTTTGGATTTAGGATCACATATGAGCTTTTAGAACAATTATATCACACTATCAGGAAAAATTTCCAGTTGTAAAGTTGCATGTATCTGGAGAACATGTGAACATTGTGTCCGTGTGTAATGCTAGACATCCTACGTATGTACGTTCCCATAGACAAAATATAGACATAGACCAGATATTATAGACAAAACACTGATATAGACAGGTGCATTTGTGCAATAAAGATAAATGTAAATTCTTATACATTTCGAGCAACCAGTTAGATCAACAGCACTTGAATATAATTCCCGCATAATCACATGATGTTTGATTGGCAAAATCTATTTTGACCTTGGAACATTCAAGAACATTAACATCGAGTCTGTCAAATTATATTGTACGATATTCTACGATACTCGTCGATTCAAATGTCAATACCAGGCATCAGTGCGACAGATTAGACAGACTACACATGCATGTGAAACACACAATCTTAGCACAACCACGAATGTTCTTCTCTTTAATTCGGGTAAAATGAAATAAAAAACGTTGTGCAGAGGCACCAACCCAGAAGGATTATCGCGCCATCACGAATGTTCAAAATGCACCAGATATATACAAAAATGTGAAATATCCAAAGTGTAATGTCGAGGAGTGATTTCAATGTTTATATTTTATTACTCTATTATGTAAAATTCGTGATGTTTTAGCGAAACATATAAATCAACTTATTAGCGCAATTATTTACGATTTTTAACGCATCCAAATGCCACCCTTGTCGCCAGTTGAAGGTCATGAAACATGCAATCCTACCACAACTTCGAATGCTCATTCCATAACTATTAGTTATGGAATGTAAAAAGTACAATCTGTTCGCAGAAAAAGTAGATTTTTCATAATTAAGTATTTTTCACTACCCTTTTACGGGTTTTAGTGAAGTTTCTGCAAAATTTTAAATGCAACTTTTTAGCGACACTTTTAGGATTTTAGCGCAACTTTTCTCAATATTTAGCGCACCAAAAGGTCACTCAAGTGATTATTAAATGGAGGATGTATGTAATATATTGACTCCAGCTTGCCGAGTGACAACAGTTGACTCTTGAATGCTGATTGGTGGAGACGAGTGACTCATTAAGGTCGGATTTAGGCATAGGCAAACTAGGCGGCTGCCTAGGACCTCAGATTGGTGGAGCCTTGCACAGGAATCACACAGCAATATATACCTATAGTACGTTTTTATTACGTTTTTGTTACGTTTTTATAGTCGTGTTATGGTAGTCTGTATATGATGTTGTGTGTATGTGCACGATGGACAGTGTGGTTCTTGCAATAGTTGCACGTGTTGCAATTTAAGAAATGTGAGATGTGTAGGCAGAGTTAGCGTGTGGTGTGAGTAGAGATGCAAAAAAACGTTTTTAATGCGCAAAATGTTTTTGTGTGCAAAAACACATGTTTTTTAGTTTTATTTATATATTTAGGATTAGCTCCAATTTACATCGGATGTTGGATTTTAGTACATAGAAATGAGTATAAAAACAGTATAGTATAGTAAAAAAGTATAGTATAAAAACAAAACTATATATCAATAAATATCCCAGGAGACTCTTTGAAAGTGCATCCGGGCCCGGTGGTTTAGGGTTTTTCATTAGGAAAATCAATGTTTTTTGAAAGATGATTTTAATGGTGTATGTATTTGAAAGAATTTGTCAGCAGAATAAAACAAATTCATTGATTAATCATGTGTTTTTCAAGAAACCATGTTTTATTTTATTAAAAGAAACCATGATGTGTTTAAAACCCGTTTTAATAATGTACGAATTCAGAAAATGTTGACAGCAGAACAAGACACGACTGTAAACAGAGTATTAGTGGCGAGCACAGCGTCAATATATGCATCAGTGCAAGGAATAAGAAACAGTTCCGTGTTTGTATTTGGTTTTTGCATAAATGCGTGTATGTTCTCTCAACTAATTGAATTTTATGTGCATTCACTCATTTGTGTGTGTGTTTGTGTGAATATACTCAATTGTGTGAATATACACAATGTTTTACATTTTTACAAGTAAATGAATTCTAATAAAAACATATTCAATTTAAAATGTAACCTTGTTTCTAAGTATATGTTTTCAGTAACAAGCACTTAAAAGAGATACATATATATATATATATATATATATATATATATATATATATATATATATATATATATACACTCGTATATATAGAATGCATTGATCATGTAAGATAGATTTTGCATAAAATAGAGCGGGCGTCAAAGGCCCGCTTGGTCTACACCGCCATGTAT
Organism: Sacculina carcini; assembly: GCA_916048095.2. Classification (NCBI taxonomy): domain Eukaryota; kingdom Metazoa; phylum Arthropoda; class Thecostraca; family Sacculinidae; genus Sacculina; species Sacculina carcini. The sequence continues at coordinate 4,153,188 of OU696584.1, forward strand.
TTTTTAACGCTATGTCTGTACTTCCAGAGTTAAAAGCCAACTTCACAACAGTTCCAGAATTGCTTTCAACACTGGAAAACACGTCTGGATAAGTGCATTGTTGGTTGTTTGATATAGTGATGCGTGTGTGTGTTTGTGTGTCTTCTGGGGAATATTCTATACCATTTCAACTTCAAAATGAGAATAATCAACTTCAAAATGGGAACAGTCAACTTCAAAATGAGAATAATCAACTTCAAAATGAGAATAGTCAACTTCAAAATGAGACCAAGATGTTTATCGCAATATATCCAGTGAATTATTACTGAAAGTATTTTCATGACATTAGCTAAGCAAACCACAGTATAATACGAACACAAAAATATAAATAAATAAATAGATCGAAACAAAAATAAAGCATGTAAGTGTGGTACAAATACAACAATGAAATCTTATATATAATTGAGTTCCAGTAAACAATTGTGCGTATTTAAATATTGACTGCATATGTTTGAGATAAAGCACATTTTTGTGAATGAATTTTTGTTGAATGAATTTTTGAAAAAATTCACAAATGTATGACAATCATTCTCCTCAGTTTCAGAGATATGTATATACGAACATGATAATAACTTTAAAACTGCATTTAAATACTCATAACACTGTTTTACAGTATAAAATATTAATATCAAGCTTAATTATTATCTGAATCATAAATCTTATTATGAAATTTCAAGATATGATTAGTCAACTTCAAAATGAGAATAGTCAACTTCAAAATGAGAACAATCAACTTCAAAATGGGATAATCAACTTCAAAATGGGACTAATCAACTTCAAAATGAGACTGAAACATTGCGTTGAACTGAAAATAATAAGCTGAAGACATTTTCGAATAATTTATTATGATTTTAATGTTTTTTCACGAAATAAAATCACCGAATAAATCACCCAACACTTGATTATTTTTAATAAATTTGTCTAATAAGTGATATATTTGTGAAAAGTTCTCGAGTTTCTGCTTCAGGCCGGTTATAGCTGGAATATTGAAGGCTGACGCTGTGTTTTCGTTTCCCGCATCACATATTTGCATTGCGTGTTTTGATATCACAGTTGTTTTTGAGCCAATTATAATGAGCGGGCGTACCGTGAATTATATTAAAAAATCTGACTCCAAAGACAAACAAATTCAAATAGTGGCTGTATATTCGTCGGGCGGTGACTGGAGGCAGCTGGCTAGAACGTTGGGAGTCGCCAAATCAACTGCTTATCGCTGGATATCTAATGAAGACCATGAAGACTCTCGTGGAGGCTCAAGGCAAAGGAAAATACATGAGGACCACATAAAGTGTATGGAAGATTGTGTGGAGGAAAACCCGCGTATTACGCTAAAATAAATAACGGAGAAAATTCGCCAGCAATTCAACGTACAAGTTTCTAAGGAGTGTATTCGCCGTCAGCTTGAAAAGATGCTCTTCACAATCAAGCAAATACGATTTGAACCTGAAAGGGCAAACTCAATACAAAACAAGCAGAAACGAGCAGAATATGCAAGGAGATTGTTGGAACTGCAATCCAACATGCTCCCCGTCATATATATGGACGAAACCAACTTCAATATGTTTATTTCGCGCAATTACGGTCGATCAAGAGCCGGGTCACGATGCACGACCGTCGCAGCTGGTAGTCGTGGAGCAAATGTACATGTTATTGGCTGCATAACCAATCAAGGGCTTCTTCATCATCAAATCCGCCGAGGATCGCACAAAATCAATGATGCGAACGAGTTTGTGCGCCAATGTCTCCAGGCGGCAAAAATAACGTTTGGCTCCATACAGCCCGATGATGAATGCCATCGAGATGGTGTGGTCCCAATTGAAGAGCGAGGTGAAAAGAAAACTAACCGACCAGCTGCCAACAATTTTGACTAGCAGAAATTATGCCATTTCGCAAGCAGAACAAAGATTATCGGCATTGGAGGCGATAATTTCGGAGAGTTTAGGAAATGTGAGCGCACAAAATTGCGCCCGCTGTATTGCACACGTTCAACAACATCTCTCGTCTGCACTGGAGATGCGAAATATGTTGTTTTAATGCACCATGTACATAGATAAACTTGTTGTGTTTGTTTGAATAAATGAAAAAATGTATCTTAATTTGTCTCTCGTAATGATTTACAGAAAACAATCGCAGTATTAGTCAGAGCTGCAACTGCAAAGTCTTAAAGTCTTGAATGCAGTGACTATTAATTTCAACTTATAATTTCAACTTGCATATTCTTACTTTGTTCCCTTTCATATATCATTCAACATGGAGTTAGCTCGCAAAAGAGAGGAAATTTCAACTTAGCATGCTCATAGTTAAGTATATAGTTAAAGTTATAATTGTTTTGTCAACAAATATCCGTATACTTGTAGTGTTATGGGTGATTTATTCCTATACATTTGTTTACTCTTATATTATTATTTATTCTTATGCAGTTATTGCTATTTGAATGAATTTTTGAAGCATATAAAATATTCCTCTACCACACAAAACAATTATTTGCTAATAAGTGCGCTAAATTGTAATCCAGATACTTAATAATGAACGCTTAAGGTTATTCTACTGGAGCTCAATTAGCTAATTCAAATTACTGTAACTTCATTGCTAAATGTAAAAAATAATGCACAGATTTGTCATGATTATTGTATTTATTAGTTTTTATGTTTTAATACATTTTTTGTTCTTAATTAATTGAAATTATGCAAGTAAAGTCATAAAGAACACGGTCTCATTTTGAAGTTGACTATTCTCATTTTGAAGTTGACTATTCTCATTTTGAAGTTGATTGTTCCCATTTTGAAGTTGATTAGTCCCATTTTGAAGTTGAAATGGTATAGAGGGGTAAGTAAATTTATTGTTTTCCCCGAATTAATGTCACGCTGCAGAAATGCATCTCTGTTGACGGGCAATATTGATAGAAAAACACAAATTTAACGAAGGAAAAATAATAAATAAAGACCACCAAAAATACACCGAGTGAGTTGTAAATCAAGTACTGCGGGAATTTTGTACTAACAGTCCGAAAGCAGTGCGTGACGGACGAGAGGAGCATTCCTGAAGGTGTCGTGATACCAGGTATGACAATTAGTTTATAGAGCCGTGAGTTCGCCCAGAAACAGGAATCCAGAGAGTCGCTATGATAAATTCAGCCGCTGCTACCATCCATCTCCACGCTCTCTCTTCACAGCTTGAGAATGCGGTGAAAGGTAGCAAAGTGGGGGAGAGAGAAAGAGAAAAGTGGAAGAAAGAGAAAAATGGGAGAGAGAAATAGTGGGTTAGAGATATAGAGGAACATAAGTGTAACGTGTCTTCCGTCATATTGGCAGCGGTGATTTGCACATAAAAGCACAACGCTGCTGCAGTTGTTAGATAGACGACAAGATACACAGAGATCGAAATGTGCCCTTCAATATTAAACACGGATCAGTTTGCCAATTTCTTCACTTTGGGCAGTAACGTTAAACGCTTCGATGGTCACATCTTGAATCAGATTCATCACAATGCTTCTTGCAATGTCGTCAACCGTTTCATCAGCCATATCGCTGATTGGTTAAATACTGACAGTGATATGATCTATGTGTGATCTTTGTCGATGGTTTGATCAACAACGGCGGTCGCAAGGCCACATTTGTATTTTCGATATGCAAATTGCTTGTATTGGTCTCTCGGGCAGTTTGAAATATGATTTTAGCAGTATAATTCTTCCCCGTTTTTGTTTTCTTGCTCGGTTTGTGCAGTTTTAGTGGTTTGTCGATGATGATGAATTTCGGCCAGACTACGTTTCAACAGCTGATTCAAACGGAAGTCGGAAAAGATCTTGATACACATCGGTACTTCGTTAATCATCATCAGCTATATACATTTAGCGTAGTCGAAGATGCAAATCTGCAATTTTTGTTGGCGACGGTGGTCTGTTGCTGTTTGAGTTTTAGAGTCACCACGGTCAACAAAATACGGTCGATGCACTCTTTAAGAACGTGCAGACCACCGCATTCATGCACAAACTCATTCATCCACAATAAGTTGTACGTTCATAGACAAATCCCCAATGTCACACAGCACGGCACTGTGCTTCTTGCATGAAACAGTCACATAATGTGGCTTTCTCGGTCGAACCGTGGCTAGCATTCACATAGAAGAGTGGACGTTTGAGAGTTATGTAGTCTCGGTTGAGAAACAAGAGCCACTTTCTTTCGTTGCTGTAGAGGCCATACGGCCCTTCGGCTCTTGTTTCAAGGCCTAGTGAGAGCAAAAGTCGAGCGAACGCGTCACGGATTTTTTCATCACAAGGAAGTTAACGCATTGTGTTGGGACTAATCAAAGTCTGGTTTGCAATAAGTAAATTGTAGCAGCGCAACTGTTGGATTACTCGACACATTTTATGTTTTATATATTTTAACTAGGGTAGAGGGGATAGGAAAGAAGAAAGCTGCAGTAGTCCAAAGGGGGAGCACTTCTACGCAACAATATGAAACACAGTAACATTTGTTTAATCCGTCGATCAATGATGGAAAAACAGTGCAATTGACTGCTGCAGGATGATTGGTAGACGCGAGTGACTTATTAGGCCTGTATTTGTTGAGTTTCCTCGGGCTCCTCATTTAGCTTTGGTTCAGATTGCATTGGACCACTGATTAGGCCGGCATTATGCATAGACAAACTGGGCGACCGCTTAGAATATCAGGTTGGTGAGGGTCTCGCGGAAGATAAAAAATAAATGTAAACTTTCGTATATCATTGCCAATTCCCATTACTATTGCACCGGGAAGTAATGATGTTTTCAACATTGATGCAACGGGACTATCCTGCTAACTACAGCCTACCAAAACCATGGCGTCTAGAGAAAAACGCCGAGCAGCTCAATAGTTGTATGGGGTTACTACAAATCCCGGTAGAATCGTTTAAGAGAGACTCAACCTGGTAACACAAATAATGTTTTGTGAAAAGTTGAAGATTCACAGCAAAAAAGGTCTAAATCACCTAAATAGCTGGAATGTTCTCGGTCCTTCGAGTCCGCTATTCGGAAGTCCGACTGCTGATTTCCAAACTGCTGATATACTCACAAGCAGACCCCAGGATCAAGAGTGGATCGAAGGAAACCCAACGAAAAACGAAAATCCGACAATGCGTGTTAGATTTTGATTTGTTCAGTTTGCACAGGTTGCGCCTGAGCGGGCCGACTATTCAGCCAAACCCCACGGTGACTACTGTATTGCATTCGCAATATGCTCGCAATAAAGTTGGTCGACGACAAGTCCAGCCAAAGCAGTCAAACAATGACAAACATCATGCGACCTCACTGAGCACCACCAGCCAATAACTTGTATGTATGTGTGTCTGCAGGAGTGCTGGTGATTCTCCTCTACATCAGCTGGCACCAGCGAGACTGGGCGCAAAAAACACCGAGTAACATTCCACCACCACCACAACACGCTCCCACCGCCATCTGCCGGCGACAATGCAAATTGTCTCGCAACATCCCGCCACCAGATGTCGCCGCTTGTCATTCGCGCAAATTCCACTCGCTGCCACATCGCTTGTCGACCGCTTACAACACGGCCACGCTGGCCCACAGCGGCCTGGTTGAAAACGGCACGCAAGCGCCCCAGTGCAGTTGTCACGTGCTGCACTATGTCACGTGCAGCACGTCAGCACGCGACCAATCGGCTTGGCGCCAGTCGTGCACGTGCCGTGGTGCGCGCAATTAGTGCTCGAGCACCTCCCGCTGATGTTTGGTCGACGCCACAAATGTGTGCATGTGTATTGGCAATTCAGTGCAGTTGCCAAGTGAGAAATACATATAAAAATAGATGTTTATGCATTAATACAAGATAATGTCGCACGAGGCAAAACCACAACGGCAAAAATAACCCAAAAACGCTTTCACAAGAAAAATCAAACAACAATAACGCAAATGCGTAACGTAATAGCGTAAATGCAACAATAACAAAAACAATAACGTCTATAACGTCAATAACGTCGTCAATAACGTCTATGCGGAACACATATCTGTATATATATATATATATATATATATATATATATATATATATATATATATATATATATATATATATATACACGATTTGTTGAAATCAACAGCAATTTGGGCACTGTTTTGCTGGTACGATAGCTTATCTATGCTGCGCACGATTTTTCTGTGTTCAGGAGACAACACACTCAGTTGTTCACTGAAGTTTATTCCTCGAGGTACCTTTCGGCTATCACTAGCCATCGTCAGGAGAAGTAGATATAACACAATACAAAACAAAATACACAATATCAATATACACAATAACAGTCCACGATAAACGGTGTTTATATACAAGGTGAGACAATATATCACTCATGTGCCAATGTGTCACCTACATAATGACACCTATGCGGCAAACGGTCGTTACAAAATTAGCACCTATGTGCCAAGGTCGATTGGTGTCGCATGGATGGGAGGGCGACATCTGGCTGTTGTTGAATGTTAATTTCACATTTATTTTTATTAATAAATACAGATTCAATTATTTTGAGCCTACGGATATCATACGACACGAGACCTCATTTTCCACAGCCGTCTATACGAAAAATACAGACCTAGGCTTCTGTCTGAACGCCGCTAGTGAGTGTCCGCAAGCGTATAAGATGAGCGTCATAAGGTCGTTCGTGAACAGAGCGATTACGCATTGCTCAACATGGTCTGCGACGAGCACAGAGCTGAAAAGAGTCCGGCAACTACTAGTAAACAACGGCTACGAACAAACGACCATTGATCGTGTAATACGCGACAAATTGTCGAAATATATCGAAGAAGAGAGAAAACACAAAGAGACAATGACCATCAAATTGTACTACAAGAACATCATGTCTTCTGTCTATCGAGATGATGAGAACGCCATCAGAAGAATCGTCGATAGAAACGTGCAGCCAACAGAAGAAGGCACCAAGTTGCAGCTTGTCATTTATTACAAGACACGCAAAACACGCAGCTTAGTGATGAAGAACAGTTGCCTTCCCAAGACCAGCATGTTGCAAGAAACCAATGTAGTGTACCAGCATACATGTACAACTGGTGACTGCAGTCGCCGAAACTCGCACTACATTGGCTACACAACAACAACGCTGTCCAAACGAATTTCAGCACACCTTCAAGACGGAGCCATTGCCAGGCACTACCGCCAGCAGCATCAAATCAAAGTGGACCGAAAGACTATGGATGAGAAAACCGAAATCATTTACAGAGAAAATGATATCCGTAGGCTCAAAATAATTGAAGCTGTATTTATTAATAAAAATAAATGTGAAATTAACATTCAACAACAGCCAGATGTCGCCCTCCCATCCATGCGACACCAATCGACCTTGGCACATAGGTGCTGATTTTGTAACGACCGTTTGCCGCATAGGTGTCATTATGTAGGTGACACATTGGCACATGAGTGATATATTGTCTCACCTTGTATATAAACACCGTTTATCGTGGACTGTTATTGTGTATATTGATATTGTGTATTTTGTTTTGTATTGTGTTATATCTACTTCTCCTGACGATGGCTAGTGATAGCCGAAAGGTACCTCGAGGAATAAACTTCAGTGAACAACTGAGTGTGTTGTCTCCTGAACACAGAAAAATCGTGCGCAGCATAGAGAAGCTATCGTACCAGCAAAACAGTGCCCAAATTGCTGTTGATTTCAACAAATCGTGCATACATAATGGCCTCCTTCCAATATATATATATATATATATATATATATATATATATATATATATATATATATATATATATATATATATATATATATATATATATTTATGCTTGCGTCAGGCATGTACAGCCAGCATGAGTTATTAATAATTGTAAAAGATATACCTCACGGCTGAGTGTCGAGTACCAATTGTCCGTCACTATTTCTGATGCGTACTCGGCCGCCGACGTAGCGCGTCTCCTGACGTCCATCACTATACTGGTACTTCACCGTACCGTCGGCACACACCAGCTTCTTGTACTGTGGCGTGTGCACCTCCAGGCGACCTGCATACACACACACACACACACAAACACACATACACACATTACACTACATTAATATATATCTATATATATAAAAGAGATCCTCTGTGTGTGTGTGTGTGTGTGTGTGTGTGTGTGTGTGTGTGTGTCTGTCTGTGTGTCCCACCCTCCTTGGTCCATTTTCTATCAGCTACTACTTGCCATCACTTGGCGTACCCGCTGAAAATTTACACCATCATCTTGGAAAATTTATTGTCTACACTTTAGACTAATGTTTAAATTTTAAAAATAAAACCAAAAAAAGTTATAGCGGTGAAAAGACAAAATGAACCCTGAAAAATGCAAAAATTGTGGTCAATATTCTGCAGACTGCTCCTCCTAAACCAGCAATGGTACAACTATACAAATTATACCACTGTGTAGAAAATTTTCTGTTCTACTAAACGAACTATAATTCATACCCAAAAATTGAATATAAAACATGTAAAATGGAAAATAATTCAATCTACATTCAAAATTATATTTAAACTCCACGCGTCCGATTTTCTATACTTTTTTCTCTATTTCTCAAAAACTAATTATCACACATTTAATAAATAATACCATCATGCTGGGAATTTTGTCTTCTACAACACGGTATAATTTTTAATTTTCCAAAGTGTATTGGAAAAAAGTTACGGCGGTGTGAAGTGTGAATGACAAAGTCAAAAAGGCAAAATTAGCACAAAAAACGTGAATATTTTGGTCAATATTCCGCTATCTATTCCTCATAAACCAGCAATGGTACAGCTATAAAAATTATACTATTGTGTAGATAATTTTGTGTTCTACAAGAAAAGTTATAATTTATACCCACAAATGATACAAAAAACGCGTAAAATTGGCAAAATTCTCAAATACATCCAAAATTACACTTGAACACCGGGTAACTAAAATATATTCATTTTTCTACCTATTTCTCAGGAACTATTTGTCACACATTAAAATAAATTATACCATCGTGCTAGAAATTTTGTTTTCTACAATACGCTATAAATTTTAATTTTCCAAAGTGTATCTGAAGGAAGTTACGGCGGTGTAAAGTCAAAATGTCATGTTGCCAATTTGACAGCTATTATGCGCACTTAAGTTACACATGAATATACACTGATTTAATTTCACTGAAATCCAATCACAATTTACGCACTTGCGATTACACAGGAATATACTACTATGTAGAGAATTTTGTGTTCTACAAGATAAGCTATAATTTATACCCACAAATGATACAAAAAACGTGTAAAATTGGCAAAATTCTCAAATACATCCAAAATTACACTTGAACACCGGGCGACTACAATTAATTCATTTTTTCTACTATTTCTCAGTAACTATTTGTTACACATAAAAATAAATTATACCATCGTGCTATAAATCTTGTTTTCTACAATACGGTATAATTTGTAATTTTCCAAAGTGTATCTGAAGGAAGTTACGGCGGTGTAAAGTCAAAAGGACATATTGCCAATTGTACAGCTATTATGCGCACTTGCGATTACACAGGAATATACTACTGGGTAGATAATTTTGTGTTCTACAAGATAAGCTATAATTTATACCCACAAATGATACAAAAACGTGCAAAATTGGCAAAATTCTCAAATACATCCAAAATTACACTTGAACACCCGGCGACTAAAATTAATTCATTTTTCTACTATTTCTCAGTAACTATTTGTTACACATAAAAATAAATTATACCATCGTGCTAGAAATCTAGTTTTCTACAATACGGTATGATTTGTAATTTTCCAAAATGTTTTTTAAGGAAGTTACGGCGGTGTAAAGTCAAAAGAACATATTACCAATTTTACAGCTATTATGCGCACTTGCGATTACACAGGAATATACACCGATTAAATTTCACTGAAGCCCAATCACAATTAAGAATGCATCATATTAGCTGCAAGCATGGATGATGTGGTTTTATTGGGTACAGTTTAATTAATGCTACACTATACTGAATAGAAAGGCTTTATTGTCCTCAATATTTACACATGAAATGTTCCGCCCGAGGGGCGTGTAAAATACTACTGGGAACAAAGTTAACTACTGAATTTTACTGTATAATTTAATTGGTTTAATTTCAAGTTGCATAAGCTTAAGTTGCATAAGGATATGGGTTGTAATGCTAATGCCAACTATATGAATATGCTGTTTTAGCGGACGCATACATCTGGAATTATAGAGATGTCAGAAGGTTTCATTGTTTTGATAGTGTTACACTTCTGAATTACTACACACGAAGGATGGGTGAGAACTTGAGCAGTGTTGAGGAAGAAACTTCGTCAATAATTAAAACAAGAATTTACAAATTTATATTTTTCTATTGGATAAGCTTTTTGCTTTTTGATTCATTACGTTATATTTATAGTTCCGCACGACGTGCGCGTTTAAATAAGTGGCAGTTCGAGGGAAAATATTTTGCCACATCTAAAATAAAAACATTCACATTTAGACTTTTCTATTGGTCAAGACTTTTTATGGGTTTACATTTTCTTTTTTAATTTCTAATCATTTTTTATTAATTCAATATTCATTTTACTTTATTTATTGTTCTGCACAAAGGGCGGGTTTTAATGCTAGATGGTGATGTTGAGTTATAAAAATATTTTGGAAACATTATGATGAAAAAGTGTAGTCATTTTTAATTGTTTCGTGTCTGAGTTCTGAATTATTCAGCACGACGGGCATGTATAAATATGAGGCGGTTTAGGCAAACTATTTTGTGAAAATAAATATGAAAATATAAAAATTTAGACTTTTATGGGTTTACTCCACTCTTATTTAATTCATATTCCTTTTATCTTATGAATTGAATACAAATTTAATAGTATGAACTGTTTCGCACGACGGGCGGGTTTACATGCTATAATTTTAATTGTTTGTTACGTGTTTGTGTTCTGAATTATTCCGCACAATGGGTGGGTTTATATATGAGGCGGGTTGAGGGAAAATATTATGTCAAAATGAAAATAAAAATATTCACACTTGGACTTTTCTATTGAGTAAGACACGTATGAGTTTTCATTTTCTTTTTTAATTTGGAATATTTTTTATGAATATGAATTTTTATGAGTATTAATTCCATTTTAGGAATTCCTCTATATATATAGGAATTCTTATATATATATATATATATATCAGCTTAAAATATAATATATTAATATAACGCGGAAAATATAAAAATTTTAGCAATACATATTATAGCGGTAAAAGTAATATAGTACTTAAGCAAATGATATTAGGAATGATGTTAAGTAATAAATATAGTTTGGAAACATTATGATGGAAAGATTTCATCATCTTTCATTGTTTGTTTCGTGTTTGTGTTCCGAATTATAACACACGACGGGCAGATTTATATATCAGGCGGGTTGAGGGATAATATTTGTCAAAATAAAAACAAAAATATTCACATTTAGACTTTTCTATTGGTACTTTTCTTTTCTATTTAAAGGTTACATTTTTTTGCTTTTCAATTTGTATTCATTATATTTTATGGATTTAATATGAATTTTATTGCATGAATTGTTCCGCACGCGGGTTTGAAAAAATGTTTCCATTTTTTAGTTCATTTTTTCAAATAATTCATTTAAAAAGGATTTTTTTTATAAAAATGCTCCGCGGGCAGCAACTATAGACAATAGAATGTTCAATTTCCCCCGTAGAATTAATCCATACACAAAACCATTGGATTTGACTTCAAGACCCAGAACAGATCGTGTTCGAGTTCTGAATTATTCAGCACGACGGGCGGGTGTAAAAATGACTAAGGCGGACTGAGGGGAAATATTTTGTCGAAATAAAAATAACTAAACTTAGAATTTTCAATTGATTTATATTTTTATGAGTGTACCCTATTTCATTTTTAATTTTTCATATTTTTTATGAATTGAATATGAATTTCATGTTATGAATTGCTCCGCACAACGGGCGGGATTTAATGCTAGTATATATATATATATATATATATATATATATATATATATATATATATATATATATATCGCGCTTTTCACCCGAGGGTCTCAAAAGCGCTCACACACATGCAAACACTCAAGCACAAGAGTCATACACACACACTCACACACAAACTCTCTCTCGCTCTCTCTCTCATACATACACACACATTGGCACAAACACAAAATGGACATGCGCAAATATGCAGACACACCCATACACACATACATATTGAATACTTAGCACTCATCCATACATTCAAACATACAGACAACACAAGAGTCACACAAATATAAACATTCAAACAAACTGCCAAAGAAGACAACACAACAGACACATAAAACACATACACACATAACCGACAGGATTAGGAAAGAATCAGACCTTATAATCATTACTAATATATAAATTGCTATCAAGACTATAATACACTTTAATTAGAACAAAATTATTATGTTTCTTGAAAAGAGGGAACGATTTGATTGAGCGTATTGAGGAAGAAAGCCTATTGTATATACGAGGTCCTAAGAAAGATAGAACAACGATAGTAATGAGAATGTCTAGACGGAAATTAAGGTTCAACACGTAGAAAAGGATCATAAAAAGACCTAAGAGAAAGGGATGATGTAATGATGTGAGGCTTTATAAGATAGAAGATCGAATGAATACGCAGATGATGACGATGACGCTTACGAAGATGAAGAGCTGTATTAATAATTATAAAAATACGATACTTGATGAGAGCCTTAATGGGAAGCAACTTAAATTTTTGCACAGCAGCAAAACAGCAATACTGAATTTTACTAAATCTGAATGAGTTGGCTAACGTTTAGTTACTAACGTTCCCATTTCGGGAACATGAACTAGAGGAGTATAACTCAAAACCTTCAACTACTACAGTATAATTGAATACATCATTAGAAAGCTCAAATCCTGCAGATTTTTATATATAAAATATTTGTCTGCTTTTGCTTAGGTAAAAAAATTGCATCAAATTTATTATAGGCGAAAATCAACACCTCTGCAGCTTAGTGCAGAGGGCAACGTGGGCGGAGTGACATTATGGAGTGTTATCGGATGATGGTTTATTATTTATTGTTATTTATTTATTATTTTCTTTCCAACTCTCTTTCTAGACTTTTTTCTTTTCCAACTCTTTTTCTCTCTGAATCTTTTGGGCGCTTCCGGTACATGGGACCACCTTAGGGTGGTAATAGTGCTTGCACTCTTCCCATGCTACTGGATTCGCCTGTAAATAATAATAATACTAATTAGTGGTTTTTGTTTTATTTTATACAAACTGGCATTAAAATCAAGTAGATTATCAAGTATCAAGTATCTAGTCCTTAAAGAGGACACATGAAGGTTTACATTAAAAATAGAATTCTAACGTAGCTCAATTCAAAATGACTCAAAAAATAATTTGAAATATATGTTCTCAAAATGTGAACGTTGGTACCTTCTGGTACAAAAAATACCCTATTTTCAATGTGATATTTGTTTCGCATGGAAATGATTTCAGATAGTTGTTTATGACTCTTGGGAGCGTAAAAGCATTCTCAATCCTGTATTTGCTGATGTAGCACTATGCTGGTACATGAATTTCGCAGTTAAATGCAGTGACATTCATAGGTTTTCATTTGGGCACATGTGAACACGCATATATTAGAGCTTGCTAAAAAAAATTTAGCTAAATAATTTCCATTGAGACATTTTGAATTTATTCATGTAATAAATATAAGTCATAGGTGCTAAAATAGTGTTCATCTACCACATAAACACTCATGAACTTCCTATATACGCTCGAGAAGTAAGACACCAGTACGTGCCGATCGACGGGGTTGGTGAATATCCCAGACAGTTAGTTCCTTGAGCAAATATTCTGTGTGACGATTTGAGACATGCGTCCCACGCATGATATTCATGCTCACTTTGGAAACTCGTGGTAGTAATTTTCTGTCGAGGTGTTGTGAAGTGCGAATATGGTGTACACCTTTGTGAAAATGAGCTCGTTATCGGCGATTTATCCTGATGAACAGTAGGTGGACCAAAATTATTCATTCATTGCTAGAACATTTTTTCAGCTTCCTCAGCGCAGTTTGCCCAGCATTTTCATACAGTTATGTGTATTTCATATTTATATTATTTGAAATTCATACGAAATTCTTACGAGTTCAAAGTCATACAATTCGTACCAGGCAGTGTTTTGATTAGATATATTTCAGTATTTTCCCACGTATCCCTGCATCATCGTCCATCGCTTCCTGGAAATTGCGATCGAGGAAGCAGGTCACTCTTCCGGGGTGGATGATATTGTGATTCTCCCTACATCTGATGAAGATGAAGACATTCCGAGTGAAGAGGAAGGTGATGCCAATATACTCGATCCCGACTTAATCCCTGAAGAGGTGCCAGGGATGACAGAAGTGTATTTGTCCGAAGACACTTCTGACAAATCCGAATCCGGTTTTGAAGGGCAACGCTGGAGGAAACGGGACACCACCGATTATGACACCACCGAAACCGGCCAAAGTTCCCCGATCTGTGATGGAGCACCAGGGAAATACTGCATTCAATATATTCCAGCTCTTTTTCAGCAGGGAAATTATATCATTCATTGCTGAACAAACAAATTTGTATGCTTCGCGCGATAAAAACAAGGTCAACTTCTGCGTGGATGCTAATGGCATGGCGCAATTTTTGGGACTTCTCATCAGTGGTTATCATCACCTGCCTACAGAAAAAGACTATTGGTACACAAGTCAGGATTTCGACGCACCAATCTTCCCAAAAACTATGACTAGATGTTTCGAAAACTAAACAGGTTCCTGCATATAGCTGACAACCAAAAACGTATATTGGCACTTTCGAACGTCGCGAAAATTTTACCACTGCTCAACATGCTAAAGGAGAATTGCATGTAATTCGGATTTTTCCACACCGACTTGAGAATTGACAAATCGATGGCTCCGTACAGGGGACAGCACAGCACAAGATTTGGCTAAAAGTTATGGATGATGTGCAGATCAAACGGTGACCCCGACAATTTTGAGGTATATTGTGGGAAGGACCAACATGGAGACCAACCTCTGGGTTCGTACGTAGTAAACAAAATGCTAGCGCAATTAAAAAAAGCGGACTATCATGTGGTGTACATGGATAACTTCTTCACAAGTTATAAGCTGCTTAGCGATTTGACAGAGAGGATTACGTGTCACTGGAACTATTCGAGAGAACAGAACGGGGGAAGTCCACTGGCATCTAAAAATGAAATGCGAAAGAAAAAGAGAGGCCACTATGATTACCGGTCGAACGGAAAAATTATTTGCCTCAAATGGAATGACAGCAACATCAACGTCATCAATGTCACCATTGCCATCAACGTTCACGGTGTTCATCCGAGACATCAAGGACTTCAGGAGAGAACTCGCTCTATCCTTGGTGTCAACCCGAACAGCTCGTCTGCGTCTTAGAGGACCGTCGGCAGGACCTGTCGCTGCGTCAAGATTTGATGGACTCAACCAATTTCTGAAGAGTTGCATTCAGGGCCGATGTGTTTTGTGTAAAAAACACTCCACTCATGTACGAGAATTGCAGAAAGTTTACAGTGCAAAATATGATGTAAAATAGTATTTCCCAATTGAGTGCATTCTCCGTATATTCATGTATTTTCGAGTATTATATTTTATACAGGGTGTCCACAAAGTCACGCACCAATGTTCATATTTTTTTTAATATAATTTTTTCATGTTTTATTTAAGCTCAGACATGCCATTGACTACAGAGCAGAGCGTAGAAACAATTGTATTATCTGGTCGTGATGGTGCAACCAACAGAAGTGTTGCTGAGCAATTCAACAGGAACCATCCTCATGAAAATGTGTCACATACTTCTGTCTGTCGTTTAATCAACAAATTGAGAGAAACTGGTAGCGTCGTTGACAAAAAGCTAAGTGGGCGTCCAGGTTTATCTGCGGAGAGACGTGCACAAGTGGTGGAAAAAATTGCAAGCAGTCCAAGGAAGTCAGTGCGAAGGGCAGCAGGTGAAATAGGTATTCCTCGTTCAACGATGCAGAAGGTCCTCAAAGCAGAAACGTTTGATCCTTACAAACTTCAAATTCTACACCAATTGTACGAGGATGATAGTGACAGACGTTTATATATGGCTATATGGTTTCAGGTTCAACTCGAGGAAGATCCTGAATTTGTTGGGCGAAACATGTTATTTAGCGACGAAGCAAATTTTTATGTTAGTGGAGAGGTCAATAGGCAGAACTGCCGATTCTATTCGCAAGACAATCCTCATTATATGTACACAGCGGTCATGTATATGTACACAAGTACACAGCGGTCCCAAGATAATGGTGTGGTATGGTCTGTGGCGCGACCATGTGTTGGACCCTTTTTTTCTTCAATGAGACAGTTACTGGCGAAAGATACCTCAACATGTTGCAAAATGATTTGATACCACAGTTTGATTTACTTGGAGACGGTAGACCTACTTGGTTTAAGCAAGACGGTGCCCCGCCGCATTACGCAGCGATTGTGAGTGACTGGCTCCACGAGAATTTCGAAAATTGGATCGGTCGAAGAGATCCGATAGAGTGGTCGTCCAGGCCGCCTGACCTAAGCCCGATGGACTTTTATTTCTGGGGTCACATCAAGCAAATTGTTTATTCAACGAATATTCGTGATTTGGATTTTCTGAAGAGTCGTATTATTGATGTTTTGTCTTCAAATTGATGGCGATGCTGATTTACTGAGTCGTGTCTACAGGAACTTTAAATTTCGTATTGGCTCGTGCATAGCTGCAAACGGCGAACACATCGAGCATTTGTGAGACTTGTAAAGAACTTTGAATTTGAATAAATGTTACTATTATAACTTTTTTCATTAACATTGCTGCGTGACATTGTGACCACCCTGTATTTTTGTGTATATAGCGTCTAGGCACTTGGATTCACTTCATTCGGCATAAATGTATCAAACGTGAAGAAAAATGCGTTCAATACAAATCATAATAAAAACACCCGATTTTGTGTACCAGAAGGCGCCAACGTTCCCATTTCGGGAACATGCGAAAAATCCTGTTTTTATTCTGTTTTTCTAAATAATTGTGTGATTTAGTTCCGGTATATTCGATTGATGGTGTTAAGAATGTGTGTGTATCATGTAATATAAATATAATACATATTTCAAATGTTTCATGCATTGCACAGAGTCGAAAATATAAAAACGTGGGCAGCCGTCAGTTGACTGTACAAATCCTTCTGGGAAGTTGTACTGTTTTGTGATTTTAATACGAATCAGATTATAACAAATGGTATACCATAACAAAGATATTAAACTGATCTATTAAATGGCGTTTGTTGTTGTTAATTGCCATAAAAAATATCTAACCATGTAAATTTGAGACAAACGTACCAATTTTTCATGATACGGTAACCTTGTACTTTTCAATTTAAATTTACAGCCCTTAAAATTATTTAAAGTATAGTAATTTTAGCACCATTCGATTCAGCGTTGTCTAAATTATTAAAACATATATACTGATGAATAGTTTCAGGAAAAAAATTGCCGAAAAAAGTCATCCCAAATGACAGCCGTCAATCGACGGCTCTGGTCCTCCTAGGTAGTTCTGTTTCTATAGCAAAAAACTATTTATGTTAGACAACTAATAATTTGTCAATATATTCATTTTACCACACAAAGAAATTCAGGAAAAATCCGGAAAATTCAGGAAGTATGCAAATCTAACCAGTGAAAAGATATTTGAGACTGAAATTTGAATAACCGTCAATTGACGGTTCCGGTCCTTCTAGTGTTAAACAGCAGAGAGAAACAGACAATAAATCCTAGAAAGTGGCGTATACTTAGAAATAATGCTAGGATCTAACTCATATTTTAAGTATAGGGACAACACTGTCAGTTTTACATGCTAGAAATGGTCCAAGAGTGAAAGAAGCGCTGGTGAAAATATATAAGAAAGGAGGAAGTAACTGAATGAAGTGAGGAATCCTGGAAAGTTCAATAAGGTCGATAAATGAAGAATGAATTTGAAAACGCCTTAAATTTGAATACACACACAAGCACACATACATATACAGACATACACACACACACAGACATACACACACACATAGACACGCACAATTGTTGTGTGGCTGTTGTGGTGGACGGTTGTGTTTGAGCGAGTGACCTGTGATCGGTGTGTGTTGACTGTTGGTTGTGGTGGACGCTGTGTGTAGACGAGCGAACGGTGAACGGTGACCTTGACGGACCAACACCAGTTGCAGCAAAGGTTTGAGTCAGAAATGAGTGACAAAGCCAAAAGAGACAAAAAGAAAGGTGAGGAAGACAGATTTGATAATATGGTAGCTAAAAACAGGGAGATAGAGGAAGAATTGATGGATATGAAAGAAAGCATCGAGGAAGTGAGAACCCAAAATTTTCAACTGAAGAAAGAAAATGAACACAAAGATAGAGTAATTCAGGCTCTTCAGGAAAAAGTAGAGCAAATGGAAGAGAGGACTAAAAATGTCGAAGTGGTTGCTCAATCTGTAAAAGTAAATGTCGACAGAATTGAAAAAAAAGCTCAAACTTCAACATGAACAAAGAGGTTACTGAAATAGTTCGTAACAATACTAAGCTGATCAAGCAAACAGTAGATGTGAACAAATCAGTCGTCTTCTTTGGAGTCGAAGAAGAAGACATCAAGAACAGGATATACAAAGACAAATCAGAAGCGGCAAAAATCAAGGATGTTATGAAAACATTAACAGGAAACGAAATCGAAATCGAATACTGCATTGAAGGATTTACCAGATTGGGCGCATATGAAAAAAAACATAAAAAGACCTCTAAAAGTGACCTATGTAAATTCAAACAAAGTGGAAGGAGTGATCAGAAGTGCAAAAACTCTCAAAGAGTCGGACAAATGGAAAATGCGAATATTAGTAGATGTTTGAGCAAAGAAGATAGAGAAAAAATCAAAGAACTGCTGAATATAGCAAAAGAAAAAAATCAGCAAAGAACAGAAGAGGAAGAAAATCTTTTTTTCTACAAAGTAGTGGGACTACAAGTAAAAAAGTGGTACCTGAAGAAAAAAGAGAACTAAACATAAAGATATACAGAAACAAAGGATTGAATATCATCTACTCAAACGTAGATGGTCTTGTATCAAAACTGAATGAGTTCAATGATTATATTGAAGAAAATAGACCATACGTTATATGTGTAACTGAAACAAAAATGTGTCAAAATTTAAACAATGAAGTACTACGTTGCACAGGCTACAACATATGGCGAAGAGACAGGCAAAGTAAGACTGGTGGATGTGTAATGATCCTAACAGCAGATAAATTGCGAGTAAAAAATGTGATCTAGCAAATGAAAATGCAGAACTGATTGCGGTAGAAATCATGATGGACGTCAGAGTAACTGTGGCTGTGGTTTATATGCCACCAAAAACCAGTGCATGGAAATTGGATGAATACAAAAATTTAAGAGAAAATACAATCAAAGGTATAAGAGAGGTTCTGACAAAAACTGCAACAGGCGAAAAAGACTTGATTATTACTGGCGATTTGAATTGTAAAGTCAATTGGAAAAGCTCTTACATTGATGACACATCTGATCATCTGAAAAAAGATTTGATCGACCTCAACCAGGACTACTTTTTAACTCAGCATGTGGAAGAAGACACAAGACAAAGAGGAGCTGACCATCTGTCATATCATCTGTCTGTCATGAGTCATCTCTCCTCGATGTTGTGTTCACCAAACGAGCAGATCAAGTAGAAAACTTAACCTATGAACCACCATTTGGTAAGAGTGATCATGTGGTTATTTCCTTCAGATATATTCTAAGCAAAGATATCATAATACCTGGAGAAGTCGCTACAAGCATACCTTATTATGAGAAAGGTAATTATGAAAAGCTAAACAGGTTATATTCAAGAAAGAATTGGGACCACGAGATGGATGACTGACGTAAACAATATATACAAAACGTTTTGTCGCATCTACAAAGAAGGAGTGGACAAATACATTCCTATCAGAAGAAAAAAGATGAGAAAGAAGCAGTGGTTCAGTGAGGAATGTATGAAAGCAAAAAAAGAAAGAGACCAGCAATGGAGGCGATATCGAACAAACAAGGATACAGAAAGTTATACAAGATATAAAATCTGTCGAAATAGATATACGAGGATAAGAAGAGAAGCACAATCAAAATTCGAAGAAGACATTGTCAATAACATCAAAGACAAGCCAAAAGTATTCTACCACTACATCAACAGCCGCATTAAAGTGAAAAAGAAAATACAGCATATATACGAAAACGGTACGGCATACACAGATGAAAAAGATATATGCGAAATATTCAACAAACAATTTCACTCGGTCTTTTCAGAGAACGACACATGGATTCCTCCTGAGGAAAGCATAGAGAGTACGCCAAAAATGCAGGACATAAAAAAATCATGCAGTCAAATAGAAAAAGAACTGATATCTTTGGATAAATATAAATCATGTGGTCCAGACGATATTTCCAGTTATGTATTGAAGAGTTGTGCGAAAACTCTGAGCAGACCTCTAGAAATCATTATGAACGCCTCGTTGAGACAGGACAAATTACCAGACATATGGAAACGGGCCAATATCACTAACGAGTGTCGTTTGCAAAATTATAGAAAAAATTATTAGAAAAGAATGGACCAGATTTCTCGAAACTAATAGAATCCTGTCAGATCAACAATTTGGATTCAGGTCTCAAAAATCAACTACTGCGAATCTCATCAGTTTCTATAGTAGAATTATTGAAAATATACAAGAGAGAGAGAGCAATGGACCGATGCAGTTTACATTGATTTTGAGAAGGCCTTCGATAAGGTCCCTCATGATAAGCTGATCTATAAACTAGTGAAATACGGAAAAATTGGCAAACAACTGGAAAAATGGATGACGGATTTTCTGAAAAACAGGCAAATAAGAACATGTCTGAGAGGGCACAAATCTCCGTGGAGAAACGTGAAAGCGGTGTACCTCAGGGCACAGTCTTGGCGCCGATCATGTTCATCTTATACATAAATGATATTCAGGATGTCGTGCCGCCAGACATATACATGAGCATGTTCGCGGACGATGTCAAACTACAAAAAAATATTCGCAGCCTAGAAGATTGTGTAGACTTACAGACATGTATAGAAAATTTGGAACTGTGGAGTGATCACTGGCAAATGTCATTTGATACAAACAAATGACGAATTGTAAGATTTGGGACTAGTAAATTCAGACCAAACTATTCTTACATCATGAATAATATACCATTACAGGATTCGCAAAAAGAAAAAGACCTTGGAGTAATAATGAATCACAAGCTGTCTCCTGAAAACCATATATCCGAAATAGTGAAAAAGACAAATTGCAAAATTGCACATATTAAAACAGCTTTCACATACATCAACGCCGAAATGTTAAGAAAGTTAATAATAGCTATCATTAGACCATCTCTAGAATACGCTGTCACAATATGGAGTCCGCATTTACAGAAGCACAAGGAAAAACTAGAGAAAGTACAAAGATCAGCTACAAAAATATCACACGAGACAAGACATTTAGGCTACAATGAAAGACTGAGAAAATAGAACCTATCTACACTAGAAGAAAGAAGCGTCAGAGGAGATGTGATAGCTATATATAGATATATGACAGGCCAAAAAAATATTCAAAATACCAGTCTGTTCCAGCCGAACAGTTCCACACATTTACATGCTCTAAGTCTTCAAAAAAGTAGAGCCAAAAAAGATATAAAGAAGTACAGTTTCCCTCAACGTAGTATAGATTTTTGGAATAGAATACCGCAAAATATAATAGGACAGCCAACAACAAGTAAATTCAAAGAAAATTATGATCTCTGGAAGGCAGGAGACACGATTTTCTGACTCATTCCTGCGCGAACAACTCGGTAAGAACAACTCGGTAAGAACACACACACACAGGTAACTGGGTGAATACATATCGTTTATACCAGCGCCAAAAAACGTGTAATCTCATTACATACCGTGGATAACGGCCATTAAGCCCTATATTAATTCAAATTTTATTCCACATTTTGGTAGCCAAAACTAAGTAATAGCCAGAGCTATTCCAGGGTGAAAAATTCAGTCTGCCAAAATAATATTCATCAAAAAACAAGCCTCATCATAGTACGAATAATATAAATGCTACTAAACTAAAATATGCGCAATAGTTTGATGAAAAACGTAAATAAAGACGTAAACGACAAGAAAGGACGAAGTTGTATTCGATAATTTGTATATGTAGAAAAATCAGAGCATTTGAAGAACATTACCGGAGAAAAGTTCAAATATTGAGTGGGCTTATTGGACCGTACTACTGAACACATAGTAACTCAGGACAGAAAAGTGGCATGGGCTTAATGAACAGATGGACTAAATGACCAAAATGTACGTCATGTGTACTCAATGTAATCAATGTACTCAATGTACTCAATCATCATGTGTGCAGCCAGGCAGTACCTTGCGGCAGCAGCAGTTCCTTGGTGCCGTCGCATAACAGCCGCTGTCTCGTGCCGTCCGGCAGCACGGTGTGCTCCTCGCCGTTGCTGTACACTGTCACCAGAGAACCGCACGGATACCTGCGCAAACACACACACACACACACACACATACTGTATTACCCAGTATATATGATACCCTTGTGTGTGTGAGGCCCCATTTACAGACTGTTTATTAATCATATTAATAATTGAAATCCTCATCACTCTCATCGGAGACATCAACTTGAGTCAGTGCCTCAGCAATACCAATGAGTCATTCGTCATCATCATCAGACGAGTCATCAAATGACGTCTGAAGAAATGGGTCATCAGGTATCATAACATACCGGAGCTGAAATATTTACTCTCATATATAACATACCCCTATTATTAGATTGAAAATCTAGGCAAAAAAGTCTCCTATACACGGGAAAATAAAGTGCATACACGCACACAAGTGCTGGCAAGCCCCGAGAAAAACCACCTCAGCCAGCAGTGACAATTGAACACAAAATATTCAGAGGTTGACGCTGAGCCTGCCGGATGATCGACCACATCACTACAGAGCGGCCACAGAACCGCGGTCAAGTTGGCTGTCAAGCTCCTCTGCTCAGTTGAAGATGACAGAAGCGATATCTCCCCCCCCCCCCCCTCTCTCTCTCTCTCACTTCACACCTGGTCTCGACAATGCCGCTCGGATCGCGCCGCTCAATTTGGCCGTTGGCGAACTCGACCAGCTCGCTGCCGTTACTGTAGGTTGTGTGTCGACAGCCCGTGCTGGCGTAATAGTACACCACGTCACCCTGCATGTCGAACACCCCCCCCCCCCCCCACACACACACACATGCATGCATCTTTAGATATATACACACAAACATTCATATACAAACACACGGACACACACACACACTTCTTACACTTAGTTATTTATAAAAAAATTAGATGTAGCAAGTTTAAACATACTGGTATTTTGAATTGTTAACACATGTGTGCGTGTGTGCGTGCGTGTGTGTGTGTGTCAGTGTAAAGTCACCGAAACACTGGTCTCCTTCCAGTCGTTGTTGTCATAGCACACT
>OU696584.1:4181848-4286848 GCA_916048095.2 Sacculina carcini
CACGCAAGACAATACAGGCCAGTCAACAGGTTGACGTTATGAAGTTCTGGCAGGTACTGGCTGTTTGCTAAATAAATATGTACGCCCGTGCTCACGATCAGGCAATATATTGTCCAACATTCAATATCGCCTCCACACGATAGAAGCTTCATGCACAAACCAAAACATTGCACAATAATATTGAATGTCTAAGAAGCACCATCAATATTGTGCGATCCACATTGCGCAATGACAAAGGGCCAGTCTATAGAAGAGGTCCCCAACCGGTGGGTCGCGACCCGCTAGGTGGGTCGCGAGGTCACTTCAGGGGATCTTGAGAGCCGCCTGAAAAAAGGTTGCAGTCAAAATTTGCAAGAGATTCCATGTTATGAACACCTCATGTTTTTTCTTTGTATTTTCGAACAAATTCAATAACGATGGCATTAAATTATTGAATGTGATAAGAATTCAGTGTAAAGGTGCTTTTCCAGCTTCCCATATTTTTACTTGGGGTCATGGAGCCCCCCGGATCTGTGCTGGGGGTCGCGGGGCGAAAAAGGCTGAGAACCCCTGGTCTGGAGACAGCTTAAGTTCAAGTGAATGCTGCCACTTGGGAGCTTGATTCGCAACTGGCTGGAAGCCTCCACTGACCTGGCGCCTGTGGATGACGTTGACCTCGGGACGGGCGGGTGTTGTCGGTGCAGCTGTTTGGAGGATGCAGTCGCCAGCTGTTGGCGACACGAGTCCAGCTGTTGGCGCAGCAGCTTGTTATCCGACTGCAGCTTGATCAGTCGCGAGCGCAGGCGGCCAGTGTCTGAGGACCATGAGCTGTTGGCGGACGCCAGTGAGGTCTCCAACTGAGCAATCTGCTTACAATACTCATTACATTACATTACATTAGGACATTTATATCGCGCTTTTCACCCGAGGGTCTCAAAAGCGCTCTCACACACACACACACACACACGCACACACAAGTGTCGTACACATACAACAATCACGAACATACACACTCACCTACATACACACACACACACACACACACACACACAAAACAGACAAGTACATATACGCACAAACACAAACATACACTCACGTTAACATACTCAGAAACACAAAAATACACACGCACACACACATACATATTGAATAAGATAGCACAACACAACATACAACACATTAAGACAACACAGCAAGCATACAGCGACATACACTCAGATTGACAAATCACAACACAATGGACACACAAATACAAACCAGAAAACACAACATAACAGACACACAAAGA
Organism: Sacculina carcini; assembly: GCA_916048095.2. Taxonomy (NCBI): domain Eukaryota; kingdom Metazoa; phylum Arthropoda; class Thecostraca; family Sacculinidae; genus Sacculina; species Sacculina carcini. Next base: position 4,183,116 of record OU696584.1, read on the forward strand.
CATACACTCAAACAAATAGACAGAGAACACAACACAAGAGACAAACAAATAGACAGAGAACACAACACAAGAGACACACAAACACAGATAACAGAGCTCAACACAACAACACACAGACAGCATACAATAGAGAAACATACATACACAAGAACGGACAACACGCGCATGAAGCACATACACATAGAAGACAGAATTAGGAAACAATCAGACCTTATATTCAGTACTAATATATACAATATTATTAAGACAGTAATAAGACTAAGTGAGAAAGAATTTTTTAGTATGTTTTTTGAAAAGAGATAGAGATTTGATTGAGCGTATTGAGGGAGATAGCCTATTGTAGATACGAGGTCCTAAGATGGAGAAACAACGATTGTAGTGAGAATGCCTAGAAGGAAAGGAAGGTTCAACTAAAAGAAAAGGATCGTTAGAAGACCTAAGAGAAAGAGATGAGGTTTTATAAGACAGAAGGTCAAACAGATACGCAGGCTTACGAAGATGAAGAGCTGAATGAATAATTAAACAAATACGATACTCAATAAGAGCCTTGATTGGAAGTAACCTAAGTTTTTGTAAAGAAGAAGAGACATGAGAACCCGAAGGAAGATTAAATATCATACGACAAGCTTTATTAATAATAGATTGAAGTTTCCTAAGCTGGCGGTGGTTGAGAGATAGTAGAAGAGAACAGCAGTACTGAATTTTACTAAAGATGAATGAATTAGCTAACTTGAAAGCAGCAGAAATAGTTATATATCTACGAATGGAATAGATACGCCTAAGTTGAAAGTTACAGCACCTAATAATGTCAGAGATGTGAGAATCAAAAGAAAGAGAGCTATCGAGAATGATACCAAGACTACGTACAGAGCAGGATAGAGGTATACTAAGAGAAGTAGTACTATTAGAAGATGGAAAGATAATATACTTAGTCTTATCAGGATTAAGTTTGAGATGACGAGTGAACGCCCAACTTTCAATATCAGATATAATAGAACTAACTGAAGAGAGAGAAATAGACACGGATGAGAGAAGGATCTGAATGTCATCAGCGAATATTTGAAACGACACATCGTGACTCAGACACACAGACACACACACACACACACAAACACAGGAACCAATATAAGGACATGTCGGTACCGGAAAACGGGAAGGAGAAGAGTAGAGCCGTACCCAAAAGTGGAGAATTTTGAGAGATGCCTGCACCGAATATCCCGAGGACAAAGTGTTGGTCATTGTACACTGTAGACTGACCTTATCTTTGAGCACGCCTATCTGATCAGCAGTGTCCGCGTTGCTGCCATCCTCTGTGGCCGACTTGTGCGGCCGACCGCTCTGTCTGTCTAGGCCGGCCTGCAGCCGACGCCGGTGCTCGGCGCACGTGTTCACCCACTGTCGCTGTCTCTCCAACTCTGCCCGCCGCACCTGCTGCCGCTCTTTCTCCAGCGCCAGTTTCTGTTCGAGCAGTTCGCTCCTCAGCCCGGCCAGATACTCGTTCTCGTGTCGCAGCGTGTCCAGCTCGGATGACAATTGTTGTTGCTGCTGCTGGCGGCGATGGCGCACGGACGCGCTCGAAAAGCCAGTCGTGTCGAAGCGAAACTGCCGCTGCTGATGGTCAGTTGGCTCGTGACCGCCGCAGCCAGCCACGACGACACGAGATCTGCTGCCGCTCGTGCTGTCTGCCAAGTGATCTGCGAACAAGCCGTCGGCCAGCGACGAGGGACGCGTGATGATGGCCGAATCAGCTGATGGTGGACTACGACGTTCAGAAGGCGGCGGCGGCGGCGAGAACTGCATCACGCGATCAAGCACTTCTGCACACTGAACGTCGTCAACGTCAGCACCAGATAACGCTGATGAACGGCCTCTGTTAATGTCCAGCGCGTCGGCTGAACTGGATTTAGTAGGTGCATCACGCGTGCCAGCCTCATCATAATCATCATAATCACAGATCACACTGCCGGAGATCTGCTGATCTTGATCATCATCGCCATCTTCGCAGTACTCGGCGGTGATCTCGTGCACGTGGTTCTTGTTCTCGTCAAAGTGCACCTGTCTGCGAACACTGGCAGATGACGCTGCACCGGTGACGTCATCACTGGTCACTGTGTCATCGGTGACGTCACACAGAGCGGCAGTGACGTCATCGCGAGCCGCCGTCATATCGGCCAGCAGTTGTTTGTACTTGTCCAGCTTGCTGCCGACTGTTGCTCGTCGGTCCGACCTCGGCGACTCGTGCAGGTCACTGTAACCGGTCAGGGTCAGGTGATGACTGTCATTGCTGTTGCTGTCGATACTGACTGTGGCTGATTCATTGTCCACTGGGGCCGTACTGTGCGTGCTGTTAGTCTGGCGGAGTCTGAGGTCTGTATTCTTGACAAAGTGAGCGGTGGCGGTGGCTGCCGGCGTCTCATTGGCGCCCGACCTGGCACGTTGAGGCGTGGAGCATGACGCGTCGGTGAGCATGTTGGCGAGAAATGACGAGGTGGAACAGAAACTGGAGTCAGCCGCCGCCTGTTCCAGCATCTCGAACACGTGCAACTCACGCTTCTCCTTCTGCCACATGTTGCATACATACAGAATGCACGAGAATAGCGCATCACAGTGCAGATAAATTTGTTGGCCACTGAAATGCGCTGACGGCCATAACAGTCAATCAATCAACAAACCACGAACTCAAGCTTTTTATTACAGTTATATACAATATATTACATTACAATTTACTACAGTAGAATACAATACATACAATAATACAATTACACTGGACTACAAGCGAAAACAATTGTTTTCTGGCATGGAGTTTCAGAACAGATTTTTACAAATTTGAGTGTGCTGAATTCAAATCTATTCGTACATTTTCTCCATCGCGTTTTTTCGCTGTGGGTATCTTATTTTCACGAATTTCCCATTGGGACAGTAGAGCTACAGCAACGCATTGGGTGCAAAAATAAATGGTCTCAACAACAGAATCTGGTATCTGGGAAAACGTAGGAATGCCATCAATGATAGTCCAGTGAATAGGAAGAAAATTGTCTTTCTTCCCTTGCACATAAAACTTGGATTGATAAAACAGATCGTTAGAGCTCTTGATCAAAGTGGAGAATGTTTCAGATATATTTGTTAAGTTTTTCCTGGTCTTAGTGAAGAGAAGAAAAAGGCTGAAATATTTTATGAATTTCAAATTAGAACACTTGTGAGGGATCAGAATTTTATCAAATCGATTCATGATACAGAAGTAAGAGCTTAAAATGCATATTGTTGTGTGGTACAGAATTTCTAAGATAATAAGAAAGCGGACATCTACAAAGAGATCCTGGAAAGCTACAAATGATCCTGCGATATCTCCGGTGGAAAATGAGTATCAAGATTCACTATTTACACAGCTATTTGAACAATTTTGCGGAGACCCTTCGGGTTGTGAGCGAGTAAAAGGAGACCGGCTCCATCAGGACATTAAACAATGGAGGATCGGTGCCAAGGCTCACATATGATGGCAGCTTAATGCTGGAACTTGATGATAGAACACCCATAAGCTCTACAAAATGCATTAGAGATCAACCGAGAAAAGAGCATTCAAATAACTGTAATTTGCCGTTGATCTTGTGCATCATATATATACATACAAGTATGTATGTATGTATTTATGTATGTATTTTATGTTTTATATCCGAATTTTGTGACTGTATTTTATGTATTGTACATGAATCTTGTAGTTGTTGTTATTCTTTCACTATGGATACGCAAAATATAAAACCAAGCATTTACCTTGATCATGCCATCTTTGATATATAGAAAATAAATATGAGTTCATTTTCGTAATCAGCTGCCGAAATTTAGTCAGAATTTGTTTTAAACCCTTTGGCCAGAAAAATCGTGTTGACCAGTGTTATACATACTACAATACATTACAGTTTTCCTGCATTTCATTTTAGCTTACAATTCATGGATTCAAGCAATTGTATAACGAATAAGAGACAAACATGAGCCTAATTGAAATTAAGCAAATTAGTCAAAAACGCAACGCAGCAGATCACATATGATGCTAATGAGGTGTGGGAAGAAGTGTGTGCGTGCAGAACAGCGAGTGAAATGCAAGTGTGATAGATAGGAAACTATTGACGAGAAGACAAGAACCTTGCGCTGCGGAGTGGATTCGCTGACGTCTGAGACATTGAGAACAGCCGTGGCTTGATTGCTGAGCGCCAACGCCGTCGACGCACGCGGTAGAGTCGGGACGGGGGCGGGCACAGGCGCAGGTGCAGGGGCGGATACAGGTGCAGGTAGAGGGGAGGTCACAGGCGGAGCGGCAGGAGCAATCACACGCCGGGGCGGTGCTGGCGGTTTGCTGGGCGCGACGACACGCGCTTTGCTGTTGCGTGACGGCGGAGGTGACGGCCCGTTGCCCCGAGGCGACGAGCGCAACACAATCCGCTCCTGATTGCCGCGTGCGCCGGCAGAGGATGGGGCAGTAGTCGAGCGGCCTCCGGGTCTTTTGACGAAACGTACTCGCGTACTGGCCGGTAGACCGTAGCGAGTCAGTCCGGCGCCTCGGCGAAGATACGGTCGAGGAGGTCGGTGCTGCTCGTGCGAGACAGTGGCATGTTGTTGCTGCTGCGGCGGCGGCTGGGTGTTGGACGGTGTTGTGGGGTCGTGTACATCATGACCGGATCCCGGGGTCTGGCCACCAACAGTCTGCAGCAAAAACCATCGATTTGTTTTTAGATATGTTCATTGATTATTCGTTAGGGTAGTTATTGATTACAGTATATGATCATGTTATTTGATAACGATTATATAATATAATATAATATAATATATAATATATTTTTGTTCATAGACGCAAGAGTGAGTATTTAAACATGTGGCAAATGATGTAACATCAGCATGACTCGGAAACTGAGCATTAATTGTTGTGTATGTCCAGAGCTCATACACCCGCGTACTAATAGCAGTCGAATATGGGTCAAATGCATTAGCAATACAGTCAAAAAATGATATGCTGAAAACAAGTGGTATATTTAGCACAGAACAAGTTCAGCACAAGCGTGACACCTTATAAAATATACTTTAGCAGATTGTGCGACTTGAAAAAGCACTTACCTGCTTCGAGGAATTCAAACGCTTCTCTTGAAGTTCTTTCCAAGCGCGCATTTCTCCTAAGATTGACTGACCGAATAATCGCGTAGAAAACGGGCTACTGTAATCAATATTCATTCCGCTTGTGACGGCGTTCAACAGAATAAAACTCCAATCTACAACCAGTATAAAAATCCCTATGCATAAAAATGAAAATAAGGAGTGATATTTCCTTTTCTTAGAAAAATTCAATAAAATAACAGAAGTCAATGAAGGCATACACCCTAAACGAATAATGTACCACAAATAAACACAACATCGACATAATACTATTGTTGATGTCGTCGTCGACATAAATCGGGTTTAAAGCAAAGCATTGAATGCAGCGGGTAGCATACATCTAGTATTTCAAGTAAACACTAAACAGAAAATGTCTGCTAAATATCCTCGAAACTGATGTTTTCCGAAAATTATTCAATTCTTTCCCTCTATTTGACTTTTATGAGCACAAGTATGGCTTTGTTCTCAGCTCGTATAATACGCGTTCATGACATATCTGGTGTGTCTTCATTGTGGTGCAATCGTGTTTTGCTTGAGCATATTGCTGTGGGTGACCTTTCTTTATTCTTAAATATTGTTATAATAAATTTGGTTTATGTGCATTTTCTAGGAGTTAACTGGTCGTAGTGTGTGCTGTCGTGCTTCTGGGTTATTTTAGTGTACTGTTAAGTATTTTGTTTTGAGAAGTATGTTGAATACGCAGATGTTTTTATGGGAGAAACGTTGCGTCCGTGCTCCATCTCCTTAATTAAATTTGTAGGTTGACTTGTCTTTTAGGTGTTTTATTAGTGGCATCTGGTGTCAAAAAATTGAACTACAAGCTGGCAAACATTTCCGCCTATAATTTGGCGTATTTTGTCGTTTTTCGCTCCGTTTGTCAGTTTTTTCGTAAACCTTGCATTTGCTTACCTTAGTGATTGCTTACCTTAGTGATAGTAAAGAGGCAAGAGAGTCATAGCTCATAAATGGTGCCTCTTCTCTGTGTTTTTCTTATAGTCTCAAACTGGTCATAACTGTTTTTAAATCCATTAACACTGGTACTGCTGACTTCTTCCTCTGTGAGACTATTCCACTTGTTCACAACTCTCGATGTAAAAAACTTATTTATTTTGCTTGTTCTATGTCGTGGCTTAACAAGCTTCAGACTATGCCCTCTTGTTTCCACGAACTGATCTCTCGGTGCTACTCGTAGTAAATTTCCATCTCCAACTCCATCAAATCCCTTCACAATTTTGAAAGCTTCAATCTTGTTTCCTCTGGTTCTTCTCTCTTCCAAGGTAGTGAGTCCCAAATGACGAAGTCTTTCTTCATAGGTAAGGTGTGTCAGTGATGGAACTAATTTTGTGGCTCTCCTTTGCACTTGTTCAAGCTTCTTGATGTCACCCTGTGTATACGGGGACCAGGCCTGAAAACAGTATTCAAAACGAGGCCTAACCAGTGATTTATAGAGTCTGAGTAGCATTTCTGAATCCATACGTGTCATAGTCTTCTTTATCAGACCAAGCATTGAATTGGCTTTTGCTGCTGCCATCCATGACTTTTGCAACATCCATCAGTTTCTGTGCGCGCGTATTTGTGTTTCGCTTGTTGGGAGTTTAGTTGGTTATTTGCACGTTTGTTATGTTTTTCGGTTTTATTGTATTTGGTTGGTTATTTGCACGTTTTTATTTTTTTATTTGTGTGCATTTGGACTTATACTATGTGTGCCTTTCCCTCTGTATGTTTTTACTCTAATAATTTCTAAGCTTGCGTATTAGTTTTCCGCTTGTTGGCAGTTATTTGCACTTTTCATGTTTTTCAAGTGTTTTTGTATTTCTGTGTGCCGTTCCTTCAGTTGTTCATATTTTCCATTTTGTATTTTCCTGTGCTTTACTAAATGCATAGTGTTTATTGCGTGTGTTTCTGGCGGTGGATCATTTCTGTTTTATCTGGTTACGTGGTGGTGGTATCATGCAGTTGTTGTGAAATGGCACCTAGTGGACGTTCATCAGTCTCCAGACTTATAGACCTACCACAGAAATTATGAGCGATACACAAATCAGAGAAGAAGCATTCAATACAGTGGGTCTTGCGATCGCAATCACCTAACCTAACCTAGTGCAAATAGCCAAACAAATAAATACAACAAAACGAAAAACAGAAAAAAACAAGTAACCTACCAAATGACCTTCCAATAAGCAAATACGCGTGCACAGAAGCAGAGTCTTTAGCACTCGTAAACTGAAAAAGATACATCAACGTAAAAAGCAATCGAAATCGGACAAACGGAGCGAAAATCGACAAAATGCGCCAAATTATAGGCGAAAAAAATTGCCAGCTTGTAGTTTAATTTTTACCACCAGATTTCAGTAATAAAACACCCTACAAGACAAGTCAACCAATTTATATCAACATACTATAGAAAAACGCCGATGACTTTCGACGTCGAAGCCTCCTAATTTTATCCTCTATCCGAACGTGTGCTACTTTGTGCATGTATTAATTTGTATGTGTGCATGCATGTGTGCGTGTGGCTCGACCTGCTCATGGCTATTGCAGCCATTCAAATGGCTTCGGCTTTGCAATGTGAACGGCAAGATGGTGCAGCCGTGCAGTTCACCACGGACAGTGCGAACAAACCATCGTCCACCAAACTGGTCGTTATAGATGGAGCTTCTGGCGACCATGACTGCGATATGACAGCTTCTGTCGACGACAAAAAATTCGACATTTTCAGTAATAAGGTAATATCAGTAATGAGGACTGTATGATCATTCGATGCCATCAAGTTTATTCAATATTAACTTTACGTGGGACGTTTGAACATACAGGTTCGCATTTGTTGTGTGCAGTAATTGTCTATCATTATTCTATATACATTCTCCTTTTGCTCAGTGAACACACGGTTGAAGTACTAATTGTTCCTTATTATTCTCTTATGATAAACACACACACACATGGTTTGATTGGTGCAGACAATTCTGGTGAGTCCCAGTACGGATCAGTTTGACCGTCTGCGCACACGTTTGAATGAGAGGATACTGGAGACTCAGGGCGAGACCATCTACGAGGTTGGCGTTGCCGAAGGTATCATCACTGTCGTCATCAGCACGAACATCATCATCCCACACATCATGCAACACTGCATAGAACACACTCAATTCTCTACAGTCCAATTTATTCTCTCGTCATTCATCATAATTATAAAAGTTAAAAATTTGGTATTTAGCTATTTGTAATTTCATAGGTTAAAGGTTAAATGCCCAAGTGGCAGCTGCTACACGGGAAGAAGCCGAAGCTTATGAACACACAGGCGTGCCCCGTGCAGCTCGCTGCCACCGCAGAACCGACCCTCTCCACGCTATGGCGCCACAAGGACGTAAGACGTATTAGAGAGGGCCACCTCCCCAGAATGCATGACACAACTCATGACTGATATCTGGTACCATCATTTCCTGCTGGGTGGACAGGGGCTGTGGGATTGTAGAATTCGCCCAATGAAATTCTGCTCCGCCGGGTTTATTGCTTAATTAATTTATTGCTTAATTAATTTATTGCTTAATTATAATGAAGTATTTGAGTTGTCCAAAGGCGATATAGATTCGAAGAGAAAATTGGGCGGAAATAGGAGGAATGACTGATTCAAATTAATATTTGCTGTTCATTCGTATACACTGTTCGTTACGCTTGATTGTGCTTCTCGTGGTGGCCTCCAGGCGGCGGTGATGCGGGTCTCAGTCGCGACGAATACGACGCGTCAGTGGCCACTCTGCACAGTCTGGCAGCCACACTGGAGGCCGACTGTGTTCTGCTCAGAGAAAAACAGGTGCCACGCAGCTAAATATTTCATTTCGTCATCCATTTTCGTCTCATTTTGTCATTTTACATATATATAATTGTTAGTTTTTCAAACAAATATATTCTCAAGCACGTCTTGTGATGAACGTGTGTTGCTGCATGGTCGTTGCTTAACAATTACCTCATCTTTTGTTGAGAAAATATCGCTCAACTTGTACAATCGATCTTGTACATCATTTTGTAGTGACTGTTTTCTTTCAATATATTATGCTATGTGACAGTGTACATGTGCGTGTGTATGTGTGTGTGTGTGTGTGTGTGTGTGTGTGTGTGTGTGTGTGTGTGTGTGCTTGTGTCAGATTGAGAGCGGTGTGATGGGCCAGTATTTGATTCGACAGAAGGCCGATGAACAGGACTTCAGTGAAGTGCGGTATGTCGTCCCATTTACTGTCGCTATTTCTCTCTACGTAATTGTACATACATGCCTGTGTGTGTATGCTTGCAGGTATGTCTATGTATGTGCATGTCTATATGCGCGTGTAACTGTGTATATATATAAATGCGTGCGTGTATGTGTGTTTTCATGCGTTTGTTTATGTATGTATGTGTTTGTGTGCGTATGTATGTGTGAATATGTGTTTGTGTGCGTATCAACATGTATGTGTGTGTATGTGTGTGTCAGTGTGGCGGTGGTGGGCAACGTGGATGCTGGCAAGTCGACACTGCTCGGCGTGTTGACACACGGCAGTCTGGACGACGGACGCGGGCTGGCACGGCGCCGTCTGTTTCGGCACAAACACGAGCTGCAGTCGGGCCGCACGTCCAGCGTCGGCAACGACATTCTCGGCTTCGACAGTCGAGGCTGCGTTGTCAATCGAGCCGATCATGGATGTCTCGACTGGACACGCGTGTGTCGGCAGGCGTCCAAGGTGGTCACCTTCATTGACCTCGCCGGACACGAGAAGTACCTCAAGACCACGGTGTTTGGTGAGCCTCCGCTTCCGCCAGTGCTGCTGCACATCCGTTCCTGCTGCTATCTTTCCGTTCTCCTTGTATTTTCCCTTTTATCATGCTCTCATTTCTTCATTAATTTATTTCCCCATTTTTCTCACTTTCCCAGTCACAATATATCCTCATGTTTTGGTTTCTCTATATCTACATTATCTCACCTCTTAACTTTTTGATTTTCAGGTCTCCATTTCTGCATCTCCATATTTGTCTATTATTCTAGTTGATTTTCCCCATTTTACAAAATAATAGCATTTTCAGTATATTTAAATATTGTAGGTGATCGAACCTGTGCTGATGAATGCATATTTAATATAATTAAAATGCATTTTAATAATGTGTGTGCCTGTGTGGATGCATGTGTGTTTGTGTGTTTGTATGTGTGTGTGTAGGTATGACCGGTCACGCCCCCGACTTTGGCATGTTGATGGTGGGCGGCAATATGGGCGTGGTGGGAATGACCAAGGAGCACCTGGGTCTGGCGCTGGCGCTCAGTGTGCCCGTGTTTGTTGTCGTCACCAAAATTGACATGGCGCCACCGCATGTGCTCAAGGTCAGCTGGCGTTCATTTGCCAGTGGCTCTCAAACTATCGTAAAACCTCTATTTGAGCATTATGTTCTAACTTTCACCTAGCTTGACAATATTTTGAGAAGATACGGTAATGTTTATGGATGAGAAAATCCACGTGACGTATGCATATTTATTTGATAGAATATAAGGTGATTACTGTTGAGAAATCAAAAGTTCACTAATACAAATCACTCAGCCAAAGCTATAGTTGGAATTTGATGTGATCACAGAAAAATGTTGTTTGCACATAACATGCCATTTTTAAGCGAAACAACATAAAATGTAATTTTCACCGAAAAATATTCTCCAAATATATAATTGTATAGGTTGCGTCTAGAATTTATATGTTAGGTTTATAATTGTAATTACACAGATCACGGATTCAACATGTTATGATTAGTGATGCGAAAAACCCGTTTTTTGTTGCAGTTTTGTTTGCAAAAAACATGTTTTTTAATGTTTTTTATTTTTATGTTTTTTTAGAATTAGCCCAATTGACATAGGATGTTGGATTTAGTACATAGAAATGAGTTTAATTGATGTTTTGTACATCTTTACGTGTCTTATTTCAAAGATAATTTGATTACAGTATAAAAAACAACAATATTTATCAATAAATATCCCAGGAAACTATTTGAAAGTGCATCCGGGTCTGGTGGTTTAGGTTTTTTCATGATTTATTGTTTTCATGATTAAGTATAATTTTCATGATTTAAGGTTTATTCCCCTACCACGAGAGTTGTGACCTGGCTTAAGTGACCCGACAGTGTGGCAACGGGATTCAGAGGGTCTGCAATAACTCGCTATGCAGATCAAATCGCTCCAAGCTCGGTACACATGCCATTGGCTTTTTGAGAAGTTAGGATCATGCATGCATTTAGATTGTACGGACTCACATTTTCCGAAATTATTCAAAACAAATGGCGTATGCATTGTCTTGCTCAAAGAGATTGAAGGAATTCAAAATGAAGTAGAATTTCCCAGAAAATCGTGTCTGACAAGAAGAACGTTGCGTGTGAGAAAAACGTATCCCTGGTCACAAGTCGCAGCTCGAGTAACAACAAATGGGCCGTTCACTCGGAAAATAGCAAATGTACATGCTGAATCGAATCATAGGATCATTGCGCCTCGAAACAAAATTCCAAATGTGCACCACTACAGTAGCAGCACCATGGGTGATTGGAGGGGTTGAATCCCTCCCCTCCCGAAATGCCCTCCCTTCTTTACCCACCTCCAAATCCTAACCAATAACGCTTCGATTGTAGTTCCTAGTGTTTCGCCAAATCCCCGCTTTTTTGGCCCCCTACCTTATCGGGAGGGCCCAATCAAGGTAAAAAATTCGTCATGTACTACGAAAAATTTGCATCTAAGGGTGGCTCCCCAATGGAATGTCGCTGGGTACATGCTTAAAATCCAAATACTCTACGAAAGAGGCCAAAATTCACGTATTATATTAAAATTCAATAACATCTTTTGGTGATTTCCACCACATTTTTCATTTTTCGTCACATAATAAAAACATAGAACGTCAAAAATGATCACATGAAATTCCCAACTCTAGTCATAGTTATTGCCAAATTATGTGACTTTTAATTAGATTTCCCGTTCAAATAGAGGATTTACGGTAATTTGCACCCATACCACCTCCATTCCCGACAAACACACACACACAGACACACACACGCAGATACACACACACACACAGACACACACGCAGATACACACACACACACAGACACACACACGCAGATACACACACACAATTCTTTCCCTCGTTCCGTTTTTCGTGTGAAATTTTATTTTTGTTGTGGTCTTGTTTGTTAGCATGGTTGTGTAGGCTTTTTGTGTTGGAAATGTATTTTTGGTTTTCTATTTTTAGTCGTTCAAAGATCATCTAAGCCATTGCCCGGGAAACTTTTCATTCGGCGGGCCAAAATGTAGATTTTTTGAACGCTCGGGGCCATAAATGCGAAAAAACACAATTTATTGAAAATCCCTAAAACAACCACATGACAGGGCTAAAATCACTGTATTTCACGTATAACTGTACAATTCCTGTCAATGGGAAGGATGGAACTGCTTCCTCTGATTCATAATAGCACATATGTCTGGTTTCATCCGCGAGGAAGCGATTCTCACTGTTTTCCAAATGTTCATCTGAAATAGAGTTTCTGTTCTTCGATTTTGAATACTTCAACTTGGAAAAGAATTCCTCACAGAGATAAGTGCTGCCGAACAGCGTCACTGTTTTCATTGCATGATGAAGAAGGTTCGGAGAAGATTCATCAGAGACACAGTCTTTGTAGAACTCGACTAGTGGTTTTGACAATAATTGTGCCTTCAAATCCATGTTGTTCTGCAGATCAATTAATTCTAAGACGATTTCTACAATGATGTATTTTAATTCTTCACTTCGTATAATTTGTTGACAACCTACAGGATTGAAACTTACTTCATAACAAATTACGATTAACTGGCTGTTAAGTAACTCTGTACTGCTTTACTGGTTGTACAGTACTGTTATTTTTTTCCGGTAAATTTGTAAAAATTAACGAAAGTCGTGGTTTCATCACATTCTCCAAAACCTTTCGCGGGCCGGATTGAACCACTCCGCGGGCCGGAACCGGCCCGCGGTCCGTTATTTCCCGGGCGCTGATCTAAGCAATGTTTCAATGATGGAGGTGTAGTGTTCCGCAGAAGCAAACTATTGATTGTATTACAAAAAAACAACAAAACCTGAACAACCGTATCAGAAGAACGAGCATCTCAAGACAGGTCCTGTTTTAGTGAATACAGACCGAAAAATGGCCATACAATGATAAGGCCAACTTATATAACCTTAAATGGAATCTCCCCGCCCAATCGTACCAACTGTGTACTAATTACATATTACTAATATGGCCTACATACATGAACGATCAGGTGAACCAGCAATGAAACAGCATTAATCACGATAAGGACAACAGCGCAGGAAATGGCGAAACATGACAATTATAATTACGCGAAGTTGCCAGACAATATACAGAAAATACAACTGCTACACCACACTCTCCCACACTTAGAATAATAGTCGAGCAGACGTGCAACAGCCAGCGACGGCGACTTCTCGATGACGACGGCAGCTTGCGTGAGTTCTCATCAGTCATCGCCTGTCTTGAGTCGTCTACGCTAGTGGGGAATTCGGTCGTGGTTGACATCATCTCGTGCTCAGTATTCGGCGAGCCATATATCTTATCGGAGGTGGTTGTCGTCTGTGTAGCCTCAGCGAGCAGTTTCAATGGCCAGCTGTCAACATCCTCATAGGTTGACTCGCCAGTGTCTCCAGAATTGCGCACAGACGCGTCATCAAGTTTATATGACGATCCATGTTGCCTGACAATGCGGAACGGTCCGTCTAACTTTTTATCCGGCTTACCTCTGTGGCCAGGCTGATGCACACACACACAAGATCTCCAGGCACGAATTAAGGCTGCGTTGTTGAGTGGTGGTTGTCGTACGCCCTCTTGGTGCGACCTAGTTGATTTCGGACTCGACGAGAAATGACATTATTTGGTCGAGAAACACCGACCACCGGCAGTGAAAGTTTCATGCGGCGCCCGTGCAGCAGTTCTGCTGGCGTCAGTCCGTCGCACAGTGCGGTGTAGCGCGAAACGCTGCTAGAAGTCATCGCATGTCGAGCTGGAAGTCACGCGAGCCGTGACATTGCTGCACTCAGATATTGAATATGCGATTGAACCTCTCGACAACTGAGTTGTTGCGCGGCCAATACGCTGCAGATCGCTTGTGCAGTATATCACGCTGCTTTAGATAATCCTCGAAGTAATCACTGATATACGGGCGACCGCTGTCAGTGACTAGTTTATCGGTTACGACTCTACGACTTCACGACTCTACACTACGTCAAGGAATCTAACGACATTCCGGGTGTCAGCACAGTCAGTGAAACCGACCTCGATCCATTTAGACTGATAGTGAATCATGTTGATGGCGTATCGACATTTCACTGGAGCTGAATTGATAGGACCGATAGTATCCAGAGCGAGCTTGGTTCATGGTTTCTCTGGAAACTCAGCTGTCTACATCGGTGCTGGCCTGGCGCGGTTAGACAATGTCTTATCACTGTGCTGGCAGTGAAGACAATTAGCCACCAGGGGCTGAAATTCTTCATCCATTCCCGGCCACCAGGCGAGTCTCCGTGGGCACTGTTTTGTCCCCATCACCCCCTCATGAGCTGCGTGAGCACGGAGCAAATATGACGGACGAAGTGATAGCGGTAGTATGGCCTGGTGGTCACCTCGCAACACAAGATCGAGGGCCACTGAGAGCTCGTCTCTCACCTCAGTGAACGGACGGATGAGCGTATCGACGCGTTTATTGGACCGAGGAAAGCCCCGTTTAATGGCTTCTCGCAGCGCTGACAGCTGGTTATCGTCGCGAGAACAGGACCGCAACATACTCCGGAGAAGTGCAGGCTGTTCACTAACCAGGGTCGCGACTACCTCCTGGACGTCTCGATCGTCGTTGTCCGCTGTGCTAGTGTCGATGGACAGTCGCGAGAGCATCAGTACCGACGATCTTCTCCCCGGTACATACTAAAATCGATACCAGCATTGGATGAGTCGTGCTTGCCAGCCTGCTACTCAGGCGCCCGCTCGACCGCTTAACCACTCCGACCAGATTGATCGAGGGGCTGCGTTATCGGTATGCAGGAAGAAGTTTCGGCCCCAGAGAAAGATTCGCCACTCCATCGTGTTCACAGCCGCTAAATCTTCTCTCTCTGTAACCGAGTGCTTCCTCTCAGCAGGTGTGAACCGACGACTAAAGGAGGCAACTACCCTCTCCTCACCGGTAGAAGAAAGTTGAAAGAGTACCGCGCCAGCTCCCGTGTCACTAGCATCAGTTACAGTGTTTTCAAGCTGGCATCGAACCTGTGTAGAGGCTTCGCATCAGCGATGTGCTGCTTTATTGACGGAAACTCCCCCATGTGGGTGGCAGTCCAGCCAAATTCCTCGTTTTTCCGTAATAATGAGGACAATTGTATTGTTCTGTTGGAGAAGTCGTGAACAAAATCCCAGAAAAATGCGCATTCATTTTACTGATGCCTGGAGTTCTCTTACTGATGCGCGTCACGGATTGCGGCGATGTGACTGTTAGAAGGCGTCACAGTGTCTCCTGACAAAACAAACCCTTAGAAGTCGACATATTTTTTCCGCCATCGAGGACTTGTAGTTGAGAGTGCCGTTCACAATACGTAGACGATTGATGACTGTTTCCAGTCTTCGGTTATGCTCGCTTCTGGTCCTTTCCGATATGACTACGTCGTCCATATATTGACAACAACCGTCTTTGTTGGCCAAAATATTATCCAAAAGACGTTGAAACGCCACTCCGGCCGACTTCAAACCAAACGGTAGACGACAATATTGGAAAAGGCCATCATGTGTGATAACAGCCGTGATTGGTCGAAACTGTGGACGCAACTCCATCAGGTGGTAGACATTTATCATGTCCAATTTAGACCGAATTGTACCAGCCAACTGATATTGCAACTCTTGCATCGTGGGGATGGGTTGCACTTCGCTGATCAGTTGACTGTTAGGTCCACGGATATCAACCCACAAGCGGATCTTATCGTTAGCTTTTTTCACAACCACCAGAGGGCTGATCCACTGCTAGCTTTCTACTCGTTCGACGACGCCCATATCGCAGACACGTCGCAGTTATTGAGATACTCCTCTAACGGCCCGTGGACGCCGACGGAGAGGTTGTCGAGTAGGTACAGCCTCCGGTTTCAGCTTGATTTGGTGCTGATAATAACGTATACACGGCAGTTGCTCACCTGCTGATGCCGCTGCGCCATTGTGTTTGTCGCTGTTTGACAACTGCGCGTGACCGGCCTTAACAGCTAACGATACAACTCCATGTTTGGGTTTAAGCCATAATTCCAGCGTTGAGAGCGCGGCCTTTTCTAGCAACCACTCAGCCGTATCTGTGTCAATGTCATAAAATGTCACCGGGGATGAATGTTCTCCCAACGAGACAGTTGATTCTATGGTGCCAACAACCTTCAGTTGTCTATGACCGACAGGAACTTTTTGCGCGCTAGCGGAAGACTGAGGACATGCTTACTGGCTCCCGTGTCTACCTGCAAATCCATGTAGATAGGCTGGCGCTGTGCTACCTGTACTGTAGCTTGACAGGCAAGGGACTGGTAGTTCGGTGAGGTACATGACAATATATTAACACGTCTGACGTATGATACACGCTTGCCGAGCGGTCAACTTTTGTCGAACGGCAGACGCTAGCCCAGTGTCCTTGACGACCACAAGGATGATATTTAGCCTTACGAGCAGGGCCGAATTCCGTACGCGGAGTTTGTGTGTCCTCCCGCAGTACCCACACTTTTGTTCAGCCTGAACTGAACTACTACGAGCGACTGGGTGGTTTCTCGTCGACATCGCTGCGAGATTGACTTCTCTATCAGCTTTTCTGCTGTCGGCCAGGACGTTCGACTGATGTTTAGAGGCCTCGTAGGCGGTGGCTGTGGTCAGAATTTTTCCAACGTCAGAGTTTCGTTCTGAAGACACCGCTCTGTGGATGCTGGATGAATCGTATGTTCCACAATCTGGTCCCGTATTATCTCTGACAGTGCAACGAAATGACAGGACAATGTCAGATCCCTCAAAGCGTTGGCGTATGTGGGTGTAGAATCGTCTTACCGTTGTTTCCGTTTATCGGCGAAAAACGAACCTCTCGTAGATGACGTTGACCTGAGGCGCGTAGTGGTTTTTCAGTCGTTGCATGACGTCATCAAAATCAGTCTGCCCCTCGACTTTTGGCTCTACTGGCAGGGAGTTGAAGGTACGCTCCGGCGACCTGCTCTAATGCAGTGTAGTAGCAATGCCGTTCTTCTACCATCGGGGAATGTGTCACCTCCAATGGTAGTGAGATAATTCTCGAATGAGAATTTCCACTCAATCCACGGAACGTTCGGTTCGAACGTCCATGGTATATACTGATGAATTAACAAACCTAGACCGGATTACCTCGTCGTCAAATGTATTGTTCCGCAGAAGCAGGAACAGACCATAGATTGTATTACAAAAAAACAAAAGCTGAACAAACCGAACCAGAACCCAGAACAATCGTAGCCGAATATCGAGCACCTCAGATCCTAGACAGAGCAAGACAGACCTGTTCTAGTAAATTCAGACCGAAAGTGGCCATCAAATGATAAGGTCCACTTATATAATATTACGTGGAAACGCCTCGCCCAATCGTACCACCTGTGTGGGTCAAATATCACCAAATATGGTATACATACCTGAACGATCAGGTGAACCAGCAATGAAACAACAATAGTAACGATAGGGACAAAAGCGAAGGAAATGGCGAAACATGACAAACATAATTACGCGGAGTTGCCAACAACAACAACAACAAAACATGTATTTCATATAGCGCTCTAATTATCATAGGCGCGAGGAACGGCTAGCTATAAAATGTATACAATGTGGAATAAACAAAACAGTATCGCATAAACAAAAATATAAGCAGCGATATACTATGAAGGAACAATTGAAAATAACTATGGATGAAAAAAAAATAATCAAACAGTTATTCACACAATATAATTATTCATCAGAGGAGACACCGAGAAGATATGTACAAAGAGAAGTGGAAAAAGACCTGTAAGAGAGAGAAGATCGAATTTTAAGAGGAAGTTCATTGAACAAACGAGGTCCAGAGAAAAAAAGAGATTTCGAAGACCAGGTGGAGTCGTTGAGAGCACGGGGACAGAAGAGACTACGTGATAGTGAGCGGCCCGGACGATCAGAAACAGTAAGAAGAGAACGGAGATAAGGAGGAGCAGAGTCGGAGTGGATGATCTTGAAGATAGACAGCCAACATACAGGAAATATAACTGATGTGTAGCGATTAGCTACAGAAAAACCAGCATTCACTAACTATTACGCACATATATTATGTCCGACACCAAAGCGTGACCAAGGCACAATTGAACAAAATGCTATGTGTGCAAGCGGCGTCTAACTACATACTGCTAGGTCATTGCTGACGTGGACCAATCAGGTGCCACGCCAGCGACAGGTCAGACGTGGACCAATCATAAAGCCGAGAGTGGCCCACACAGCACAAGAACATATTTAAATACGCACTAACATTAAATAATACAAAAGAAAACTAATAGTAATTACAATGAATATATAATATAACATTACATCAATTTATACTAAAACAACTCACAGTACTCAAAATACAAAACATAACAATGAACAGCGCAATTGTCGCATAACGCTTATATGCGTCGCAACCACTCCAAATTAAACAACGTCACCACACGACTCCCTCCCCCAGAAGCGGAGCTACCAGAAAAAAAACAGGATACAAATCTAGAACGGAACGAAAAGAGAAAAACGATGAACGAAAACAATGATGATGTGATGCGGTTCGACGGAACATTTCAAACCATTGATGCGGAGCATTTCAAACCAGGATACGGAAGAAACATGGACGAAGTTGTGAAAAGTCACAAGACGAACATGTAAACGGTCCTGGAAAAATATATACTTGTGAAAAAACTACAACGAACGATAAGTTGAAAGCAACTACCGACACGAGAAATCCCGGAACTAGAATTATCGGGCAACAATACACTGAACAAAGAGTGGAACCTTGAAACACACAAAAAACATGAAGTTCCCGTACAAAAACTGAACGTAAGAACAGCTGGTACCAACACATGAAATGCATAACACTAGAAATAAGCACACAAGTCCGTACATCTATGATCCGTACGTACACCAGCCAGGAAATGTCATGTACGCACACAACAATAACATAAGACAAGTTCACTATATACTCGCAAAAACAGGTACAATTTAACAAATGCAAGCACGTTAGTACGCACACAACAGTTGTACGCATACAATAATGTGCACTCACACGCGTAAACCAACGTATGCGTACACATCTATAAATAAGAGATATACACACGCACAATCATAAATAAACATGCCTCTCCGTGTGCATGTGGGCGTAACATGAGCATACAAAATGTACACCTAACAACAATCGTATGCAAACATCTCAACAACAATAGAATCAAAAATAGAAAAACTGCGGTTCTCGCCGAAAACGAACAGTTCTACCGCTGCGCGTCTTCACGCGAGTATCTTGATGCCTGCTCGGTTCTTCTGACTGAGGTGAGACGTCAGCCGGCGCTTGAGTCTTGGGCGTGGTGTCAGCAGTGTCAGCGTGATGTGGTGCTACATGGTGTGACCTTACCGGTAGGACGGCCGGCTTCAGCCGGGCGACAGAGACGGTCTCGGTCGATCCTGATGGCAGCTCGACAGTAAAAACTGCCGGGCCACGATGCACCACACGATATGGCCCGCTGTACGGAGCCTCCAGCGAATGCCGCACCCGGTCCACACGGATCCACACGTGTGAACAGTGCTGCAGTTGGGATGGAACGTACTCCTGCGATTGCCCATGCCTTGTACCAGCAGACATTGATCGGAAATCCATCTCCGACATCCTTATCGCCAGCTCTCGAACAAAACCACGTTGGTTGTCTGCAGAGTCGGCGTCGTCGAGAGCGATTCGCGGGCACATCAACTCAGTGCCGGTCACCGCACTGAAGGGAGACAAACCATGGCACGAAGGAAGCATCCGCATGCCCATGAGTACGATTGGCAGTGCATCGAGCCATTCTTGACGTCGCGCTCGGATAGATGCCTTGAGTACCCGATGTCGGCGCTCGATAAAACCATTGCTCTGTGGATGGTAAGCCGTCGTGCGCAATCTGTGAAAGCCGATGGTATTGGAGAGCTCTCTGAAGAGGTCAGACTCAAATTGCGGACCGCGGTCGGTTACGACAAAAAGCGGTACGCCGAAACGTGAGACCCACGAATTAACGAAAGCCCTCGCAATCGTTTCTGCGGTGCAGTCAACCAGCGGTACGGCCTCGACCCAGCGTGTAGCGCGGTCAACACACGTCAACAGATAGCGGAAAGCGTTGGAAAACGGGTGGCCGCGCATAACCTGCGGAGGCAGCGGGCCCACGATGTCGATGTGAACGGTTTCAAACCGTCCGCCCAACGCGAAAAATGGCGTTGGGGGTGGCTTGGTATGTCGGTGAATTTTACTTTCCTGACAAGCAAGACACTCGGTCACCCAGCACTGCACATCTCGCACCAACGACGGCCAGAAGTAGCGGGATTTCACGAGTGTCACACTGGCTCTTTTGCCAGGGTGATCCGTGTTGTGCAGGCTGGTGAAAATGGCGCGTCTGTGAGACAGTGGCACATACGGACGCGGGTGGCCCTGTGACGTCTCGCAGTACAACATGTGGTCGCCGCTCACGGGAAAAGGCTTCAGAGAGTGCTGAGCGACACACATGTCCGGATCAGCGACCTGTGAAGCCGCCAGAGCCGGCAGATCCCACGCGTCCACGGCGATACTGCACGCTGCGCGCGATAGGCAGTCCGCGACGACATTATCTGCGCCCCTGATGAAGTGCAGGTCGGCCACGTATTCAGTGAGCACCGCGAGATGGCGCTGCTGGCGATCCAGCTTGGCGGGGCGACGACTGTAAAAAGCACCGACCAAAGGTTTGTGGTCGGTGAACTAGATGGTACGGCCGCCTTGTATCGTGTGCTTAAAGTGCATAACGGCCATGTATGCTGCCAGCAGCTCGCGGTCGAAAGCAGCGTACTGCTGCTGTGCGTGCGATAATTTCTTAGAAAAGAAACCGATCACGTGAGGCGTACCATCCACTACCTGGTGCAGAGCGGCGCCAGCAGCGTGCGCGGAACAATCTGTGACCAGGTGGTAGTCGGACGCAGTCGGATGGTGAGCTGCCAACAAACATGCGGTTGCCAGAGCTTGTTTCACTGCGTCGAATGCAGCTTCTCCTTCCTCGGACCACACAACCGCAGCATTCTTCTGGCATTTTCGCAACATTTCCGACAAAGGGTGCGATATCTCTGAAAAGTGCGGAACCATACGGCGATAAAACCCGGCCATGCCTAGAAATCTACGCAATCCCGCAGTATCCTTTGGCAGAGGAAATGCCTGAATGGCCTCAACTCTGTGCTTTGGCGGGCCGATGCCCTCACCACTGATGGTGTGCCCGAGGAAATCTATCGACGTCTTGAAAAATTCGCATTTGTTGGCGGCGATACGAAGTTTGTGCGAACTGAGGACGCGGAAAACATCGGTGAGGTCAGAAACATGTCGATCTGCAGACTCGGAAAAAATTATGATATCATCAAGATATACAAAAACACAGGACAAGTGGCGAAAGATGGAGTCCATGAACCTCTGGAAAGTGGCTCCACTGTTACGCAGACCAAGAGGCATAAACAGGTACTCAAATAGCCCAAACGGTGTTGTGACCGCCGTTTTTTCAATGTCGCTTGGTGCCATCGGAATATTATAAAAGGCGCGCACCAGATCAAGCTTACTGAACACCGTCTTGGCGTGTATGCGCGACGCCACCGCATGTATATGCGGCAGCGGGTAGCGGTCGGGGACTGTGATGCTATTGAGAGCGCGGTAGTCACCCGTCACACGCCACTCGCCCGGGCTTCGTTTCGGAACAAGATGGAGCGGTGAAGCCCACGGAGACTTCGACGGACGCACTATACCTTGTTCAAGCAGCTGGTCGAAGACTTGACGCGCTGCCGCTTCTCGCTGCGGGTTGAGGCGGCGTGGCGAAGCGAACGTTGGAGCAGAGCTGCCCGTATCGATGGTGTGCGAAACAGCTGATGTATTTGCTGTCGGTGGATGCTGAGACGGCGAGATGAGACACGGAAATTTCGACAGCAGCAGCTGCACACTCGGAGGAACATCAGCTGCATCGTTGACAACAACACCGCATGTGTTCACAGAAGAAACTGAGCATTGAACAGATAAATCTGTGCTCGAATCGCGAATGCTGCGCCGACGACAATCCACGATCAAGTCGAAATGGGCCAAAAAATCCTGGCCGAGGAGAGCTTGTGTTACGTCAGCGACGATAAAAGTCCAGTACAACTGACGACGGAGACAGCGTAGACCAACCTTCAAACGAACCTCGCCGTAAACTTGTATTGGTTGCCCACCTGCCGACCTGATGCTCACCGCGCTCGGTTCAACTGTAGCTGGTGACACGATTGTCGGGGGTATTACTGATACCGCCGCGCCCGTGTCCACGATGAACATATACGGCTTCTCATTTATGACGGCTGTGACTTGCAAGAGCGGCAGGCGAGTATTCACAGAGTTACACGCCTGCCTCACTAGTTTTCCGTCGGCTGACGAGCAGGTGAGGCAGTACGCGAGGACGGCTGCATTCGGACGTCACGGCTCTTCTTGGGCCAGCGGCACCAAGGCTTGCACGTACGAGCTTTGGGTCCGTAAAACAGGTGTGCTCTGCATACCTGCGGCTTCTGTCCGACGAAATACGGCTGGAGACCTAGACCGGTGCTCGGCGATGCGACCGGACTTCTGTTGAACGCATCGCGCACGCCAGCCGATGCGGAAACCCCAGCGGGGGCCGCCAGGCACGGTACAGTTGGTGTCGTTATGCCATACGATGTTGACGCGAGCAGGGGAACCAGTTCATCTGCCAATTTGGCCAATCCCGTCAATGACAATTCCTTGTGCGAAGCCAGAGCCGGTCCGATAGCTGATGGGAGGGCCTGTACAAACTTGTGTCGAACAAGGTCATCCGATACCCCCACATTGCGAGCAGTTGTTTGCAGCTCAGCCATATAAATTGATGGTTTTCCGGTCAGCGGCTGCTTCGATATGAGCTCTTCAAACAGCTCCGGTCTGGAGCGTTCATACAGCTGAGTGACTTCTTCTCTGATGGTACTGTAGCTGCGCGTATTCAGACAACTGGGTGGAAGTTGAGTGATTACGTCCGAGGAAGTGACGCCAGCACGTGATCGAAACGCGTACCGTCAACGGTGATATTTTGCAGCCTGAATTGCGCCTCCAAAATGTGAAACCAGCCTTCAGCAGACTTGGGCATAAATACAGGCACTTTTACGGCGACGCGGTTGACAGTGGCCTCAGGCTCGACATGGAATTTGTCGTCAAATGACATTGTGATTCGAAGAATGAGAACGACAAAGTGAAATGGCAACGGACCGACAAGGTGACGGAAATCAATGAAAATAACGAATAGGATGTGAAATAGACCCGACGAAATACTGGCAGAACAATGAAAACTAAGGAAAACAGGTTGAAATTGAAAAAAAATATGAAACCGGAAAATATAGACACGTGAAAAAAATATGAATGGCCAGAGGACGAATCAGGTGAGTGATTAATATTGAAATATGGAAAATGATAACGGAAAAAATGTACTCACGACTCACTCGGGGCACCACTTGTAGCGATTAGCTACAGAAAAACCAGCATTCACTAACTATTACGCACATATATTATGTCCGACACCAAAGCGTGACCAAGGCACAATTGAACAAAATGCTATGTGTGCAAGCGGCGTCTAACTACATACTGCTAGGTCATTGCTGACGTGGACCAATCAGGTGCCACGCCAGCGACAGGTCAGACGTGGACCAATCATAAAGCCGAGAGTGGCCCACACAGCACAAGAACATATTTAAATACGCACTAACATTAAATAATACAAAAGAAAACTAATAGTAATTACAATGAATATATAATATAACATTACATCAATTTATACTAAAACAACTCACAGTACTCAAAATACAAAACATAACAATGAACAGCGCAATTGTTGCATAACGCTTATATGCGTCGCAACCACTCCAAATTAAACAACGTCACCACAGATGCACTACAGTAGGTTTATTTAATTTTGCTTGGCCATCACCTGATTCTGGCCAAAATCTAACTGTTTTAAATATCGTCTATAAAACGTGAACTATATTATCAATGTGACTCGGAAAAATTATACAAACACACAATATAGCAGAACCGCCAGAAACGTCCACAATAACCCAACGGAAAACACAATCACCACGACCCGCCAAAAAGCCCCCTTCCTCGCCACTTTCGTCCCCGGTCCTCCACACCAACATTGCCAGTTCGTTCTCCATCATCTCCCCCTCGCGTTTGGGACCGTGCGTCACATCGTCTCGATTATGCGACGTGGCGATCGTTGAGCACTGGTCGGGTGGCGAGGTGCTGGGATTGGAGACGATACCGGCGCCTCAGCAGGCAGTGTGCTGCGTCCAGCTGCCTCGACTTCGTTGGTCGGTGTGTGCGACTGGTGTGCTGATGTTGCGGGATCTGTCGTGTCGGGGGCGGTGTGTGCGTAACTACGCCGAATATATCGGCGATTGCGACATAGCACACGACCGCTGGACATCCGGATCATGCAATGCCGATTTGGGTTGACGACAACAATGACACCGTATCGGGACCATCGTCGGGTGGTAAAGTCCTGTATCGCCACATGGCTGCCTTTCGCGAGCGTTTGGAATTCCCGAGCCGCACTATTGTACCGCTCCACGGTGCGCGGCGGCACTCTGTCGGCGGCGTCGGCTGCCGCCCCTCACTTTTGAGCGAAGACGCGTCGGTGAGCCGGCACGACATCTTGTACAGCGCAACCGAACACAACCTCTGCCGGCGACAGTCCGTTGGATGCCGGCGTGTTACGGTATTGCAGAATGCCGCGTGTCCACTTCTGCTGGAGCGAGCGCGTCCGGTGGCACCAGCAGTGAGCGATGAGTCGCTTCATAATCTTCACCGCTGCTTCCGCCTGCCTGTTGGACTGTGCGTAGCCCGGTGATGACGTGCGATGCTCCCCTCCCACTCACGGAGGAAACTCGCTGCCGACGTCAGCTGCGGTCCGCCATCGCTGTAGATCACATCCGGAACACCTGCAAAACAAAACAAAGACTGCATGATTTTTGTTAGTTTGCGGGCTGATGTTTCGAAGCCAAGCTCTGCGATAGTGGGCCACCTCGACAGCTGATTCACCACCACAACAAAATGGCGTCCGGTGTACTCGAAGAAGTCGGTTGAGACGACCTGAAACGGACGCTGCGGCTTCGCGTGTGCCCTATACGTGTCACGCTGCTGCGACGGAAGAGAGTGAAGGCGAGTGTGGGTGTGGTCCCAGCGAAACTTATTTCTTGAACTTATTTCTTTTTGAGAAGCGGACGCAGTAGTTGCAACAATGACGCAATCTCGTTGGAAAACGACGCTGTTTGGTTTGTCAGGCCAACAAACGAGCGGAGCTCTGAGATGTTGGTCGGCTTCGCAAACATCGCAATAGCGTCCGTGAGTGTTGTCTCTAGTCGATATCCGTTCTTGTCCAACACGTAGCCAACGAATTTCGCGTGTGTCTGTGCTACGCGGAATTTGCTACGGTTGAGTGATACACCAGCTTCCGAACATCGCTGCAGGAACTCTTTCACTTGGTCGATGTGCTCCTCCAGCGACTGATCATACAACACTAAGTCGTCCACCACACCTGCGAAACGTTGTAAGCCTGAGAAGCACTCCGTCATGCGTCGATTGTAGTGTTCCGATATGCTAGTGATTCCATATGGGGCGCGCACATTAGCGGCCGAATGGTGCCAAAAACGTCGTCAGATATTGACTATCTTGATTTAGCGGACACGGGTGATAGTCTTTTAGGGCGTCAAACGTCGAAAACCATCCTGCTTCGGCTTGCAGGATTGATGTCACAGCCTCCGCCGCCGTCTCATTGGTACCGTTCACGGACAACGTATCTGTTCAGATATGACAGGTCCACATAGTCGTATGCTGTTGTTGTTCTTTTTGGGCGACACCACGATTGACGCTCACCATTCTGCAGCCTCCGTAGTGGGTGCAATTGTCATTTTGCACTAGTGTCCAGCTCATTTTTCAATTTGTCGCGGAGGGCGCACTCGTCGTGGCGTTGTGACGCAGAACGGCCTTGCGTTGTTGTGCAAGACAATGCGAAATTTTTCGCCGGGCATCGACCTTATTTGTCCTTCGAAGACACGAGGGAACTCCTCGATTAGCCGTTGCGTCCACTTTTCGTCTGCGGCGGTGTCGCTCTGTGTCATTTTGCGTCGGGGTGGCGGGAGCGACGCTGTGTGCGGTGATTGGCGCGGCAGCCGCCGCGGTCTCTCTCGTTCATCTCGCACTTGGCAGACTTGCCGAGGATAATCCGTCGGGAGGAATCCGAAGTATCTCGAGGCAAACCACGACAGAACAAGTCCTTGCGCACCAGACAACACGTGGAACTGTACGCTGGTCGTGCAATCGCCGCAGGTCAACGATGCGCCAAAAACACATATCGGTACCACTGTAGACTGGTCCGCCAGCTTGGGGTGTCCTTGCGGTGATCTCAGCTCGTCGGATGTGGTGTTAAGCGCGTCCAAAGCGTCAACACCCGCCACGCAAATGTCATCGCCGGAGTCCGGAATTGCCATCATCTCCGCACAAGCGCGAGATGTACACACCGTTACTTTGACCTTCGGCGCCTGAGCAGCGCCCATAGTGGAAATTATGGATAACACTTGTGTCTTATTGCTACGTTGTCGGCATATCCTGGCGAAGTGTCCCCGTTTTTTTTCAATTATTGCACACTGTTTCTTGCTGGGCAGTCTTTGACGTCTGTGTGTCATGCTCCGCCACACCAAGAACATTTTTGTCTGTGTTTATTCGAGCCTGATGTACCCCCTTTAGTTACTCTTTTATCCCTGTTTAGTTACTCTGTTACCTAGTTACTCACCCCTTTAATCTTCCTCGCCACTTTCGTCCCCAGTCCTCCACACCAGCCTTGCCCGTTGGCTCTCCAATACTAACCAGCTGTCGAAACTTTTGCTTGTGTCTAACTGGCGGTGACCTAACCCATATTTCACGAGTCACCGCTCTGTGTGGTATACGCGGCTTAATTTTATCATTACTTCTGTTATTACTGTTGCTATACTTGCTATATTGCTACAAAATTTATCAAGAAGGTAAAATGGGATGAGCGCGTACGCTATAAATTGCATGGTTGTAATCTCTATTCATTTTGATCATTAAGAGATAAAATGAGAAAATGCACTAGCATTAGAAAATATAGGCACACACTGTATGAATTAAACCAGGTGAGACGGATTAATTTGTTCAAAATATGAAGTAGAAATAAATGTATTAAGTGAAATTAGCATGCATCAAATGGTAAATGTATGAAATAGAAAGACGTCTACTAAATGACATGGACATAAAATTGTATAGTTAATATAAACAGAAGTGTAGTATTTTCAAAGAGTCCAACATGATTCCTCAACCTTCAACAACCTTCGAGATTCCTGCCATGACCCGCTTGGGCCGATATTTTATAGTTGTAGCCATAGTCCAATTGTTTGGAAACCACTGGTCTATTGCGTTATATATGTCTGTTGGTGTGAAGGTTCAATATTGCATTACATACGTCCAGTTTTTTGCATCATTTAATGCGTCTTTTTTATAAAAAACAAATCATTTTAATGTCAAGTCAATTGGATAAAATTATTGAGAAGTCTTAACACTTATTTCAATTAGTTTGTATATTTTCAATAATTTCTTTTTATTAGATTCTCTTGTGTACAGCTTGTCTGCTTCAATCCAATTTTGGCTGTTTCTGTGTGTGTGTGTGTGTGTGTGTGTGTGTGTGTGTGTTTTGTCCGTTCTTGTCGACTGTAATTCGTTTTTGTGGACTTTTTGCGCTCGTTTTCCATACGAATGCGTAAGATTGATCGTGCATGCTTGTGTGCGTGTGCATGTGTGTGTGTGTGTGTGTGTGTGTGTGTGTGTGTGTGTGTGTGTGAGCTGTCAAAACTCCATTAGTTGCCTTTCGTTTTGGGCCTTTGTGTGTGTGCGCGCGTCTGTATGTGTGTTTGTGCGTGTGAAAAGAGTGTTTCTCGTATTTGAGTACTCGCTGCTTTTTTCAACGACTGCCTTTTACATTCAACTTCAGCCTAACACTCAAACACACACACACACACATATATATATATATATATATATATATATATATATATACATACACACGCAGAATTTTCTCACAGTGCGCCCAGTCGCGAGGCAGGCGTAATCGCACATACGGCGCATTAGTAGCTGCAATCTCACGCAATACTAGGCCGTATGTACATTATGTACAGTGCGCCAGTTGAGTGTGAGTTATGTTCTGTTGCATGGTGTGTGTGTGATGGTGCTGAATTGCAATATGAACGGGCGCCATTGATGGTATCATTCCATCTTTTTTGATGATGCACAAGTGCAAGATGATGGCCGCCTCTCAACCTGGCCAGATGCATCTTGTCTTATTTTGTGAGTGTGTTCTCTAGTGTGTGTGTGTGTGAGTGTGAGTGTGACGGTGTTTGAGCGTGTTGATTCTACATTGTTGTTGTTGTTGTACAGGAGACAGTGCAGTTGCTGGTCAAAATTCTGCGCAGCGCCGGCGTTCGCAAGGTGCCCGTGTTGGTGCGCTGTTCCGACGATGTGGTCATGTCGGCCACCAACTTTGTGTCCGAGAGGTGCTACAATCACCACCACCATAACTCTTCTCTATTTGTGTGTGTGTGTGTGTGTGTGCGTGTCTTTCACAAACACACACACACAGTTATAAAGAGATTAAAAAAATTGCTTCCTAAATCCGTAGTATACCTTGCTGCTTGTTGTGTGGACAAGTGGATAATGATAATGTGCGCTGTTACTGATACTGTATCGCACTGGCATAGTATACACTTACTACTGCTACTACTACTCACTACAGATACTACTACTTATCACTTACTACAACCACGGATACTTACAACGGCAACAGACACTTACTAATACTAATATAACTTTTACTTAATACTTGCTTACTACTACTGGGTGACCCAAAAAACAGGCCCCACTTCTAATTAGGCCTCGTTTCTTAGTGTTTGGTCCGAATGAAATGAAACTTTGGTCATAACTAGTTTATTATATACAAAACATCACATCAAAACACTGGAGTATTTGGTCTTTTTTCTCCCTTCTACAGCATGTGTTCTAGATGACAGTGTTATGTGTTGTTTCGTGTTTTATTGTTATTTTGTTGGCAAATATATTCTAAACAAACAAACAAAAACAACACGCATGCACACATTTAATAAGCCTATTGCAAGTATACTGTACACAGCAATTTCGCCTCTTATATTATGTGTGTGTGTGTGTGTGTCAGACTGTGTCCCATATTTCAGGTGTCGAACGTTCGCGGAGACAACCTCGACTTGTTGAAGATGTTCCTCAACCTGTTGTCCACTCGTGTGCTCGGCAAATGCGACGAGCCGGCGCTGTTTCAGATCGACGACACTTACTCAGTGCCGGTCAGTCAGGACTCTGCACACACTCACACTCACACACACACACACACACATTGACACGCAAACATACACTGACACACATACGTACTGACATACACACACACTCACTCACTGACACACACTCACACACTCACTGACATACACACTCACACACATTCACTGGCACACGCATTGACACGCACACACTCACACACACACACCCACTTAAACACATTGACACGCAAACATACACTGATACACATACGCACTGACACAAACGCTCACATTTACACACATACTCGCTCTCTCTCTCTCTCACACACATACACAGAGAGAGAGAGAGAGAGAAATTCACACACTCGGTGACCAGGCACACAAGTACACGCATACGCGTACTCGCATGTTTATACGAATACGCACAAATATAAATATACACATATATATACATATACACATATATACATGATATATATATATATATATATATATATATATATATATATATATATATATATATATATATATATCGGCGTCGTCACACTTGTGCTGCGGCAATGGCACACCCAGTCAGCTCATACCGTGGGGCTCTCTGAGTCGGTAAAATGCCGTTTTCTTCAACTTGCACGTTCATGGCTGGTCTCAAGTTGGTGATATAAATTGCTTCAAACTGTTTCAAACGCTGTATGTCACGTTCTTGGTCAATGATCTCTGTGCTTTTACTATCTGCTCACTATTGATCTTTTGCTTGTGCACCGAGATGTTGTGCTTTTGGATTGCACCATTGCTGAGGTGGCACGTCAGCCGTCGCGACAGAGTTTTGGTCGTCATACCGATGTATGAATGAGGCCCACACTCTTCATTTGGACAGGTGTATCGGTATACGACATGGTGTTGTGGTGACGTTGTTTAATTTGGAGTGGTTGCGACGCATATAAGCGTTATGCGACAATTGCGCTGTTCATTGTTATGTTTTGTGTTTTGAGTACTGTGAGTTGTTTTAGTATAAATTGGTGTAATGTTATATTATATATTTATTGTAATTATTATTAGTTTTCTTTTGTATTATTTAATGTTATTGCGTATTTAAATATGTTATTGTGCTGTGTGGGCCACTCTCGGCTTTATGATTGGTCCACGTCTGACCTGTCGCTGGCGTGGCACCTGATTGGTCCACGTCAGCAATGACCTAGGAGTATGTAGTTAGACGCCGCTTGCACACATAGCATTTGTTCAATTGTTCCTTGGTCACGCTTTGGTGTCGTACACATAATATTTGCGCGTACTAGTTTGCGAGAATTGGTTTTTCTGTAGCTAATGGCTACAAGTGGTGCCCCGAGTGAGTCGTGAGTACATTTTTTCAGTTATCATTCTCCATATTTCAATATTAATCACTCACCTGATTCGTCCTCTGGCCATTCATTTTTTTCACGTGTCTATATTTTCCGGTTTCATATATCTTTTTTCCAATTTCAACCTGTTTTCCTTAGTTTTCATTGTTCTGCCAGTATTTCGTCGGGTCTATTTCACATCCTATTCGTTATTTTAATTGATTTCCGTTTTCTATTGTCGGTCCGTTGCCATTTCACTGTCGTTCTCATTCTTCGAATCACAATGTCATTTGACGACAAATTCCATGTCGAGCCTGAGGCCACTGTCAACCGCGTCGCCGTAAAAGTGCCTGTATTTATGCCCAAGTCTGCTGAAGGCTGGTTTCACATTTTGGAGGCGCAATTCAGGCTGCAAAATATCACCGTTGACGGGACGCGTTTCGATCACGTGCTGGCGTCACTTCCTCCGGACGTCATAACTCAACTTCCACCCAGTTGTCTGAATACGCGCAGCTACAGTACCATCAGGGAAGAAGTCACTCAGCTGTATGAACGCTCCAGACCGGAGTTGTTTGAAGAGCTCATATCGAAGCAGCCGCTGACCGGAAAACCATCAATTTATATGGCTGAGCTGCAAACAACTGCTCGCAATGTGGGGGTATCGGATGACCTTGTTCGACACAAGTTTGTACAGGCCCTCCCATCAGCTATCGGACCGGGTCTGGCTTCGCACAAGGAATTGTCATTGACGGGATTGGCCAAATTG
Source organism: Sacculina carcini (assembly GCA_916048095.2). NCBI lineage: Eukaryota > Metazoa > Arthropoda > Thecostraca > Sacculinidae > Sacculina > Sacculina carcini. Next base: position 4,215,009 of record OU696584.1, read on the forward strand.
GCAGATGAACTGGTTCCCCTGCTCGCGTCAACATCGTATGGCATAACGACACCAACTGTACCGTGCCTGGCGGCCCCCGCTGGGGTTTCCGCATCGGCTGGCGTGCGCGATGCGTTCAACAGAAGTCCGGTCGCATCGCCGAGCACCGGTCTAGGTCTCCAGCCGTATTTCGTCGGACAGAAGCCGCAGGTATGCAGAGCACACCTGTTTTACGGACCCAAAGCTCGTACGTGCAAGCCTTGGTGCCGCTGGCCCAAGAAGAGCCGTGACGTCCGAATGCAGCCGTCCTCGCGTACTGCCTCACCTGCTCGTCAGCCGACGGAAAACTAGTGAGGCAGGCGTGTAACTCTGTGAATACTCGCCTGCCGCTCTTGCAAGTCACAGCCGTCATAAATGAGAAGTTGTATATGTTCATCGTGGACACGGGCGCGGCGGTATCAGTAATACCCCCGACAATCGTGTCACCAGCTACAGTTGAACCGAGCGCGGTGAGCATCAGGTCGGCAGGTGGGCAACCAATACAAGTTTACGGCGAGGTTCGTTTGAAGGTTGGTCTACGCTGTCTCCGTCGTCAGTTGTACTGGACTTTTATCGTCGCTGACGTCACGCAAGCTCTCCTCGGCCAGGATTTGTTGGCCCATTTCGACTTGATCGTGGATTGTCGTCGGCGCAGCATTCGCGATTCGAGCACAGATTTATCTGTTCAATGCACAGTTTCTTCTGTGAACACATGCGGTGTTGTTGTCAACGATGCAGCTGATGTGCCTCCGAGTGTGCAGCTGCTGCTGTCGAAATTTCCGTGTCTCATCTCGCCGTCTCAGCATCCACCGACAGCAAATACATCAGCTGTTTCGCACACCATCGATACGGGCAGCTCTGCACCAACGTTCGCTTCGCCACGCCGCCTCAACCCGCAGCGAGAAGCGGCAGCGCGTCAAGTCTTCGACCAGCTCCTTGAACAAGGTATAGTGCGTCCGTCGAAGTCTCCGTGGGCTTCACCGCTCCATCTTGTTCCGAAACGAAGCCCGGGCGAGTGGCGTGTGACGGGTGACTACCGCGCTCTCAATAGCATCACAGTCCCCGACCGCTACCCGCTGCCGCATATACATGCGGTGGCGTCGCGCATACACGCCAAGACGGTGTTCAGTAAGCTTGATCTGGTGCGCGCCTTTTATAATATTCCGATGGCACCAAGCGACATTTAAAAAACGGCGGTCACAACACCGTTTGGGCTATTTGAGTACATGTTTATGCCTCTTGGTCTGCGTAACAGTGGAGCCACTTTCCAGAGGTTCATGGACTCCATCTTTCGCCACTTGTCCTGTGTTTTTGTATATCTTGATGATATCATAATTTTTTCCGAGTCTGCAAATCGACATGTTTCTGATCTCACCGATGTTTTCCGCGTCCTCAGTTCGCACAAACTTCGTATCGCCGCCAACAAATGCGAATTTTTCAAGACGTCGATAGATTTCCTCGGGCACACCATCAGTGGTGAGGGCATCGGCCCGCCGAAGCACAGAGTTGAGGCCATTCAGGCATTTCCTCTGCCAAAGGACACTGCGGGATTGCGTAGATTTCTAGGCATGGCCGGGTTTTATCGCCGTATGGTCCCGCACTTTTCAGAGATATCGCACCCTTTGTCGGAAATGTTACGAAAATGCCAGAAGAATGCTGCGGTTGTGTGGTCCGAGGAAGGAGAAGCTGCATTCGACGCAGTGAAACAAGCTCTGGCAACCGCATGTTTGTTGGCAGCTCACCATCCGACTGCGTCCGACTACCACCTGGTCACAGATTGTTCCGCGCACGCTGCTGGCGCCGCTCTGCACCAGGTAGTGGATGGTACGCCTCACGTGATCGGTTTCTTTTCTAAGAAATCATCGCACGCACAGCAGCAGTACGCTGCTTTCGACCGTGAGCTGCTGGCAGCATACATGGCCGTTATGCACTTTAAGCACACGATACAAGGCGACCGTACCATCTTGTTCACCGACCACAAACCTTTGGTCGGTGCTTTTTACAGTCGTCGCCCCGCCAAGCTGGATCGCCAGCAGCGCTATCTCGCGGTGCTCACTGAATACGTGGCCGACCTGCACTTCATCAGGGGCGCAGATAATGTCGTCGCGGACTGCCTATCGCGCGCAGCGTGCAGTATCGCCGTGGACGCGTGGGATCTGCCGGCTCTGGCGGCTTCACAGGCCGCTGATCCGGACATGTGTGTCGCTCAGCACTCTCTGAAGCCTTTTCCCGTGAGCGGCGACCACATGTTGTACTGCGAGACGTCACAGGGCCACCCGCGTCCGTGCCACTGTCACACAGACGCGCAATTTTCACCAGCCTGCACAACACGGCTCACCCTGGCAAAAGAGTCAGTGTGACACTCGTGAAATCCCGCTATTTCTGGCCGTCGTTGGTGCGAGATGTGCAGTGCTGGGTGACCGAGTGTCTTGCTTGTCAGGAAAGTAAAATTCACCGACATACCAAGCCACCCCCAACGCCATTTGTCGCGTCGGGCGGACGGTTTGAAACCGTTCACATCGACATCGTGGGCCCGCTGCCTCCGCAGGTTATGCGCGGCCACCCGTTTTCCAACGCTTTCCGCTATCTGTTGACGTGTGTTGACCGCGCTACACGCTGGGTCGAGGCCGTACCGCTGGTTGACTGCACCACAGAAACGATTACAAGGGCTTTCGTTAATTCGTGGGTCTCACGTTTCGGCGTACCGCTTTTTGTCGTAACCGACCGCGGTCCGCAATTTGAGTCTGACCTCTTCAGAGAGCTCTCCAATACCATCGGCTTTCACAGATTGCGCACGACGGCTTACCATCCACAGAGCAATGGTTTTATCGAGCGCCAACATCGGGTACTCAAGGCATCTATCCGAGCGCGACGTCAAGAATGGCTCGATTCACTGCCAATCGTACTCATGGGCATGCGGATGCTTCCGTCGTGCCATGGTTTGTCTCCCTTCAGCGCGGTGACCGGCACTGAGTTGATGTGCCCGCGAATCGCTCTCGACGACGCCGACTCTGCAGACAACCAACGTGGTTTTGTTCGAGAGCTGGCGATAAGGATGTCGGAGATGGATTTCCGATCAATGTCTGCTGGTACAAGGCATGGGCAATCGCAGGAGTACGTTCCATCCCAACTGGAGCACTGTTCACACGTGTGGATCCGTGTGGACCGGGTGCGGCATTCGCTGGAGGCTCCGTACAGCGGGCCATATCGTGTGGTGCATCGTGGCCCGGCAGTGTTTACTGTCGAGCTGCCATCATGATCGACCGAGACCGTCTCTGTCGCCCGGCTGAAGCCGGCCGTCCTACCGATAAGGTCACACCATGTAGCACCACATCACGCTGACACTGCTGACGCCACGCCCAAGACTCAGGCGCCGGCTGACGTCTCACCTCAGTCAGAAGAACCGAGCAGGCATCACGATACTCGCGTGAAGACGCGCAGCGGTCGAACTGTTCGTTTTCGGCGAGAACCACAGTTTTTCTATTTTTGATTATATTGTTGTTGAGATGTTTGCATACGATTGTTGTTAGGTGAACATTTTGTATGCTCATGTTACGCCCACGTGTACACGGAGAGGCATGTTTATTCATGATTGTGCGTGTGTATATCTCTTATTTATAGATGTGTACGCATACGTTGGTTTACGCGTGTGTGTGCACATTATTGTATGCGTACAACTGTTGTGTGCGTACTAACGTGTTTGCATTTGTTACATTGTACCTGTTTTTGCGAGTATATAGTGAACTTGTCTTATGTTATTGTTGTGTGCGTACATGACATTTCCTGGCTGGTGTACGTACGGATCATAGATGTACGGACTTGTGTGCTTATTTCTAGTGTTATGCATTTCATGTGTTGATACCAGCTGTTCTTACGTTCAGTTTTTGTACGTGAACTTCATGTTTCTTCACTCTTTGTTCATTGTTACCCGAGAATTCTAGTTCCGGGATTCCTCGTGTCGGTAGTTGCATTCAACTTATCGTTCGTTATAGTTTTTTACACAAGTATATATTTTTTCCAGGACCGTTTACATGTTCGTCCTACTATTCACAACTTTGTCCATGTTTCTTCCGTATCCTGGTTTGAAATGCTCCGCATCAATGGTTTGAAATGTTCCGTCGAACCGCATTACATCATCATTGTTTTCGTTCACCGTTTTTCACTTTTCGTTCCGCTCTAGATTTGTATCCTGTTTTTTTTGCTGGTAGCTCCGCTTCTGGGGGAGGGAGTCGTGTGGTGACGTTGTTTAATTTGGAGTGGTTGCGACGCATATAAGCGTTATGCGACAATTGCGCTGTTCATTGTTATGTTTTGTGTTTTGAGTACTGTGAGTTGTTTTAGTATAAATTGGTGTAATGTTATATTATATATTTATTGTAATTACTATTAGTTTTCTTTTGTATTATTTAATGTTAGTGCGTATTTAAATATGCTCTTGTGCTGTGTGGGCCACTCTCGGCTTTATGATTGGTCCACGTCTGACCTGTCGCTGGCGTGGCACCTGATTGGTCCACGTCAGCAATGACCTAGGAGTATGTAGTTAGACGCCGCTTGCACACATAGCATTTGTTCAATTGCTCCTTGGTCACGCTTTGGTGTCGTACACATAATATATGCGCGTACTAGCTTGCGAGAATTGGTTTTTCTGTAGCTAATGGCTACAGTGCTGCTGCAACTTGCTGGGCTTCTCCATCATGCGACTGTTTTTCATAATAACATTGGCTGTTTTCCGCGACTGGTAATAAATTTTCAATTTGACCTTTTTTGTGTCGCTGGTGGCCTTCACGTTTTTCTCGACAATTTCTCGCATGACTCTTTCATCCACTCGATATGCAAAGCTCATGATGTTTTATAGTACATACATATCGCTTGTGTATCTTCATTTTCGGGCACATTGCGGATGAATTGTTTGTTGAGCGTTTCCTTTATGACTTTGGACACATCTTCACTTGAGTAGCCGTTGTTCACGAGTACCTGTGTCAAGCGCTCAAGCTCGCGATGTGTTGACTCCCAGTCTGAGCAGTGGGTGATTGCACGACGAACGTAGGCGCTGATGGTGGAGCGTTTGTATTTGTTCGGGCACTCGCTTGCAGCATTGAGGCACAGTCCTTCATTCGTCGGCTTCGTGTACACACACGTTTTCATCTTTCTTCCTTTGAGCTGCATGAGGACGTCTAGGGATGACAGTTGTCTGTTTTGTGCATGTTCGCTGGTGTATCTCAGGCCGGTTTTGTCTTCGAATGCCTTTTTGATTGTGGTCACTTCGTCATTTGATTTGACGCACAGAAACATGTCGTCAAAATAACGGCAATATACAAGTTGTTTGTGCAGTTTCATGATGTTGTTTGTTTTGATGTTGTTGTTGATGATTGTTTCTGCGTTGCCCATGAAGAAATTTGCAAACAAAACACCTAGCGGACTGCCCATTTCAATGCCGTCGATCTGTTGATACAGCTGTCCACTGGGGCAGATGAAGGGCGCTTCCTTGGAGCATATTGCAATCAACGCACACAGTACCTGTTCGGGCACTTCTAATGGTTTTGTGTCGCTACATCTGTGGACACGGTCCATGATGATGTCAATGGTTCTGTATATATATATATATATATATATATATATATATATATATATATATATATATATATCTATATATATAAAAGAGATCCTCTGTCTGTCTGTCTGTGTGTTTATCTGTCCCACCCTCCTTGGTCACATTTTCAGCAAGCTGCTACTCGGTAACCACTTAATGTACCCGCCAACAATTTATACCATTACGCTGGAAATTTTCTTGTCTACACGATAGGATAAATTTAAAATTTTAAAAATGAAACCAAAAAAAGTTATCGCGGTGAAAATACAAAATGAACCCTGAAAAATGCGAAAATTTTGGTCAATATTCCTACATCTACTCCTCATAAACCAGAAATGGTACAGCCAAACAGATTATACCACTGTGTAGAGAATATTCTGTTCTACGCGATAGGTTATAATTAATATCCAAAAATTAAATATAAAATATGTAAAAATGACAAAATTTCAGTCTACATTCAAAATTATATTTAAGCTCGACGCGTCCGATTTTTTGTACTTTTTTCTCTATTTCTCAGCAACTAAACATCACACATCTAAATAAATATTACCATCATGCTGGAAATTTTGTTTTCTACAGCACGGTATAAATTTTAATTTTCCAGAGCGTATTAAGAAAAAGTTACGGCGGTGTGAAGTCAAAATGACAAAGTCAAAAAGGCACTGAAAAACGCGAATATTTTGGTCAATATTCCGCTATCTATTCCTCTTAAACCAGCAGAGTTACAGTTATAAAAATTATACTATTGTGTAGAAAATTTTGTGTTCTACAAGAAACGCTATAATTTATACCCACAAATGATACAAAAAACGTGTAAAATTGGAAAAATTCTCAAATACATCCAAAATTACACTTGAACACCGTGCGACTAAAATTAATTCATTTTTCTACCTATTTCTGAAGAACTATTTGTTACACATAAAAATAAATTATACCATTGTGCTGGAAAGTTTGTTTTCTACAATACGGTATAATTCTTAATTTTCCAAAGTGTATCTGAAGGAAGTTACGGCGGTGTAAAGTCAAATGGACATATTGCCAATTTGACAGCTATTATGCGCACTTGCGATTACACAGGAATATACTACTGTGTAGAGAATTTTGTGTTCTACAAGAAAATGTATAATTTATACCCACAAATGATACAAAAAACGTGTAAAATTGGCAAAATTCTCAAATACATCCAAAATTACACTTGAACACCGGGTGACTAAAATTAATTCATTTTTCTACCCATTTCTCAGGAACTGTTTGTCATACATTAAAATTAATTATACCATCGTGCTAGAAATTTTGTTTTCTACAATACGGTAAAATTCTTAATTTTCCAAAGTGTATCTGAAGGAAGTGACGGCGGTGTAAAGTCAAAAGCACATATTACCAATTTGACAGCTATTATGCGCACTTGCGATTACACAGGAATATACACCGATTAAATTTCACTGAAGCCCAATCACAATTAAGAATGCATCATATTAGCTCCAAGCATGGATGGTGTGGTTTTATTGGGTACAGTTTAATTAATGCTACACTATACTGAATATAAAGGCTTTATTGTCCTCAATAACGTTCCGCACGACGGGCGGGTAAAATGCTACTGGGAACAAAGTAAACTACTGAATTTTACTGTATAATTTAATTGGTTTAATTTCAAGCTGCATAAGCTTAAGCTGCATAAGGATATGGGTTGTAATATCATGCAATGCCAACTATATGAATATGCTGTTTTAGCGGACGCATAAATCTGGAATTATAGAGATGACAGAAAGTTTCATTGTTTTGATAGTGTTACACTTCTGAATTACTACACACGAAGGACGGGTGTGAATTTGAGCAGTGTTGAGGGAAAAACATCGTCAATAATTAAAACAAGAATTTACAAATTTGACTTTTTCTGTTGGTCGTTTTTCATCCATTTTCTTTGTGTTTGTTTCGTGTTTGAGTTCTGAATTATTCCGCACGACGGGCAGCTTTAAATAAGAGGTGGGTTGTGGAAAAACATGTTTTCTAAATTGAAACATAAATTTCACATTTCGACTTTTATATTGGCTAAAACTTTCCTATGGCTTTGTTTTTCTTTTTCAATTTTCACTAATTTTTTATGAATTGAATATTAATTATATTTTATGAACTGTTCCGCACGACGGGCGGGCTTAAATGTATCTATAAAGAGTGGGTTTAAATGATAGCGAGGTATATGATATTTTGCTAGCAGTAAATATTCTAGCGATAAAATTAGAATAGCTCTTAAGCAAATGATTTTGGAGAATGATGTGAACCTTTAAATATATTTTGCGATCTGATGATATATGTATCAAGAATAATACGTAGCAGAATATAGATTGCATAATATAATATCGGCTGTAATATCAAGGGCTGTAATATCGGTGTAATCCAAAAAATAACAACTGTAGGAATATGATGCATTAGTGGAAGCATTAACCGGGAATCATGAGATAATATGATAATGGTGTATAATTATATCGCATTATGCAACAAATGTGAATTTAGCTGCCTTACAGTTTGGTCCCGATACTATATTGGCGGGTTGAGTATTGGGATAAGTATTGGCGGGATAAGTATTGGTGGGCCGCGTGTTTGGAACCCCTGGGGTAGATAATCTCAGTCTTCTGATTACAAATTATGATCGCATCAGTATATTTTGTGATCACAAACTAATAAGTTAAATCACCTCAGACTAGGCTGAGAGCGGTCAAGATTGGATGATTTGGTTGGGTTGGGTAGGTTTGACTCAGGTTATATTGGGTTTTAATGATAAAAGTGTTAAAAGTGTTTTTAGTTCATTTTTTCAAATGGTTCATGATTTGCTTGATTGTATGAATTGCTCCGCACAACGGGCGGGTATTAATGCCATATATATACATAAAGAAGAAATTATCTGTCTGTCTGTGTATGTATGCTTGAATATGAGGTGACATAATTGCGCGGGTTCAATGGTATAGATCAGGGGCTTAATTGTTCCGCACGACGGGCGGGTAAAATGCTACTGGGAACAAAGTAAACTACTGAATTATTGTACCATATAGAACCATTAAATAAAAAACCATTATTATATAATAAAGAACCATTTAAATATTAGTTAGTTAGTTGTCATTAGTTGGTTTATATATAAAGAACCATTGGTGTTGGGGCTTAATTGTTCCGCACGACGGGCGGGTTTAAATATGAGGCTGTTCGAGGGAAAATGTTAAATGTTTTGCTTTTTAATTTGTATTCAGTTTATTTTATGGATTGAATATGCATTTTATTTTATGGATTGAATATGCATTTTATTTTATAAATTGTTCAGCACGACAGGGGGGTTTAAATATGAGACGGGCTGAAGGAAAATATGTTGTCAAAAAATATAATTGAATTTAGACTTTTCAATTGAGTAAGATTTTAATGAGTATATCTGTTTTATTTTTTAATTTGCAATATGTTTATGAATTAAATATGAATTTCATTTTATGAATTGCTCCGCACAACTGGCGGGTTTCAATGCTAGACGGTGATATTAAGTTATTAAAATATTTTGGAAACATTATGATGAAAAAGTGTAGTCATTTTTCATTGTTTCGTGTCTGAGTTCTGAATTATTCAGCACGACGGGCATGTATAAATATGAGGCGGTTTAGGCAAACTATTTTGTGAAAATAAATATGAAAATATAGAAATTTAGACTTTATATGGGTTTACTCCATTCATTTTTAATTCATATTCCTTTTATCTTATGAATTGAATACAAATTTAATAGTATGAACTGTTTCGCACGACGGGCGGGTTTACATGCTAGGATTTTCATTGTTTGTTACGTGTTTGTGTTCTGAATTATTCCGCACAATGGGTTGGTTTATATATGAGGCGGGTTGAGGGAAAATATTATGTCAAAATAAAAATAAAAATATTCACACTTGGACTTTTCTATTGAGTAAGACACTTATGAGTTTTCATTTTCTTTTTTAATTTGGAATATTTTTTATGAATATTAATTCCATTTTATGAATTCCTCCGCACAACGGGCGGGTTTTAATGCTAGTATATATATATATATATATATATATATATATATATATATATATATATATATGTAAGTATGTATATTATATATGTATACACATATATTAGCTTACGTACAGGCTGCATCGGACCACTTGTGTGTATGTTTTTTCTGTTTTGTTCTTTTGCGTGTGTTTATTGTGTTGTCAATCTGAGTGTATGTGCTTGCAGGTCTGCTGTTTTCCCCTCAATATGTATGTGTGTGTATTTTTGTGTATGTCAACGGGAATGTCTGTTTGTGTTTGTGCGTGTGTGTTTGTGTGTGAGCTTTTTAGACCTTCGGGTGAAAATCGCGATATAAATGTATTAACGTAATTTAATGTAATGTGTGTATGAGCCAGGGAGTGGGCACGGTGGTGTCTGGCACGACATTATCAGGCACAATCACGGCCGGAGACTCGCTGCTGCTGGGTCCCGACCTGGTGGGCCAGTTCGTCCCGGTGGCCGTGCGCTCGGTGCACAGAAAACGCCTGCCCGTCGCACAAGTGCGCGCTGGACAAACGGCCAGCTTCGCGCTGAAAAAAGTGCGTGTGCTTACACACAAACACACATACATATATACACAGAGTGCATTGTAAGCATACTTGTTATGACTGGTAGTTGTCTGGTTCTTGCTAACATAATATTGCTATTATCGTAAGAGGTTGTTCAAAGGTGTTTTTGTGTGGTCTACTTGCTGGGTTTCTCGGTTAAAAATTCGAGGATGTTATAAAGGGGACTCAACCTATACTATACTAAACTATTCCATACTAAACTATAATTTACTATACTAAACTGTACTTTTTCCATGTGTTGAGCACATCTGTGTGTGTATGTTTGTGCGTGGCTGCAGGTGAAGCGGTCCAACATAAGGAAGGGAATGGTGATGGCGGCCGAGTGTTTGAAGCCGCAGGCGTGTTGGGAGTTTGAGGGCGAGATTCTTGTGCTGCACCATCCCACCACAATCTCGGCCAGGTATCAGGCCATGGGTGAGTACGATGTAGCACTGATATTAAGGTCTCTGAAGGTGGTGATTGGTGGTCTAGTGGTAGAGCACACTGCCTCTGCACGGATGGCTGCGGGTTCGGAACCGCTTGGTGGGTGTTTTTCCGATATATCATTGGACACATTGGACAATATTTCTAGTTGGTAAATTCACACGTTATTCGTTGATGTAACCTAGATGAAATGCATTATCCACTTAATCATCGCACACATTTGATCTATGATAATTATGCTAGGTTTGTGTCTCTACCGTGATATTCATCCTTGACTACGTCCTCTGTTGTGTTTTGTCCTACTGGCGGCGTGGCATATATATGTGTGTGTGTGTGTGTGTGTGTGTGTGTGTGTGTGCGTGTATGTCAGTGCACGTGGGCAGTGTGCGACAGACGGCGTGCATAGTGAGCATGTCGCAGGAGAATTTGAGAACCGGCGACAAGGCGGCCGTGCATTTTCGCTTCATCAAACATCCCGAGTATATCAAACCGGGACAGCGAATGGTCAGTGCCTCATACACACAAACACACACACACACACACACACACACACACACACACACACACGCACACACACACATATCAACACGGACGCGCACATATCAACTGCGACAAACACAAACAGTAGTAGATTTATCTCGTCTGTCATTGTCAACCTGCTGTCATGTTAATGTTAGAAATGTGTTAATTTGTTTGGTTGGCAATACATATTTGAATTTGAACTTGAACACACAAATATATACACGCACGCACATATTTATGTGTATACATACATATACAGTATTCTACTATTTGTTTTGTCTGTCATTTAAGTGGTGATTTTTTGTCTTCAATTATTTACTCAGTGTCGTTGATGTTTTTGTCAAACGTTGGGTAGTTTGTTTCATTGGCGTGACGCTATACTTTCAGTGGCGATTTCACGCTATACTTTCGTTTCTGCATTGAATCAAAGACACTTGGATTCATATGACCGTGTGCATGCAATTGCTTGATGTGTGTGTGTATGTGTGTGTGTGTGTGTGTGTTTCGGTGGTCGGTGGTATTTGTGGGGGGCGGGGGGTAGGTTTTCCGCGAGGGTCGCACCAAGGCGGTGGGTAATGTTACCCGACTGTTACCCCGCAACACGAACAACACAACCCATTATATCAACCGTCACAAGAACAACAAAGTGAGTGCACATACACACACACACGGTGGAATAGTTTAATATTACAAGGGTGACTAGGAGTCATGTCAAAATTCAGCAACATTTTTTGAACCGCATATCGTTGTGTTGTATTGTTGTTTACGATTTTATGTATTGAAAAGATGACAACGCTGCAATTAATACAAAATACACACACACAAACGGAGAGAGAGAGAGAGAGAGAGACTCGAGTAGCTGATCAATACGTAAACTGATGATAGAAAATTTTACTGAAAACTTGCGAAATCATAACATTTGTTGAGGGGATGTGTGTACTCCCTGGAAATCGACTTTGTACTCGGACTTGAACGAGGACTTGATCGACACTGCACTGGAACAGAAAAGTGGCCACGATAGATATACTGAGTGTTGTTGGAGCTATACCGAGACTGGCTTGAATTATGTCGAGTCTAGTTAAACTTGAAGCGAGTCGTTTTTGTTTGACTGAGTCTCATTCAAACCATAGAGAGTCTGGTTTTAATCCCACTCAACATAAATTTAGCTATACCGGGTCCAGTTTTATTATAACCAAACGATTTTATATATTGAAAGAAGGTTGGATAAATTTTGCTTTTTTCATTAGTTTATATTATTTGCATAGCTTTATATAATTTCATCAATCCAAAGCAGAGCCGTTGCGAGGACTTATGAGCCACCCCCCCCCCCCCCCCCCGAAGGCAACACTTGGGGCCCCCCGAAGGCAACACTTGGGGCCCCCCCGAAGGCAACACTTGGGGCCCCCCGAAGACAACACTTGGGGCCTCCATTATAAATACCATCAAATAATGAATATATTTATTATAGATAATCACATAATACAAGCTCAGGTGAAAACATCTGAGCAAAAAGGTAAAGGCTATACATAATATGATAAATTTTAATGTCATACGTGAAGCAACGGGGCCCCTCAACACTCGGGGGCTCCCCCCGGCCGGGGGGTACGGGGGGCGGTTGCTACGGCTCTGATCCAAAGTTTATTTAGTTTGTTTTCCTGCATTGTAGTCAAGAATTTAATCAAATGTATTATTTAGCAAAAACAAATTTCGATCTTTCTTTTGTCTAGTAAAAAAATATTAATAATTTCATAAAGGATATTATATATTTTTGGTGTTTACTCAGTTTATGATCGAGGCAAGTTGGTCTGGTGAAATTTCGCTAGATAGCACCTAATTTCTACCACAGTATTGTGGGTTCTTGCCAGTTGTTGAGTTTGTTTGTCATGTTATGTGCGTTATGTATTGCCTTGTTTGTGTGTTGTTGTTTGCGTTTGTGAAAAACATTGTCTTCTTTCTCCAACTTCGCTGCACTGTTAGGTGTCAAAATTTACGCTTATCAAGTTGCGCTGCCATTTTTGCGTGCGCTGTCGGTGTTGAATCAAACTTAGCCGTCTGATTAATTGACCGTCAGCAGGTTGTGGCCAAACATTGGCAAATTGCAGCCACAAGGAACAAAGTTATTTTTCGCACGTGATTTATTAACGCTTGACTTCCACCGTTGTTTCCGCTTGCAGATTGCGAAAACAGATGGCTGTGTTTGCAAACGACTGTAACTATATTTAGTTTACAATATAATTGTGCCGTATTTTGGTTAATGTATATATATATATATATATATATATATATATGCATATATATATTTGTTGAAATCAACAGCAATCTGGGCACTGTTGTGCTGGTACGATAGCTTCTCTATGCTTCACACGATTTGTCTGTGTTCAGGACAACACACTCAGTTGTTCACTGAAGTTTATATATGTTTACACACTGAACGTTATATATACACTGAATATATATATATATATATATATATATATATATATATATATATATAGAGGGTGTGGCAACATAACTGCCTTTTTATAATGCGTGGTAATATGGCTGTAGAGGTAGTAGCGGTGTGGGCATGGTTTCATTGGACAGGGTCGTTTTTAAAGTTATCTTAAAGTTGGAAATACGGTCAGTCGCTATCATGCGTTGGAGTAGTGAGGAGCGTGCTTTTGTCGTCGAAGCTTACTTTTCGAATCGTCGTCAGTTATTGCAACCCTGCGCGCTTTTCGAAATCGTTTCAATGTAGCCCCGATAGGCCCTGTCACGGACCGGAAATAAATTGTTACATGGGTCACTACGTTCAGGAAAACTGGGAGTACGACACGACGAAGAACTGGAGTTCATCGGCCCATCAGATCACCTGAGAACATTGAGGCGGTGAGAGCTTCAGTCTTGCAATCCCCACGTCGTTCTGCGCGCAAACATGTCTCTGCCCTTGGACTTTTTGATCGTTCAGTGTGGCGAATACTTCACGATGACCTTCATTATCATCCTTACAAGATGGTGATTGTGCAGTAAATCCCGTGTTTTCACTTCACGAAGGAACGCATGTGAGGCACTTCTCGTTCCTCAATACGCTATTGTTTACTTTAGTGATGAAGCACATTTTAATTTGACTGGATCCGTCAACAAACAAAACATGCGCTACTGGGCAGACACCAATCCCCATGAATTACATGAATGGCTTTTGCATTCACCTCAAGTCACAGTGTGATGTGTAATTTCCTCCATTGGCATTGTTGGTCCTTGATTTTTTTTATGAAAATGAGGTCACAGTGACAGTGAATTCAGACCGGTATGTAAACATGTTGGAGGAATTTTTTCCACAAATTCAAGAATTGGATCTAGGGGATATTTGGTTTAAACAGGGCAGAGCAACGGCTGACACTTCAAGGGCATCGATGGCTGTTTTGAGGAACATTTTCCGGAGCGCCTCATTTCAATATGGGGCGATTTGGAGTGGCAAACCAGTTCCCATGATTTTTCCCCTTGTGATTTTTATTTGTGGGTATATTTGAAATCCCATGTTAATGTCAACCGCCCGATAAGCCTACCAGACCAATATCCGAGAAGAAATTGCCAATATACCCGCTGATGCGCTGGTGAGGGTCATGGCAAACACCCGAAATCGGTATATTCGGTGTATGGACAATGGGAGACGGACAACGGTCACCTACCGGATATAATTTTCCAAAATTTGTGAAACAAAACTTCAAATATGTACTATAATTATGAAATAAAATTTAAACCTGTCTGATTTATACATATTGTTGTATTGCCTTTTAAAAAAGGAACTTATGTTGCCGCATAATGTATATATACATTTAAAGCTATAACTACATCGGGCACTTTTTTTAATTCAACCACCGAACGACAGCAACAGGAGCCAACCCAGGTGGATTATCGCTCCTTATTGTTGCAGTCGTTCCCCCCATTCTTGCCAAGCTTCCACTCCTCTCCACCACACTCCACGGTGAAAACTCGAGATGTCCACTATGCAATCGGGCACTATGTCTGAATATATTTGAGTAGTAACGTTTTCGCCACACGTCTTCTTCAGGTACTCAAGTAAATTCAAATTCACGACCAAATTGCGCAATCCAACAATAACAATAAAACACATGCATCATCACAATTGAATCTTTCAACGCAGAAAAAACAAAATCTAGTTGCCAATTCTTGAAATAACATTTAAAACTGGCATTTCAACTCCAGTCCCTTGCAGCCGTTGATCAGTGTTGCATCGTTGTGTTGACATATGTAGGCTGCTTCGGCGTATTTTCTTGTCGAATCATCTTTGGTGCCGCTGTGGATGATGCACCAGCTGATGGACAACGGAGAATTGGTGTGATGTTCTCTGTGGTGTTCAAACATGACACCATTAAGTTTTGCGCTAATACACGCTCCTGTACGTATGCAGGAGCTTGTATGCTCCTGAACTCGACAAGTTTCACAATGTAAGATCTTCCACAGATTGTACAAGTTATTTTATAAATAGCATTTGTCAGCCAACATTGGGACTTCTTTTCGAACAGGAGCATGTAACGCAAATATCGTATCGCATGTCTGTCGCTCTTTGGGAGGACCATCAATGGAGACAATGGAGACGACCATCATGGTTGATGAGACAGTCGAGATATGACAAACTGCCTTCTTTTGACATTTCGATGGTGAATTGGATGTGCGGGTTGGTTGAGTTTAAAATCTGCATGAGAGTGTCTATATTTACCTCGTCATACCACGCAATAAAAATGTCATCTATGTACCGCTTATACTGGAGCTGCCATGGTACTTTTTCAATTATTTTACGGTCCATGTAATCCGCATAAATATTGACCAGTTGCGGTGCCATATAATTTCCAATTGAAAGTGATTTAGCCATTTCTAACGATGTAATTATTCATGATTCAGCCATTTCTAACGATGTAATTATTCATGATTTAGCCATTTCTAACGATGTAATTATTCATGATTTAGCCATTTCTAACGATGTAATTATTCATGATGAGGTGCGTTATGATGAGATGCGTCCTTCAAATATCGCCTTGGCAATACGGACTCATTATTTCTGGAAAACGTGTGAAGACATGTTATTAATCCTTGTTTGACACCTTTGTCTACGTCTGAGTCACTCCATCGGTAGTTTTGCGCAATAGCAAAACTACCACTATTGCGCAATTGCGCAATACTTGCTATACGTCTGAGTCACTCCATCGGTAGTTTTGCGCAATAGCAAAACTACCACTATTGCGCAATTGCGCAATACTTGCTATTGCGCAAAACTACCGATGGAGTGACTCAGACGTAGACAAAGGTGTCAAACAAGGATTAATAACATGTCTTCACACGTTTTCCAGAAATAATGAGTCCGTATTGCCAAGGCGATATTTGAAGGCAATTGACAATCTGAAAAAAGACACAACAATCACCATAAAAAGGGCAGACAAAGGAGGTGGAATTGTAATATTGGATACATCTAACTATGTTACTAAAATTGAAAACCATCTCAGCGACAAAAATGTATATCAGACCCAGAGCAGAGGATATGTAGAGAAAAAAAGCGAAACATTCAACAAAGAAGCACGAAGAATACTAAAGAAATCAGAGAAAGGTAAAAGAATGCTGCATTTACTTGAGGAAAATCCGGTTCCACCCACATTATATGGTTTGCCAAAACTTCATAAAGAGGGGGTTCCGATCAGACCGATCACATCATGCGTAGGAAGCGCTCCACACAGACTTGCGAAATGTCTTGCAACATACTTAACACCACTTCTAGGGCTTCTCTCAGCGATTCTCACCTAAGAAATTCGGGCGATCTCCTGCGTAGATTGCAAAGTATAAATACAGTGGATAAGACTATGGCGAGTTTTGACGTCAAATCACTATACACGAACGTAGATAATATGGATGCGATGAAAGTGTTGGAACGCGCAATAAATGAGTTCAACATAGACCTACCTATTGCCAAAAAACAGTTCGTTGAATTATTAAAGTTGTGTTCGAACTTCAACGCTTTTACGTTACAGAATGAGGAATACTCGCAGAACAGTGGACTCGCAATGGGCTCACCGCTGAGTCCTATTCTAGCCAATCTTTACATGGAAAATCTCGAAATGTCTCAGTATTGTAACATCATAGGAAAAGATGCGGTATGGCTTAGATACGTAGATGACGTGCTCGTAATTGCGCCAAAATCAATTGATTTAAATATCAAGTTGAACGAGCTCAACAGGGTGTGCGAAAATGTACAATTCACAATAGAGTATGAAAAAGAAGAAAAAATTACATTTCTCGATGTGCTAATATCCAACGCAAATGGTCAAATGGTATTTGATGTATACAGGAAACCGACTGCCAAAAATGACAAAATTCATGCCTTGTCGTGTCATTCAGAGTCAATGAAATCAGGAATGATTATAGGAGAGTTCTTAAGGGCTCTGAGAATATGTAGTTCCGAAAAGCTCAGTAATGAAATGAAAATGATCATGCAAATATTCCAGGATTTGAAATACACATCAGCATTCATAATCAAATGCAAAAGGAAAGCGCAAAAAAATACATCAAAGAAAAAAGTGTGCACTCAATACAAATAAGGACATGATAATCGTTCCAGAATCAAAGGAGTGCAGACAACTGAACACTATATTGAAGAGAACAAACTACATGCTGGTACCAACAACAGGATTAAAAATATCCGATCAACTTATGAAAAAGACAGTCAAAACATCTAGGAACACTCAAACAGGAAACAAACTAACCAATAAAGATAGCGTAGTATATAAAATACCATGTAGTGGATGCGATAAGGCTTATTACGGTGAGACAGGAAAGGGCATTGCAACGAGAATAAAACAACATCGTGCGGATGTGAGACATCACAGAATGTTTAATTCATTAGTAGTACACATTGAGGAATGCGGCAGTTTACCCAACTGGGAAAAGGTGGAAGTTGTAGCTGAATGTGGGAAAAAACCTGAAAGAAAAACAGTAGAAGCCGCCTACATAATAAATAATGTAAATATAGATAGTAGGGATGGGCATGTTAATTTAGGAACCTTGCCTTCACAATTATTATTATAAGAAGACGTAGTAATATATGTGTGTATATAGATGTATATGTATGTATGTGTATATATAAGGGAAAAAACATGGAAAAAACACACAAAAACAAAATTAAACAAAAACAAAATAATATCTATATATATCTATATATATATAGAAATGTTCAAATGAAATGAAAATTAGAAATGTATATGTTCTATCTATATCTATATATATAAAAGAGATCCTCTGTGTGTCTGTCTGTGTGTTTGTGTGTCCCACCCTCCTTGGTCCATTTTCTATCAGCTGCTACTTGGCCATCACTTGGCGTAACCGCTAAAAAATTATACCATCACGTTGGGAATTTTCTTGTCTACACTTTACACTAAATTTTAAATTTTAAAAATTAAACCAAAAAAAGTTATAGCGGTGAAAAGACTAAATAAACCCTGAAAATGCGAAAATTTTGGTCAATTTTCTGTAGACTACTCCTCCTAAACCAGCAATGGTACAACTATACAAATTATACCAATGTGTAGAAAATTTTCTGTTCTACTCAACAAACTATAATTCATACCCAAAAATTGAATATCAAAACATGTAAAATGGAAAAAAATTCAAAATACATTCAAAATTTTATTTAAACTCCACGCGTCCGATTTTCTATACTTTTTTCTCTATTTCTCAAAAACATTCTCATGCTGGGAATTTTGTTTTCTACAACACGGTATAATTTTTAATTTTCCAAAGTGTATTAGAAAAAGTTACGGCGGTGTGAAGTGTAAATGACAAAAAGGCAAAAAAGCAAAATTAGCACAAGAAACGTGAATATTTTGGTCAATATTCCGCTATCTATTCCTCATAAACCAGCAATGGTACAGCTATACAAATTATACTATTGTGTAGATAATTTTGTGTTCTACAAGAAAAGTTATAATTTATACCCACAAATGATACAAAAAACGTGTAAAATTGGCAAAATTTTCAAATACATCCAAAATTACACTTGAACACCGGGTGATTAAAATTAATTCATTTTTCTACCTATTTCTCAGAAACTATTTGTCACACATTACAATAAATTATACCATCGTGCTAGAAATTCTGTTTTCTACAATACGGTATAATTTTTAATTTTCCAAAGTGTATCTGAAGGAAGTTACGGCGGTGTAAATTCAAAAGGACATATTGCCAATTTGACAGCTATTATGCGCACTTGCGATAACACAGGAATATACTACTGTGTAGATAATTTTGTGTTCTACAAGACAAGCTATAATTTATTCCCACAAATGATACAAAAAACGTGTAAAATTGGCAAAATTCTCAAATACATCCAAAATTACACTTGAACACCGGGTGACTAAAATTAATTCATTTTTCTACCTATTTTTCAGGAACTCCTTGTCACACATTAAAACAAATTATACCATCGTGCTAGAAATCTTGTTTTCTTCAATACGGTATAATTTTTAATTTTCCAAAGTGTGTCTGAAGGAAGTTACGGCGGTGTAAAGTCAAAATGTCGTGTTGCCAATTTGACATCTATTATGCGCACTTGCGATTACACATGAATATACACTGATTTAATTTCACTGAAGTTCAATCACAATTTACGCACTTGCGATTACACAGGAATATACTACTGTGTAGTTAATTTTGTGTTCTACAAGATAAGCTATAATTTAAATCCACAAATGATACAAAAAAACGTGTAAAATTGGCAAAATTCTCAAATACATCCAAAATTACACTTGAACGCCGGGCGACTAAAATAAACTCATTTTTCTACTATTTTCCAGTAACTATTTGTTACATATAAAAATAAATTATACCATCGTGCTGGAAATTTTGTTTTCTACAATGCAGTATAATTTTTAATTTTCCAAAGTGTATCTGAAGGAAGTTAAAGCGGTGTAAAGTCAAAAGGACATATTGCCAATTTGCAGCTATTATGCGCACTTGCGATTTCACAGGAATATACACCGATACAATTTCACTGAAGCCCAATCACAATTAAGAATGTATCATATTAGCTCCAAGCATGGATGGTGTGGTTTTATTGCGTACAGTTTAATTAATGCTACACTATACTGAATATATAGGCTTTATTGTCCTCAATATTTACACATGAGTTGTTCCGCACGACGGGCGGGTAAAATGCTACTGAGAACAAAGTAAACTACTGAATTTTACTGTGTAATTTAATTGGTTTTATTTCAAGCTGCATACGCTTAAGTTGCATAAGGATATGGGTTGTAATATCATGCAATGCCAACTATATGCATATGCTGTTTTAGCGGAAGCATTAATCTGGAATTATAGAGATGACATAAATTTCATTGTTTTGATAGTATTACACTTCTGAATTTTTACACACGAAGGACGGGTGTGAATTTGAGCAGCGTTGAGGGAAAAAAACTTCGTCAATAATTAAGATATTAAGAATATAAGAATATAAGATAATTAAGAATTGACACATTAATATTTTCCTATTGGATAAGATTTTTGCTTTTTGATTCATATTATTTTATTAATAGCTCCGCACGACGGGCGGGTTTAAATACGAGGCTGTTTGAGGGAAAACATTTTGCCACATCTAAAATAAAAACATTCATATTTAGACTTTTCTATTGTTTAAGACTTTTTATGGGTTTACTTTTTATTTTTTTATTTCTAATCGTTTTTTATTAATTCAATATTTATTTTACTTTATTTATTGTTCTGCACAACGGGCGGGTTTTGATGCTAGATGGTGATATTAAGTTATAAATATACTTTGAAAACATTATGATACAAAAGTTTAGTCACTTTACATTGTTTTGAGTCTGAGTTCTGAATTATTCAGCACGACGGGCAGGTCTAAATATGAGGCGATTTAGGCAAACTATTTTGTCAAAATAATATAAAAATATAGAAATTTAGACTTTATATGGGTTTACTCCATTCATTTTTAATTCATATTCCTTTTATCTTATGAATTGAATACAAATTTAATAGTATGAATTGTTCCGCACGACGGGCGGGTTTACATGCTAGCATTTTCATTGTTTGTTACGTGGTTGTGTTCTAAATTATTCCGCACGACGGGTAGGTTCATATATGAGGCGGAATGAGGGATAATATTTTGTCAAATTTAAAATAAAAATATTCAGATTTAGAGTTTTTATTGGTGAACGTATATACAGGTTATATTTTTTGCTTTTTTATTTGTATTCAGTTTATTTTATGGATTGAATATGAATTCTACTTTATGAATTGTTCCGCACTTATTTTATTTTGATTTATACACTTATACACTTACTTTATTTTGATTTATACACTACCTCACTTATAATATTTTGTCAAAAAAAAAAGATTAAACTTAGACTTTTCAATTGATTACAATTTTATGAGTGTGCCCTTTTTCATATTTAATTTTTCTATATTTTTTATGAATTAAACATTAATTTCATTTTAAGAATTGTTCCGCACAACGGGCGGGTTTTAATGCTAGTATATATATATATATATATATATATATATATATATATATATATATATATATATATATATATATATATATATATATATAAAGTTGATGCGTAATATACTTCAGGGTGTGTTCAAGGAAATAGTCACGAGGTTTAGTCATATATGTAGCACAATATGGAGATATCACTAACGGTTTTGGATTTGAATCACTGATCTGTTTATAGTCACTGACGAAGGTCTCAAGACCGAAACGTTTGACAAAGATTGGCAGTCATTTGTGTTTTCTTTTCTTTCTTCATATATGTCGAAAACTTCAAATATATATATATATATATACACATACAGTGGTTGCAGCGTGCGATAAATATGAGCGATAATTTTCGTTGAGGTCAAACCTTTTATCGTTTATCCTTTATCGCAATGATTTCTAAAAGTATCGCTCATTCACTTATCGCTAGTCCTAAAAATGAGGAACGATAAACGTTAAGTTCAAAATTATTTTGTAAAAATTAAAAACGGCAATATTCACAACACCCCGCCTGACGTTTTCAGACCAGTTCAAGCTGAGAGTATATATAGGGTAGAGACTAGAAGGGTCAACACTGGCTTAAAGGTGAATCCTGAAAAACCTCATATGAGAGATGTCAAGTGTGTGCCGCTGACCAATTCCATTATTATCCACAGCTGCAGTGCGCCAGTCTCGCTGGAGTTCTCGAGTTAGGAGGGTGTGTGCCGCTCTATCCCATGCGCCTTGACCCACCCTAAACATGGCCCCTTCATATTGAAGCATGTGTCCTCTGCCCTTGGAGAAGACAACAAGGAGAGGTTCATTGACTTTGCGGATCCAGAGTGCAATTTTGGGAGGGGCTGAAATTTGGGGGCGATCAGTCATGTACATGCATCATTTTGCAACGTCTTTGCGACAATGGTGATATCAACAACTTCTGCAGAACAATATTTATTTTGCCCTCTTTTAGTGAACCTCTCGGTTATGAGGAGCTAGTAGGAACATTTTTGGGGACTTCAGCTCGCTGAGTCCCCTCTGGATCCGCCAGTGACACCTGACCCTCTCCCCTCGAGCCAGAATCAGGACATGGTGACAGAAATGCTTAAAAGAAGCCAGTGTCGACCCATTTGCCTCCTGGAGAGTTCCACTATCACGGAGGAGGGACACCTGAAGAAGAACCAAGAAGGAGGTGGACTCCTGGGGCAGGAGCAAGATGGCAGAGGTGAAGCCTGGGCAATTCCCGAGCATGTACAGGGAGAAGTGATCTCGCTGTTAATCAAGTACAACACGGCCTTGCCCAGCTCTGCTGCCGTGGAGCGCATGTTCAGCACTGCTGGTGATGTCCTCAGGCCCAGGCGTGCATGCATGACTAGGGACAGGCTAGAGAAGCTGGTCTTCACCAAGGGAGACATGCAGCTCCTGGATGCTGTCTTGAGGAGGGAGAGTCTGAGTCAGAGAGACTAATGTGGAATAGAACTTGTAGGCCATAGACTGGTTCCAATGACAGTTTTTGTCTAGGTTAATTAATTTTCACTGTGGAAAAATAGTTTGTATGTTTTTTAATTAGTTCAACTAAATAAACTACTTATGGTTTATCGCTTTTGCAAAATCGCAAATTAAAATTTTTTCTCGCTATCGTTTATCGCAGGTTGTTTTTTTTTAAATATTTTCATTTATCGTTTATCGCAGGTTGGGAAAACATTATCGTGTTATCGTTATCGCAAGTTAGAAAAAAAGTTATCGCAGAAACCACTGTATATATATATATATATATATATATATATATATATATATATATATATATATATATATATATATATAGTATAGTGTTTTGTATTATAAAACATAGTCATTGTAATATATTGTAGTCAATTATATTGGGATATTTTTGGTAAGTTTAAGCTATGGCGAGAATGTGGTGTTGTGGTGTCTTGCGGTGTCTAGTGTGACGCCACTGAGTTTGATTGGGGCTTATTGTGTTGTGCGTATGTATTGTTGCCGCTCACGTGGTTTGCAAAGGTCATTTTGGTCTTGTGTATCAGTCCAGATAACTGATTTGTTTTTCAAATTATAAATCACGCCGGCTATATTGTGCCTCAACTATCATTGGTGATAGATTACCTAGCTCGGTAGTGAGTTTGCTTCGCATTGTGTGTGTGCGTGTGTCTATGTGTGTTTGTGTGTGTGTGTGTGTGGCAAGTGTGCGCTGCCCCCGGGCGGGGCCGTATCGGAGGGGCAGACGACGTGTGACGTGTCATCGTCGGTGACCACGCCCGGGGACCCTGGCGGAGGCGGCGGTGAGCGACGTCGTAATCGACGAGGGGGCAAGCGTCATCAACGGGACCCCCCTTGCGATGGTGCCCCTCCCCCACCAACGCCCCCCACAACAGACGACAGCACTCAGTGACACAACACGTCTGTTTGTCTGAGTGTCGACGATTGTTCTGATTCTGTGTGCCTGTTCATTTATTAATTTATGTTATTGTTGTTGTGGTTTTGTGCTGTTTCACGAAATTCTTGTGCGCATGCATGCACAAGGGATATCTGAACACAGTGTGACTTTTTGCGTTTGGTTTTTTTCTCAGTATTTGGCGTTTTCTGGCCAGTCGTTTTGTTGCTTTTTTCGGGTGTTTTTGTTTCGCTGTGTGTTGGTGCCGCGCGTTGTTTGAGGTATTTTAGCGTGCCGTTTGTGGTTTCGTGTTTATTTTTAGAGTATTTCACGTGATATTTGACACCAGAGCACGCTAGCTGTGCTCGCAATCACATTATCTCATAGTATTCGTCCTCAACATCCACCAATAGTATCGCATATATTATCTGCGCGCATTTCAATTAGCACTCACGAATTGCGCTATTTATGTTTATTTATTGTTTCATTGTTTTTCTGCCCTGCCACGAGTTTGTAGCGAGTCATTGCTGTCGGACTGTTGGTTCAACCACGATTGGCCTATTCAAATGGCATCGAATTCAGAGGTGTTTATTTTTGGCGTCGTCCCAGTCGTGTGTGTGTGTGTGTGTGTGTGTGTGTGTGTAAGTGTGTGTGTGTGTGTGTATGTGTGTAAGTGTGTAAGTGTGTGTGTGTGTGTGTGTGTGTGTGTGTGATGGATTGATTATTGGTTTGGGTTGTCACCTGTGGGTGTGTGAGTGGTTCAAGTCGATTGTAATCACGTTACGTTTTGAGTGTGTATGTGTGTGTGTGTGTGTGTGTGCTGGTCGGTCGAATAAAATCAGTACAAAATTTTTCTGTCGAGTTTTCCTCTGTCTGTCACGAGCAATGTGAATAGCGCCAATTTGAGATGTACCGTGTTTGTATGCGTGTCGGTGCCAGAACGTGCAGCTGACTTGGCACTCTTCACTATTTCGTTAGTTTGTGCCGTGAAACGTGCTTCATAAGACGCGACCATCCGACACAAGTCAAATGTAAACGAGCTCAGAATTTGTTCTTAGAGGACCTGGTCTTCTAGGGCAGTGATCTGTAATCTTTTTCCCTGATACCCCACTTCTCAATTAGCCAACTCTTCATTTTCCCTGACAGCGCTGAGAGACTCCATAAATTCACTTGTTCTGCAAAATTAAACATTAGGAAGTCACTTGAAACAAATATATACGAATTTGGATTGATAAAAACATATATTTTGTTCTTCTGTCCGACCTTAAGTTTCTTACTTGTCAACCCCTCCATTTCCCACCAGTGGAGAATTCCCCACAAGTTACCGACCACTGTTCTAGAGTATCTATTCAATTTATATTCGTGTGATCATGAGTCTATATTTCATTTCAACTGTATTTTTTCATTTACCTGTTTTCTTTTGCTGACCTCCAGAAAGTCAGATCTTGTTATTATGCAACTAGCGCGGATGCAGAGGTCATATTTGACGATAGGCTTTGGTGGCGCCTAGGAGGGTTGAAGCGCCCCGAAAATGTGTCAAGTCTCCTGAGCCCCCCCCCCCAAATCCTGACTATCAATATTTAAAGTGTAACTTCTCATATTTCGCCAAGCCCCCGCATCTTTTTCTCCATAGCCCCCTCTCAGCCTCCACCGGGAAAATTCTGGCTCCGCCACTGGCGGTAGTGTGGAGTACAAGTCTACCCTCACTCGATGGAAGTCACCGTCATGAAATATTTTCAATTATTCGTTGCCTGTTTTTGTGGCAGCTTTTATATCGTTCAGTGTGTGGGCTCGGCCTTTCACACCCTGAAACCTGCCACAGCCGAGTAACCTCAGTGTTTCTGTGCGACCTCTGAATTATCTGCCAGACAACATCCATCAAACACACACTATAGACACGAGTGCGTACATTGAGCCAGGCGTGACCTTTAGATTGTCGCTGCCGTGAGTGTCATGATAATGATGACAATGATTGTGGTGATTATGTCTAAGTCAGACGAAGAATATTTGTTCCTCTTGCTCGCTTTCCAGCATGTTGTCATCATCATCGTCTGTTGTGTGGTCGTCTTCAACATCGGCATCGTCTTGCTGGTCGGAGTCGGACTCGTAGTCGGAGTAAGTCCAGTGGTCCTGGTTCTGCTTGTGGTAGAGCAGCTCGTCGTGCGAGGACAACACGTCTTCACACACAGAACACCTGCCGTGGAGTCACTCACACGCATACACACACACGTACATACACTGATTGTTGGATATTTTCTGTGTTCCAGTGGTGTGTCACTGTGTTTCCATTAAGCACAGTGTTACTTGTATCTCCTTGTTGATTGTATCCTGCATATTTTTCCATGATTTTCACTGCTGGGTTATAGGTGGGATGTACTCCTTTTGAACAAGGCTAGTAAGTTGGTTCGGCAATTATTGTTTGGAAACCAGTTATAACCAGTTATAGTAGAAGTTATTTTTCAGTTCGAGAAAATTCTGAACATAGTACTGAGTATTCATATTTTTCATTACTTAGTACTTATACGGTCAGTACTCACCCGTAATGTCTCTTTCGCTTCTTGTGGTAGCGCAGTTGTCGTTTACTGCTGAAAGTTCTGTCACAAACTGCGCACGTTCGGCTGTCCTCTGAAATACAACCGATTTTGTGTGTATCATTTGTTAATTAACGACCCCGTACCCACCAACTCGGTATCCCCAGAGAATAACGAAATTGTGAAGGTACGAAGTGTGTGCGATGGTTATAAACAAGGAAAGAGTGAATATATGCATTCATATTTGCCTTTGTGCTTAAAAACTGACAGTAATCTAATAAACTGATTGTCTGCAGCACTAACTCATTCTTTCTGTTGATTTAGTTTTTACTGGAGCTTCAGTACCTGTTTCTCGTAAGTTCTGTACCCTTTGTTGCAGTGGCGGCGCCAAGGGGGGGTGGCTTCAGTTTTCCCAAAATTATGCCAAGCCCCCCAAAAATAATAATCATGGACATTCATATTTTTTACCACTGTAAATGATGCCCTGTAATTTTGGTTCAAGTTCGAGGACTGAATCAGTGTGCACCAGTCCCGTATAAAAATATTATATGGTCAGCGCTCGAGTGTAGCTCTTCATGTTTCGCCAAGCCCCCACAACTTTCTCCTCAGCCCCCCCATCAGAAAAATCCTGGCGCCGCCACTGCTTTGTTGGAAGATCTTTCGAATCACCGGGTCTTGCTTAAGATCTAGTTTCATGGACCAGCTGTTTATTTTGCTATATTTTCTCTTGAATTGATTTCAAAACCAGCTCGCTGTTGGTGCTAATTCATCCATCATCTTAGGAGAGTGGATACATTTAAAGTGTAGCAAAGTTGGTTCATGGAAACCAGCATATTGCCTCGCCTGATATATTGTTTACAAGCAGTTTGAAACGTTCTAGTTATTCATTTTCGTGGCGAAATCGTATCTACACAGCCATATTTTAAGCTTTTATACACCGTTTTTGCTGAAAGCATCCATTCATCTTCTTCGCTGAATGTATCTATGGTCCCTGAACTAATTGAAGTAAACATAGGAAACCCTGGCATTGTCGGCTCTACCTTGAGTGGAGCATTAGTCACCTTCTTCGATGATGCCGTAGCGCACCAAGTCTTCGTAACTGTAGACCTCTTCGTCGTCGGAGAGGGCTGGATCCCCACTCGTATCTGACTTGTTGATGTTGTGCACCAATTCGCCACTGTGTTCTGCGAGCTGGTCGCTGGACGGACCTGGAACGTCAGGCTGCGACTGGCTGGCACCGTCGTCATTGTCATTGGGAGTGGCGACGAAGCTGGTCGATGTGATGCTATTGTTGCCACTTTGCTGGTCATCTGGAAACTCGTCGTGCGTTCTATCTTCTCCTGTTGATAACTTGTTGTATCCGCTCTTGGAGCGAATCATTGTGTCTGTGGGTTAAACATCACGTCGCCATAATTCACCTACGGATTACTGGGCATTATTGTAGTGACGAACACATCATTTATCGGACTTAAAACTGAAGTGACCCCAAAGTTAATCTGAATGGTAGCAATTGAAGGTTGGGCCGCTAAGTTCCATCAGAATTATGAGACACTGAGTATGTAGTTATTGCACAACATTCCTGGAACGAATACATAATGTGTAGGTGGTGAATCTGATATACCGAATGAGAGCGTCTTCGTGACGATGATTGATAGCAGTTGATGTTTTGAGCACAGGCTGACAAAGGACGTTGCCAACTGAATTTATCAGGAGACTTCCAGTACAGGCGCGGCTTGTAACACCACGAATATGTTCATGAGTTTATGTGTTTATGTTGAATCGTACATACAACTTATGCTTCTTAATCGGATCGTACACAACGCACAACTTCAATACTACGCGCAAAGTGTAGTGGTCGTGTTCAATAACGTTACTGTTGCTGCTGTAGATTAGAAGGAGAACGGGCGGTTTTCCCAATTTCCCCCTAGATCCGCCGATGATGTTCAAACATGCCAGCTTGTATTTTTGCCTATAAGCTCTTTATTTGCTGCATTGGCGAGCTGCGTATTATGATTGGATAGCATTACAATTTGCGTCTCTTCTCTGTTTGTGAAATACAGCTTAAAATGTGTGTGTGTGTATGTGTGTGTGCTGGAGCAGGGGGGGGGGGGGGCTCTAGAGGGAAGATCGAGGGAGCACAGAGAGAGGACCCAGATCCTTTTATTCAAGATTTATAATATATACACAAGATTTATATACTAATCAGTATTAAATCATGTCTGTCCCCACCATCTGAAAATTACTTGACCTGCCACTGCGCAGGGGCGTCTTTTTCAACGCTCAACAAAGCCAAGTTGGTCATATGCCTGTGGCGTCATATTTGAGTACAAAAATGCCGCGGCTGCGTGTTGAAGCGCCATTTTCGCCGCACACACAAACGCAGCCAGAATATCGTTACACAGCAGGCCAACTTGTCGGTCGGAAGTTTTTCTCTTGGGCCACTGCGAGAAGTGCGTGCTAATATAAAACGACATGAAGCCCCGTGTGGCGCGGCGGTTCTGCGTCATTGATGGAAAACTTTGCGTGACGCTACCACTGACGAACATTTTGACAACGGAATTTTGCGCGACCCAAATAGAAGATGAAAAGTTTTCTTTGTTTAAAAAACGCGTAGTCCCATAGGGTAGCCCAATGCGCATCATTATATGTCTCCATCCAGCAAAAATCAATAAAACCACACTATTAGTGAAAAAATATTTTTCCAAAATATTCAGATTTTATTTTTTCAACTTTAGCCTGAAGCTTCAGCAGAACAGGATAAAATATAAACACTGTGTATTTGTGTGCTTCCATGATTTAATTGGATAATTCAGGCAATCAGTGTGAGAGAACACTGTACGTACGTGACGTTTCCAAAATGATTAGACGAAGCGTGAACGCATCAAGAACATTTTAAAGTAGGTTTTATAAATTAGAAGAAATATAATTTGTTCACTTTCACACTAGCATGCATAGCATTATTTGAGAAAATTGCGAATTTTTTTTAATTTTATAATTTAGAATTGTGTAATCAATATATGTGTGAAACCCTGCTTAATTAAAAACATCTTGAATCAAACAACAAAACAAATTATTAAGCAACAACTCATGCGTCATTCTCGCCGCAGCTTCATCATCCAACACGTAGTGCAACTGGCGCACGTTCACTCACTCACCCGCTCAATATCTGGCCGTCACATTAATGTAATTAACATTTAACGATTCAATTAGGCTACAGCTGTACGAAACTAATGTAATATTTCCGTTACTATGGATAATTCTTTTGTGTAATCAACCGTAATGTAATTTTTACTTGCTTTGGTTAATTACACAATATTGGATGTGTTTCGTATTGATAATTTGAATGAATGCTAGTTGAGTAATTGCAGTTGTGTGCGACAACGCTGCTAACAATTTCCTCTCGCTTATTTGCTCATTTTGCTCATTTCACTATTTCTTGTCGTCTTTCGAGTCGACGTGTAACTATTTCTCTTTTTGTCAGTCTCTTTACTTTCGCCATTTCTGTCATAATGTGCGTCTGAAGCAAATGTATGTTGTTGTCAAAAATCGTGTCATCCCCAAGTAGGTTTCAGTCATTTTGCCTATGAATATATATTGTTTTTTATGTGTTTTCTCCGCTACAAACGGCTCTTCTTAACGCTCTTAACGACCTGGTTTGCGCGTTGCTCATCGCGTTTCCTCTTTGTTGTCGAATAAATCTTAATTTTCCGCCATACCTAGCACATTGTCTAGTGACGGCCTCTTGGGCGGGTTGTACAGTCAAGATGGCTTGGCTAAATAATGACTTCGACTCCCCGGAGAGTTGAGAGAATTTACGATCGCGCAAACAGTGCATTCACTCAAGATGAAATTTCAGCGCAACTGTATAACGAATTCAAGCATAAAACATTCGAAAGTGGATTGTTTGAAAAAGCAAACAATATCAGTAGAAATTGTATTTGTCTAAAAATTTGAAATAATTTTGGGAGACATATGTTCGACGTATGTGAAGCACAAACTTTATGAAAGCAGTTTGAATAATGGGTACGATTAATTAATGGCTTGAAAAATGGCACTGTTGTGAGTATTGACAAAATTGATGTATATTATGACTGAAAAGAATGAAACGATTATATGGCAAATTTACGATTTACGAAATTAACTATTGAAAACATGCACAATGTTATGGCAAAGAACAAATTTGGCGCAATTGAAGTGAGATTTTTGAAAAAGCAAAAAAACCAGTCACAATGTTTTAGGCAAAATATATTTGTTTGCTTCATTTCGGAATTTAACTTTTAAGTAATCCATGTGTCCTTTCATGTGTCAATTTGAGTCCTGCCTCGGGGGATGGCAGCTATTAGTGTTCAATATTGGCTCAGTTGACCATTTCTGATCTATTCAATTACAACGCACAAATACCTCAATGATAAGTATATTGCTTATAATTGCATGCACACACTTGTCGTGTATTGTTACTTATTTACTATGCTGATTTTGATTATAATATTCATCAATGTCTACGCTCATGCATGTGAGTACTAGAAACTGTTAGATTTTTTCAACCAGTTTCAACAATGACAGTTTACGTCGTCCACATTTTACTTGAATTCAATCAAGTCACTTATGCTGCATATGTCAATTTTTTGCCAGTATTGTCTTCGTATTTCGTCATGTTATAGTGACACCAGTGCTCGCTGTCCAACAAAACACACACCCGCCAATCCAATCGTTCTCAGCTAGTTTCATTCTCGCACGAGTGTAGCTTGTGTTGTGAGCAATTCTGCGTTGACTGACAGCCGGTATAATGCACGCACATGCGTCGTTTCGTTGCCACTGGCACACTGGTGCAATGTTGCCAGGCACAGCGACACGACACGCCACCAGGCAATCAACGCTCAGATTACATTTCACAGGCGCCAACTGGCACACAAGTCCAGTACAAAGCATATTCCCATAACTCTGTCTGTCTGTCTGTCTGTCTGTCTGTCTGTATGTCTGTCTGTCTGTCTGCCTGTCTGTCTGTCTGTCTGTCTGTCTGTCTGCATGTATATCTGTCTGTGGCCACCTTGCGACACACCTGTTATCGTGCCAAGACAGTGCAAACAAACGTTGTCTCCATGACAACGGCTATTGACTAGGCGTATTTATCGACTAGTATATGAACGCAATTGGTCGTGTGCGCCGGTCTGTCTGTCTGTGTGTGTGTGCCTTGTGCATGTTCTGGCAATGTGAATTTTCTATGTCGTGCCTGGTTATTCGCTCGGCTTGCACATGTGTCTGTTTTGCTCGGCTTTGACCGACGCTGTTGCAGGGTGAACGACACAAAACAATGGACAGAGGGCATGATGCGTCTTGCGAGATATGTGTCGTCCGGTAGAGCAAGTGGGAGAGCTCAGTTGAGCTGGACTAATGAAGTCAGCATGACATGATAAATTACATCTGCCAACTATGTGTGCTTAATGAGTTGCAGAGGCATCTCCAGCTATGGTGTCTATGGCGGCAAGTTATTCGATTCCTTTTCTATTCAAAACTCAATACTCATATTTCTACATTTGCCACTGAAAAAGAGACAGGAATACTGCTGGCATGCCCCTGCAAATCTTAATAGAAGACTAAAACCAAATTGTTTTTCCTCCTCCATTTCTTAGTGTTTGTTTCTCGGATAGCCATGCTGTGAGTGGAGCAATATAATAAATACTACTTTGTCGGTATTGGCTCCGTAGTGCTGCATACCACGGGAAAAAGGTTACGGACCACTGTCTAGACCAGTGTGTCTCAATGTGGGTCATATGGCCTCCTTGGGGGCCACGGGAATTTTATGAGGGGCTATAGGACGAAATTTATAAAATGGGGCCACATATTTTATCACGGGCCACGAAACATTTGTTGAAACAATTTAATCTTTTATATTATTATTGTCGATGTTGTACATTTCAATCGTGTGTTCCGGTCGTGGCGTTGTTTCGGTTGTCGGTGGAAATAGTCACCGGCGTACATGAGCTAATCCTATGGAGAAGTCGAGTCGCGACGATCCATGTGTGTATGGGACCACAAGGTCTTCTAGGGGGCCACAAGGACTCACATTGTGTTTAAGGGGGCCACGGCAATAAAAAGGTTGGGAACCACTGGTCTAGACGAAGAATGTCAGTTTCATATTTTCCTTGATGAAATTCTGACTGTTCACGTCCGGACACTGTGTTCAGTTCAATATAAGAGGAGACGCGCTGTAGCTGCGGTGACAGCCCGGATGGAGCACAGCTGGTCAAGAAACAGATAATGAGAAATGGAGGAGGAAATGGAATTTGGCTTTAGTATTTAGAATTTGTATTAAGATTTGCTGGAGTACGTTAGCAGAATTCTGATCTTTTCAGGGGGAAGTGTAGAAATATGAGTATTGAGTTTTGAACATTAAATGATAGAATCGAATGACTGTGTGCTTTCACAAATTCTTCACGTATTTAAGTGTCAATATTTCACCTGAATAAGTTGAGTGAGATGGAACCTCTTTGGCAGTGTTTTTTCCAATAAAAATTTTTCGGAGAAATTCCCAGCGCCATTTCTTGTGCTGTTGTTCGCAATATGTTTTTTATTGTGAGATGACTTGGAGGTAGTCCCAGCTTGCCTATAAATGCTTTCGAGAGAAAACTGGACCCTCATAATGGACCATTCAAACGTTACACAACGATCACGCACACACACATACACATACACATACATACAAACACATACGCATACACATACATGCACATACATACACATATATGCACACACATACGCATACATACACATACACACACTCATACACATACATATACATACACACACACATACGCATACACACACGCATTCTAATACGTAGTCCATATACATGTAGGCCGAATACATGAAACACATAACCCTCATAATTGACCTCTTCGGCCGTTAAATTACGCACTAATTCACAATTTCACTATACATAAAGTAGATATATGTCGTGCACAATGTGCATATGCACATTTGTGTGTACGTGTACATGTATGTGTGTACGTGTATGTGTTGTGTGTGTGTGTGTGTTTGTGTGTGTGTGTGTGTGTGTGTGTGTGTCAGTGTGTTTGTGTGTGTGTGTGTCAGTGTGTTTGTGACATTCTGTTTGATGTATTCCGATTCACTTATATTACAAGGTCAGTTTTCCTTTCCACTATGATTGAGATATTTTGGTACAATGGGAGTTTTCCTAGGGCACGTCCCCAGGGCTGCATCACTAATGGGTCGACTGTTATACACAGGCACACACTGGAAGACAGAGGCGAAGGATGAGAGAAAGAGGGAGATATTGCACAGCTAAACTCTCTCGTACAACCGTCAAATCAATACGCTTAATGAAGACAATCTTGGCTGGAATCGCAAAAGTTGATTTGATTCCAAATCGTTGATGAAACAGCGATTTGGCTGTCTCGCTCGATTGACATGAAAGCGTCGATCGAATGAAACAGCTAGGGGAAAGGGACCCACGCCCGAGGCGCGGGCTTTTGAGGGGCGCCAAATCGGTGAGTCTCTAGAGTGTAGAGAGCAGAGTAACAAAGAGCCCCTACAAATATCTCAGATGATCGTTGCAGCACGAGTGTCGATTGTATGTTTGCATGCATGTTGTGCAACGTGTGTCGTATGATATATACACTGATTCAAGATCACAATACAGACATATGTAGTGTTTCAACGTGTGTGTTTGTTCTTGCGTTGCTCTTACAGTCTCACCACCACAAAATAAACCAACCACTACATAAATGGTGACCCCGAATCGTTGTGTATTCAGTTTATAAACATTATATGCAATGGAAGAACCCCCTACAATTTCGGTGAGTCCAGTTTCTGTTAACCCACCTGAATTTGACTAGACATACTGTTCAGGATGGTTTCGAATTATCGAAGCTCAATTTCTTCTGGCCAAAATTACGTCATTATCGAAAGAATTCTACACTACTTTGTCTGGGCTCCCGATTATTGTGCTTAGTAAACTTTCCAATTCTATTTGTGAAAGCGAAGATTACGCTTTCTATGATTAAGATTAAGATTGTATGAATAATCGAAGGCGGATTTTTTTCAAAACAGCACCGTCATGACCGGCAAATCTTCACATTATTTGCAAGAATGGCAGGCTCAGGCTCAATAAGTTAGTATTGGTGAAGACCTTGTAAGACACAACTTTATACAGGCTCAAAATCCCACCGTCACTGCAGTGTTGGCTAGCCATGAAAAACTACCACTTGGGTCGTCGTCTGTCTGGCCAGATCGTATCACTGTTGCGTAGCAGTCAAACTGACGCAAGACACTGGCGCAGGAGTTTCGCTGCTGCCTTACAAATGTATCAAAAACAAACAAATTATCCTCCATCAGACAAATGTGCAAATAGCATCGGCAAGTGGAGCTGAAATTCGCTCACATGGTGAAGCATCGCTGAATGTTTCATTCAACGCATTATGTCGATAATTCCGGTGGAATTTTGTGATTGCTGATGTGACGTTTCCGCTCCTGGGTCACGATTTTTTGTCCAGACATGGATTAATTGTCGACTGTGCAAGAGGCAGATTGGTACATTCAAAAACACAAATGGTTGAGCGTGTTGACTCTGTGGGAGCACCAGTCAAACAAATTTTAATAACACAACGTACTGTCCATACGACATAGAATAGTTATTTCTTGAATATGAGAAAAAATGTGGATCCTGCAAAAACATTCAACGAACGTCAAACTGTCCTTCATCACATTGATACAGGTGCGTCACATCCTACTTTTGCTAAACCTAGAAAACTCTCTGGTACAAAATTGACTGTTCTCAAATCACCAATGGATCGCGACGTTCAAACAAGGGTACGAGATTGTTTGACATGACAACAAAATATAATTAATCGTCATACAAAAGCTCCTGTGATCCCAATTTATCATGCCAGTGGTCGTTTTGAACGCGTACATATCGATACCATTGATACATTTCCACCGGCGCGAACATCTGGTGATGCTTTCCCCACTCCATATCGTTATGTATTTACTTGCATTGATAGAGATACAAGGTGGATGGAGGCTTATCCTATGGTTGGTATAACTGCTCAGTCTGTTGCAAGTGCATTTATCAATTGCTGGATATCGCGGTTTGGAGCGCCTATGTATGTTCACACAGACCGCGGAGCTCAATTTTAGTCTGATATTTTCAAGGAAATTAGTCAACTGAACGGTTTTCATCGTTTAAGAACTACAAGCTACCGCCCACAAGCCAATGGAACCGTTTCGAGCCTTCATCGTACATTAAACACATCACTGAGAGCTAGAGGACAGTAATTGCTCTACTCCATACCAATTGCTTTGCTTGGCCTTCGCTGTATGCCATTTGAGGAAAATATTTCTCCATTTGCAGCGGTGACCGGCTCTGTCTTACTCTCACCACAAATATCGCTGGTAAAAAACAGTACTTCGCGAAAGTTTTGTCAAATTTTCGTCAGAGTGCTGGCCTTGAGAATGCGTGGATGAATTTCACTTCATTGGCTTCTGGCAACCATCATACAACAATTCAACAATTCATACATCATACACGTTCGTTCGTTCCAGACTCATTAAGAACTTCAACGCATGTGTGGGTTCGAATCGATCGTGTACGAAAACCTCTGGAATCACCATATATGGGTCCGTTGCCAGTGATATCACGTCATGAAAAATATTTCACAGTTCGTCTACTGGATCGTG
This sequence comes from Sacculina carcini, assembly GCA_916048095.2. Taxonomy (NCBI): domain Eukaryota; kingdom Metazoa; phylum Arthropoda; class Thecostraca; family Sacculinidae; genus Sacculina; species Sacculina carcini. The sequence continues at coordinate 4,251,307 of OU696584.1, forward strand.
AAGACAGCGTGTCGATTGATCGCCTCAAACCAGCAGTGCTTCCGACTAATAACAGTTCTTCTCAGCAACACTCGACAGTTTCGTCTACTGCTAACAATAAGTCAGCGACGGCTACACGGCAGCCTGCAGCCGACACTGCTCGAGTGGATGATACTTCAGATCGTGCAAAAACGCATCAAAAGAAGAAACAGCCGTATCATCTCGTGGTCGACATATACGCTGGAGGCGTGGTAATTCCTATAATTATTACTGAATAATGTTCGTGAATGTTCTATTTACGGTGAATTGATTGATCTGCTGTTGTTATTTTATACTTGAATGTTGCTCCACTCTCGGAGGAGGGTTACCGTAGAGCGTGGAGAGCAGTGACAAAGAGTCGCTACAAATATCTCAGATGATCGTTGCAGCACGAGTGTCGATTGTATGTCGCCGCATGTATGTTTGCATGCCTGTTGTGCAACGTGTCTCGTATGATATATGCACTGATTTAAGATCTAATCAAGCACAGGAATTTTGAGCGATCTGTAAGTTAATATCTATATTGGTATAACAGACACAAAAAACTAAGTATATTTACAGACAGGTGCGCGTGGGCATCACCACTCCACACGCGTCTACAGGACATCACACCATGACCGATGCTCAAACACGACTCCTCACATTCATACCGTCACAAACAAACATGCCTATATAAATATATATAAACACAGGAAGCTACACAAAGCGCGAACGCGAATCACACACACACACACACACACACACACACACACACACACACACACACACACACACACACACACACACACACACACACACATTACATTACATTACATTAAGACATTTATATCGCGCTTTTCACCCGAGGGTCTCAAAAGCGCTCACACACACACACTCACACACACACAACACACACACACACACAAGCACAAGAGTCATACACATACACAATCGCGAACACACACACTCACCTACATACACACACCCATACACACACACAAAACAGACATATAACAGACATATAGACAAGTACATATACGCACAATCACGAAAATACACTCACGTTTACATACTCAAAAACACAAAAATGCACACGCACACACACATACATATTGAATAAGATAGCAAAGCCGACATACAGCACAAAAGACAACACAACATACAACACATTACGACAACACAACAGGCATACAACGACATACACTCAGATTGACAAATCACAACACAATAGACACACAAATACAAACCAGAAAACACAACATAACAGACACACAAAGACATACACTCAAACAAATAGACAGAGAACACAACACAACAGACACACAAACACAGATAACAGAGCTCAACACAACAATACACCTACAGCATACAAACACACACACACACATACACACACACACATACACACACACACACACACACACACACACACACACACACACACACACACACACACACACACATACACACACAGCTCCTGGGCGGCAGAATCAGCGAGCGTTCGCCTGGCTTCGGCAGCGAATAAGCCTGACCGTCATTCGTGGCAACGCCGCCTCCATTGATTAATAGTAGTATTATGAATATGTTTACGCGTTTGTAAATATATTTGTTTGTGCACAGACAAAAAAAAATAATAATAGTAATACACACACACACACACACACACATACACACACACAATAGTTTAACGCTGTTTAAAGAAAAACTAGACAAATATTGGAAGAAAGACAGGACAGTCCGAGCATAGCTCATATCCTGTAACCCAACTAGGTGAGTACAACTAGGTGAGTACACACACACACACACACACACACACACATTACATTACATTAAATTACATTAAGACATTTATATCGCGCTTTTCACCCGAGGGTCTCAAAAGCGCTCACACACACACTCACACACACACAACACACACACACACACAAGCACAAGAGTCATACACATACACAATCACGAACACACACACTCACCTACATACACACACCCATACACACACACAAAACAGACATATAACAGACATATAGATAAGTACATATACGCACAATCACGAACATACACTCACGTTTACATACTCAAAAACACAAAAATGCACACGCTCACACACATACATATTGAATAAGATAGCAAAGCCGACATACAGCACAGAAGACAACACAACATACAACACATTAAGACAACACAACAGGCATACAACGACATACACTCAGATTGACAAATCACAACACAATAGACACACAAATACAAACCAGAAAACACAACATGACAGACACACAAAGACATACACTCAAACAAATAGACAGAGAACACAACACAACAGACACACAAACACAGATAACAGAGCTCAACATAACAACACACATACAGCATACAATGGAGAAACATACAGACACAAGAACAGATAACACACGCATGAAGCACATACACATAGAAGACAGAATTAGGAAACAATCAGACCTTATATTCAGTACTAATATATACAATATTATTAAGACAGTAATAAGACTTAGTGAGAAAGAAATTTTTAGTATGTTTTTTGAAAAGAGATAGAGATTTTATTGAGCGTTTTGACAGAAGGTCAAACAGATACGCAGGCTTACGAAGATGAAGAGCTGAATGAATAATTAAACAAATACGATACTCAACAAGAGCCTTAATCAAATCAAATCAGATCAAATCATGTCAAATCATTCAACTGAAACTCTCCTTATTCGCCTCACTAATGACATTTTTTCCAACTTTTCCTTCGGCAAATCTGTTCTGCTAATATCATTAGATTTTTTATCTGCCTTTGATCTCGTCAATCATTCCATTTTTTGTGAAGATCTCGCCCATATTGGCCTTTCTTCCTCAGCTCTTTCTCTTGTCTCTTCCTACCTTCATAAACGTTCCTTTTCTGTCCGCTGTAATTCCCGGATGTCTGTCAATGTTCCGTTGACTTCTGGCGTCCCACAGGGTTCTCTCCTGGGACCACTCCTTTTCAACCTCTACGTCTCGTCCCTTTGTTCTGTCCTCAGAGAATACCCTATTTCCTTTCACGTCTATGCTGACGATGTACAAATTTACTTTCCCTTATCCTTATATAATTCTACTTTGGTATCTAAACTTCTTTCCCATATTTCGTCATGGGCTGCCTCCAGATACCTCCTTCTTAATCACGACAAAACTGTCTACTTAGCTTTTCATCCTCCAAGGATAACCCCTACCACTGTCTCCTTGCCTCTAGCTTCTCAAATTCGCAACCTTGGCATCACATTTGATCCGACAATATCATTTTCTCAACACTTCTCTCAACTCACTCGCTCTTGCCGCTTCATTCTGAGAAAATTGTATCCCATACGTTCTCTTTTGGACGAATCTTCGGCTGTTCTTCTCGTCAATTCTTACATTTTCACTCGCCTAGATTACTGTAACTCCTTGTTTTTTCACCTTCCCCTCAAAAGTATCCGCCATCTACAATCCATTATCAACCTTGCCTGTCGCTTCGTTCTTAAACTTCCTCCCAAAACGCCAACTTCAGCTCACCTTCATCGCCTTGGTTGGCTCACTGCTCATTTCCGAATTCGCTACAAAATTTGCTGTTTGGTGTACAAAATCCTTCACTGTCCTTCACCCCCGTCCTATCTACGCTCACTACTTCTGGTTCAAGAGAGTACTTCTGGTTCACGTCGCCATCCTACTCCTCTAATCTGTCCCCCTGCGTTGAACCAATCCACTTGGTCTGCGAAATCATTCTTTTTTTCTGCACCCCGCATTTATAATTCACTTCCTCCTCGCCTCCCCCGAATGAAATCCTACTCATCTTTCTCCTCTGAGCTGCACAAACATTTCCTTTCTTTGGCCTCAGAGTCTTCTTAAGTTTACTTGTTTGCAATGTTATAATTGATTTATTCTTCCTATTGATATTGATTTAATCCGTTTTTCCTTTTATTTAATGATTTATCTCTTTTTTGCACATTTTAGTTACATATTCCGGACTCATAATTGCTACATGTGTACATGTGTTGCATAATTGTGTTTCTGTTCTGCGCTGCATGTTTTTACTTCACCCAACCTGCGCAGTTGACCCAATTTTCCCACTTGCTCCAGTATTATTTTGCGTGTCGCGCGCTTGTAACTATTGTGTGCGCTATATTAAATACATGTGTGTTGTTGTTGTTGTTGTTGTTAATGGGAAGTAACCTAAGTTTTTGTAAAGAAGAAGATACATGAGAACCCGAAGGAAGATTAAATATCATACGACAAGCTTTATTAATAATAGATTGAAGTTTCCTAAGCTGGCGGTGGTTGAGAGATAGTAGAAGAGAACAGCAGTACTGAGTTCTACTAAAGATGAATGAATTAGCTAACTTAAAGGTAGCAGAGATGGTTATATATCTACGAATGGAATAGATACGCCTAAGTTGATAGTTACAGCACCTGATAATGTCAGATATGTGTGGATCAAAAGAAAGAGAGTTATCGAGTATGATACCAAGACTACGTACAGAGCAGGATAGAGGTATACTAAGAGAAGTAGAACTATTAGAAGATGGAAAGAGAATATACTTAGTCTTATCAGGCTTGTTGAGATTAAGTTTTGAGTTTGAGATGACGAGTGAACGCCCATCTTTCTATATCAGATAGGATGGTACTGACTGAAGAGTGAGAAATAGACTCAGACGAGAGAAGGATTTGAATGTCGTCAGTGTAGTGTGTGGCCACACCGCCAGGAGGCGCGAGTGTATTAGGCGTGGGTGACGCTAACGGCCGTCAGCCAGTGTGTGTCCAGCAGTCTTTGTGTGTGTGTCGCTCCTGTGTATTTGGGTATCGTGTTCCCTATTATTGTATTGTCGTGTTGTATAATATATCATACATGGCGCAGCCGACAGGATGGGTGAAGACTGGCGGGCAGCAGATGTTTGTGCTGAGGGAAACCGCCCAGCACGTACGTCATCAATTGGCGACACTCGTCGTCGGCCAGAGACGCAGCTCGCACCGCCTCCAGGGTGGTGTCAATCGGTGACGTGCGATGACCCAGGTCGTCTGCATCTGTGAATGCGTCCAACGTCTGGACGAAGAATCCAGACGAGCACTCGCCGACGCCCTGTCACGCGCACCTTCCCAGCCTGCTGATGCTGACGCGGACGTTGACGAGTGCTCGTCTGGATTCTTCGTCCAGACGTTGGACGCATTCACAGATGCAGACGACCTGGGTCATCGCACGTCACCGATTGACACCACCCTGGAGGCGGTGCGAGCTGCGTCTCTGGCCGACGATGAGTGTCGCCAATTGATGACGTACGTGCTGGGCGGTTTCCCTCAGCACAAACATCTGCTGCCCGCCAGTCTTCACCCATTCTGGGGCGTGCGCGATCAGCTCACTGCCGACCATGGCCTGATCCTGGTCGGCTGCCGCCTGCTTGTGCCTAGGTGTTTGCGGAAGGACACTCTCCGTCGGCTTCACGACAGTCACCAGGGGCAGGCCAGGACTGTGCAACGCGCACGGCAAACTGTCTTCTGGCCGGGCCTGAACAATGAGATCGCCACTGCCGTAGCATCATGTTCGAGATGTCTAGAGTACAAAGACAGCCAGGAAAAGGAGCCGTACCTGACGGAACCGCACCCGACACGTCCTTTCGAATCGGTGTCCGCGGATTTCTTCCAGCACGCAGGAAAACCTACCTCGTGTACGCGAACCGGTTCTCCAACTGGCCACTGGTGTTCGACTGTGGCCGTGACACCTCCTCTCACCAGCTGGTGAAGCTGCTCCGGCAGGTGTTTGCAATGACGGGGTCCCGACCGTACTGTCGTCAGACGGCGGCCCACAGTTCACGGCGCCCCACACCGCCGCACGACGGGAATATCGACACAGACGCCTTTGTCGCCGGTCTGTTGGAGCTGTGTAACGCGCCGGGTGCCGACGGTCGCTCTCCCGCGCAGCTTTTGTACGGCCGCCCCATGTCGTCCGCCGTTCCCGCGCATCCACGCTCGTTCCTGCCGGAGTGGCAGCCGCCCACCGCTGAGTGCGACGGGCACACAGCGAGCCATTGCTGGCGGCCTTCACTCGCGTGTTCTCTACGGACGGTCCCCTCCGCGAGATGACTGGCGGTGCAATGCGGATTGACCTCCGAGATGATGCCGTGCCCAACAACGTGACCGCCCCTCGTTCTGTGCCATTCTGCCACCGCGCCCAGGCACAACAGCAGCTGGAGCAGCTGCAGCAGCAGGGCGTCATTGAGCCGGTGTCCCACCCGACTGACTGGTGCTCGCCCATTGTCGTGGTCGGCAAACGAAATGCGGACGGCACGCCCAACGGTTGCCGCCTCACGGGGGACTTTACCCGTCTCAACCGTTTCGTCCGCCGACCGACTCATCCGGTTCGCTCGCCTGTCGAGGCCGTAGCCAGCATGGGCCTCGGCAACCGGTGGTTCACCCAGGTGGACGCCCTACAGGGCTACTTTCAGGTGCCCCTGCGCCGCGAGGACCGAGACCTCACCACTTTCATCACGCCGTGGGGTCGGTTCAGGTTCTGCCGGGCGCCAATGGGCCTGGTGTCAAGCGGCGACGAGTTAAACCGGCGCGGCGACGTCGCCTTGGCTGGCTTAGCGGACTCGTGCAAGATTGTTGACGACGTGCTGGTGCACACTGCCAGCTACGACGACCATCTGCAGCGAGTCTGGCAGCTACTGCAGCGCTGTGACGACGCCGGCGTCACTTTGAACCGGAAAAAGTTTGTCTTTGCGGCCACTGCCGCCAATTTCTGCGGCTTCCACATCACGTCCTCCGGATTTACCATCGACGAGAAGAAAATTCGGGCCCTGGCTGACTTCCCTACACCGACGGACCTGACCTCACTGCGGTCGTTCTTGGGCTTGGCGAATCAGTTTGGCGACTTCTCTGACGCCATCGCTTCTGCTGCCGAGCCCCTGCGTCAGCTGCTCCGCAAAGGCGTCGAGTGGCAGTGGTCGTCACAACACGACGCTGCTTTCACGGCCGTAAAACGCGCGTTGGCCAGCCCGCCCGTGCTTGGCCACTTCGACCCGACAAGGCCCACCATGTTGGAGACGGACGCGGCACGACAGAAAGGCCTCGGGTTCGTCCTCCGCCAGCGGGACGACCAGGGCCGCTGGCAGCTCATCCAGTGCCGGGCCGCAAGCGTGCCGGCGAGCGGCGAGCTTGCACAACAAGCAGGTCGCCCAATACAACCGGTCGGTTAAGGTGTTGCCGCCGTTGCGGCCCGGCACTACGGTGGCTCTCCAGGACCCGACATCCGGTCGCTGGGACCGGACTGGCGTGGTCGCCATGACTGGCCGTCGCCGCCAGTACGCTGTGCGCCTGCCACACGGCGGTCTCTACTGGCGCAACCGTAGACACCTGCGACCAGCGGCCAACACACCCTCGCCCGTGGTACAGCCGCCGCCATCTGTTGGTACAGCGCCGCTACCGTCGCAGGAGACAAGAAGCAGCCACGCATCACCACCGCCGCCGCCGGGGGAGAATGTGGGTGGCACATCGGAGGCCTCACGAACCCCGCAACTCCGCCGGAGCGCCCGACCACGCAGACCACCGTCGCATCTGAGCGATTACGTCTGCAGAGCCGACAGCGCCCCCTCCACCACTTGAAGGTGAGATGTAGTGTGTGGCTACACCGCCAGGGGGCGCGAGTGTATTAGGCGTGGGTGACGCTAACTGCCGTCAGCCAGTGTGTGTCCAGCAGTCTTTGTGTGTGTGTCGCTCCTGTGTATTTGGGTATCGTGTTTACTATTATTGTATTGTTGTGCTGTATAATATATCATACAGTCAGCGAATATTTGGAAGGACACATCGTGACGACGAAGAACTTTCCCTACAGAGGTAAGATACATATTGAAGAATAGAGGGCCTAAGACAGAGCCTTGAGGTACACCACAAGTTAGTGGGCAAGCCTCACTACAAGAATCAGCAGAGGTAGAAACAAACTGAAGTCTATCAGAAAGATAAGAGCGAAAAAAAGAGAGAGTTGTGCCGCTAACGCCTAAATCTAACAGAGTATCAATAAGAAACAGATGATTAACAGTGTCAAATACAGCAGAGAAGTCTAGTTGTATAAGTAGAACATCCTTGCCAGAGAGAGTAGATTTGAGAATAGAATCATAGAGAAAAATTAGAGAAGTTTCAGTAGAGTGAAAGTGCCGGAAGCCAGACTGCTCAGGAAGAAACAAATTGTTATATTCAAGATATTCAGATATCTGTATGTAGGCAGCCATTTCAAGAACCTTAGACAGCCAAGGAATTCTAGAGATTGGTCGATAGTTAGAAAGCGTGTTAGCATCCAGTCCAGATTTCTTAAGTATAGGGAGAATACTGGCAGTTTTAGATGCAAGAAATTCCCCAAGAGTGAAAGAACACATTACATATTATTGGTTACGAAACACCGGTGCTAAGTGCCAAAAAAGAATGTAGAGAGTACAAGTTAATGCTGTCGGAATGGAGGAATTAGAGACGTGGGCAAGGACAACAAAAATTTGTGCAGAGCAGAAGAGAATGAGGAGTATGATTTTTGCTTCAGAACGTGACGAGGAAGATAATTATAAGGACGGGGAGCAGAAAAGTATAAAGACTTGACCGACAAGTTTGTCTCATGAAGAACAGAAGGACAAACAAGAAGTACAGGACGGCGACTGGAAGGTCGCTCATTGCACTGTAGGAGGGTAAGTAAGTAGGAAGGAGAAGACTAGTGAAGAAGTTTATACACAAGACAGCAAAGCTTATGATCAATCCTCGAGGGGACTAGCAACCAACCTAGTTGGCGAATATGTGCAGATGTTGGTGCACTAGGTGGAAGACGTAAAACTAACCGACAGGAGAGGTTAATGCTCGACTAAAGGGAGCGAAGAGATTTTTAAGGTAAGTGAAAAAACAGAGAATTGCAATAGTCGAGATGGGAGAATATACATGTATAAGAATTAACAAGTAGCAGTGCGGACGATTCGTCGATGTGACGGCGTATAGGGTATAGTTGGCGCAAGATGAATCGACAGGATCGGATAACGTTTGAAAGATGCTTGGAGAAGTCAAGTGAAGGATCAAAGGCAATGCCCAAACTACGAATATGGGAGGAAAGGGACAAATGAAGACAGGTCGGATAAACCCTAGGAGGGTGGAATATAATATACTCGGTCATATTTGGGTTCTACAGAAGATCTCTAGAGGACGCCCACGCTCTGTTGGACAGAAATTGGTCGATTAGGTAGATGTTAGATGACGAAAATGGGAAGTAAATTCGAATATCATCCGCATAAATGTGGATATAGGATAACTGCGGATATATGATATAGGATAACTGCGGAGGATCGGACATAGAGAATAAACATAAAGATTAAACAAAAGAGGACGGTGAAGAGAGCCTTGGGGAATACCGGAAAGAATGGGAGAAGGTGAGTATTCAGAGTTACAGCGCACCGACAATGACCAATCAGCAAAATACAATGACAATAAAGACAGCGTTGAGGAATAAATACTAGCATGCTGTAGGTGCTGTCGGAGAATAGATGGGCTCAAAAGTCCAGCGAAATGAAAAGCACAGAATTACCGACAGAAAACAAGCAAATATATCATTAAGCAGAGAGGAGCAGAGTTTCAGTCGAGTGTCTGGAAACGAAACCAGATTAGCTGGGATCTATGACCGAATATATGAAAGGGCAGAGCTTGGAAGGAAGAGGAAGCAGAGAAATAGGTCGATAATTGCTGGGGATGGAGGAGTCGAGGGAAGGTTTTTTGAGAATAGGTGAGACAATGGCGTGTTTGGATGCTAGGAAATGACCATGAAGAAAAGAAGTATTCACAAGATATGTAAGCACAGGAGCAAGCAGTAAGATGGAGTCAGAGAGGACACGAATGGACACGAAAGTATACCAACTTTCAGCATTTCTGAACGCGAAGAATACAGTTTTTCTTGCCAGCAATAGTTCAATTGTCTGCATACTGCAAATTGTCTCTATCAAGTTTTATAACGCTTATTACTTGGCACATTTCGGTAATGGCAAAGCAAATGACAATTTGAATCGAAGCACACCAGTCACAAATCACTGGCAAACGAGCCTGGCTCGCGTCACGTTGCATATTCAATTGCTCACGTGTGTATGCCATTTACCAGCACTGCTAATTGCTATGGGATTGAAGTGCGTGTACATTTTACGAGACCTTTGATGGCGCGTTTGGTAGCACTGCATACGATATTAAATCAGTGGCGACACCAGGCCAGTGTAAACAGAGGTATAATGACACAAATGCTGCAACCCAACTTTCCTCACTCGAAAGGCTTATGATTCACTATAACCCGGCTTTACGTTTGATCTAAAGTTTTCCCAAGGACAAAATGCATGCCTGCACCACTGAACTATCAAGCTTGTGACGTCACTTCATTTTGACATGCAATTAATCTGATTGCACGCTGCTGCTAGCGACTCGGATAGTGGCTTGAGAAGCGCAAAGTTTTTCCGTTGTACAAAGTTTTAAATTTCTCCCAGGCGAGGTAATATTTGCCTGCAATAAATTTGTGAGCAGAAAATTTCGTCTGCGGCCGGTAATTTCGCTACACTCTGTATTTTACAGCAGTGGCGGCGCCAGGATTTTTTCCGGTGGGGGGCTGAGGAGGCTGAAGGGGCTAAGGAAAAGATACGGGAGCTTGGCAAACCATGAGGAACTACACTAGAAATATTAATGGTCAGGATTTTTGCGAAGTCAGGGGGCTTGAGACATTTTTATGGCCTCAGCTCCTCCAAGCCCCCCCCCCCCCCTCCCTCCTCCAAATCCCTCTAGATTGCGCTGTACTTGGCAAAACTTCCTAGTTGAAGTAAATAGCTAACAAAATCGGATGGATTAAAACACACATTTGTATTTCTGTCATACTTTTAATCCCTCACTTGGCAGCCCCTTCATTCCCCACCAGTGGCGAATCATCAGTGGCGAATAGTATTGTTCAATTTATACTATATAAATCCCTGAAATTTTATAATTATGAATAATATTCATGTTTTAAATTTGACAACTGAATTCGGCTATATTCTCGGGCTATTGGCACTCACTTGTCTTCAAGTTGTGCAGAAAGCCAATTGACGAAGCGCTGCGTCTCAAAGAACACAACATGTCCATCATGATCGCGCCCACCTCTTTCCACACACGCACACACAGACACACACACACACACACACGCACACACAGACACACACACAGACACACACACAGACACACACACACACACACAACACCGACAGGCAGGCAAGAGAGATGGTCCCGCCACGAGCAACGTTCATCCACCAAGTGCGCCAGGCGTCGTCGTTTTCGATGAACACGCCCGTCGGCCCCGACATGAGTAGCGGCGCTTGCGTGACCGCTCAAGCAGTTACTATTGCAGACAGCAGACCGGGCGCTGCGGTGATCTATGAATTATTACGAGTGGCGTTGTTTAATTACTATGTTAGCTGGTGTCATCGCCTGAGTGTTGATATCACAACATAACACCGGCACAAGGAAGTCACGGTGAACTCAATGTGGTCAAATACGCTGGTCTGCGCTGAAATGGCATGTTTTTGTTGCTATTATTAACGTTTGCTATACTCACTAATATCAACGGCACTCTGACATAAACACGTAAACGTACACACACACATACATACACCCTGACACACACACATACACACGTAAGCATACATACAAACACATGCAAACATACACACACATACACACGTAAACACACACACACACACACACACACACACACACACACACACAACGAACAAACGTAGTCACAGACACACACAACACAGACACACACACAAAACACAATCATAGAGAAATAAATGCCACACAACTATTAACTAGCACTTTATGATTGCAATTTTGTGTTTGCTCGTACGTCAGCTCCCATGCATGAATTTCCTGGGATTGCAGCATTACACTGCTACGACTCCCGTAATTCGAATGGAGAAGATTGCCGGCGGAAAATAACGATTACCACTTGCGAAACGCAAAACTCTCCGCTTGTACTGAATAGTTGCGCGAAGTATCTGGGGAAAATTTCAAAACTTTCCAAAGGGATTGCGGCAAATTTTCGCTCGTTCACAGAATGAGCGTAGATCCTGTGGAATATGGGGTGCAGCCGACACATTGGCTGCGGGACGAATATGCAATTATACCCCCGAAAATTTTGCTGAGCTCAGTTCACTGGTTATACTGTCATTAAAATCAGCACAGCAAAAACAGTAAAGATACTCAATGAAAAGTATATTGCATACATACACACTCACTTGTGTGTTGAAATTGAACAGGTTGAAAAAGGTTGAAGGTTTTCCACGTGGAACCGCATATCACGCCACCTGGCGGTACCTGCCAGAAGCGCAGTGTCCAGTGTAGTGATGCAAAACAACTTTTTTGCGTTTTTTTTGCAAAAACATGTTTTTTGGGTTTTTTTGTTTTCTATGGTTTTTCTAGAATCAGCCCCAATTGTCATCGGATGTTGGATTTGAGTACATAGAAATTAGTTCAATTGATGTTTTGTACATCTTTACGTGTTTTATTTCAAAGATAATTTGATAATAGTATGAAAAACAAAAATATTCATCAATAAATACCTCAGGAGACTGTTTGAAAGTGCATCAGGGTCCGGTGGTTTAGGTTTTTTTCATTGGGAAAATCCATGTTTTTAAAGATGGTTTTAATGATGTGGATATTTGAAATAATTTGTCAGCAGAACAAAACAAATTCATTGAGTAATCATGTGCTTTTTTAAAGGAACCATGTTTTTTTATATAAAAATGCAATGATGCTTTTCAAACTGGTTCTAAATTCGTTTTATTAATGTACAGATTCAGAAAATGTTGACAGCAGAACAAGACAAGTTAATTGGTTGGTCAAGTTTTTTTGACAAACGTTTATTCAAACTAACGCTTTTTTTATTAAACATTGCTTTCTAGAACAGTCTCTATGGAATATAGATTTAATTTATGTGCGTTCAAAAACCTTTTGTATAGCAAGTAGCCTGCTGGATAAGCGGCTGGTTAAACCACTTGATTTAAACTGTTTTTTAAACCATGTTTTTTTAAATAATTTTTTTTGAAAAACGGTTTTCGTAGATATAGAGATTTTGAAAAAAATTGGCGGCAGATCAAGGGAAGTTGAACCAAATTAATTGGTTTTGTATTAGTAACCTGTTTTTAGAACTGGTTTTATAGATGATGGTTTCTTTGATGTAGTTATTTGTGTTCATATGTTTTTTTGTACATTAAATATATTTCCTCAGTCGTTTTTTTCCTACACGAAAATATTTCCGTTTTTCTGGTCAGGATAGCCACTCTGATGAATGCGACCCGCTTATATTCGTAGTCTCATTAGGGACACTACGTTTGTGTGTATATTTGTAGTCTGTGTAAATATTTGCAGTGTGTGTATTTTTATATTTGCAAATAATTGATCTGCTGAATGAAATGATGAAACTTATTATAATCAACGTAGTCCATTTTTGGTAGGAAAAAGGTAAAATGTAAAAAATATATATAAATTATGCCACCTGTTGTTTTTTTAACAGTTTGAGTTTTTAGCAGAAAAAACGGTTCTCAAACCCTGCTTTCTTACACAATGATTAACTCAATAATTGAATGCATATGTACTGTACTGAACATAGAAGTGCCGCACAGTACCGTGCAAACAATGATATTAGAGCTTTCAGACACATTTTAACACTTTTATTGTGCATATTCAATGATAATTCAATTTGATAAGGTCACTAATAGCATGAATAACTCATGTGTTGATGAAAAATAATACATTTAACACCCCAAATATATCATTTCCATAATTTGAATTATTTGCATGACTCTTCAAAAAAAACAAAAAAAACTGTTTTTTGGTCGACGTTTTTTGAAAAAAACGTCGGTTTTTTTAGCTCGCATCTCTAGTACTGTGTACAGTCATGTGTATGTTTGCATGTCGTTCAAACATCATTGTGTGTGTGTGTGTTTGACCAATTTTAAGTTTGCGTGTTTGTCTGTATGTGTGACCTGTTCGTTTCGTCCTCTTGTGTCAAATACAGTCGTTCCTAAGAACTCACATTGTGAACCGGTGTGGTTCCGTGGCTGCCTAAACACCACATTGGTGCCCCGAGTGAGGATGGTGTGATGCTGAGTGAAATTGTTTTGACTTGCTCCTCATCTGCCTGCCTTGGCCTCGCATAGTCGTCATGCCTTCGTCTGTGTCATAGTCATCTGTGCCTCGCTGAGAGCGACGCTCCATCAGCTACTGACGAGACGCACCAGCATCACACCATCCAGGACCGACTCCGTCCGGTGTTCAAACCAAAAATTATCCAGTTACCGCCGTACGTTAAACCACCGACGAGCAAACGTCTGCGCAGCAAGAAGACAACACAATTAATATTGCCTCATCTTCTTGCTTGATACAGATCCTGCCAATCTACGTAGAATCGAAAGTTGTACCCCAATCTATCGAGAATCTACTACAAAGTCTTACCAAAAATGATACCCAAGAAGTTCAAAATTACTAGAATCATAAAACACTACGAGAATATGGAAACTTCTCAAGATCGCCACCGACGGCGCAACACGAACTTCCTAAACTTGGCTCCTCGACTCCGACACCGTTCTCTGCTAATATTTCACTTCCTTATAATTTTGTCCACAAATCTCGTTCTAATTCTATGTCCTCTGGTGGCGGTGTTGGCTCTCTATTCTCTAAATCACTTTCTATCTCTCCAATATCTGGTGTTATTCATCAATGCTCCTCATGTGAATTCCTTGCTCTCTCTCTTGCCGTTCCTTCTTTTTCTAAAATCTGCCTATTGATTATCTACCGCCATAATCATCCTGGTACTGCGCCTACGTTCCTTGACGAATTCCCTCCTCACCTTGAAGCTGTGTCCTCCTTATTCTCTAGCAATTTTCTTATACTTGGTGACTTTAATTTCTGGGTCGATTCTCCTTCTAATAATCCATATTGTACCAGTTTCTTATCCTTACTCAATTCCCATGGTCTCTCAGTAGCTAATTCTTCTCCTAATCATTTATCTGGACACTCCCTTAATCGATTTATTTCTCCCACTCCTGTGCTGTCTTCCAATCGTCCTCTCCCTGATGTTCTCAGTCTGCCTCCTGACACTAATATTTCTGATAACAGTCTCTTAATATCAACATTACCTTCCGTTCATGCTCCTTCTCCAACTCGTTCCTTTCGAAACTACAAAAACTTTAATCCCCTCCAGTTCAATTCTCATATATCTGCCTCTATTCCTCTTGACCAGCTTTACCGGCTCTCGCCTTGCGATATCCTTCCTGCTCTCTTTTCTGTCCTTTCTTCTATTAATGATCTTCTGTTTCCTTAAATCACGCTAACGGCTCCTCCTTCTACTTCTCCTTGGTCTTCTCGTCTTATTCGTGACTTAAAATGTGCTCAGCGTCGAGCTGAGCGCATTTGGAATCGTTCTCGCTCATCTCATGACTGGAATCGGCTCTGCTCCTCTCGATCCGATTTGGTCTCTGCATCTAATGCTGCCAAACAGGTATTTTACGAGTCTGTGGCGTGTGCGGTGCATAACACATGCATATGATAGTATTGCGATTTGAGTGGCATTATTGTTTGTATCTGGCTTCACTAAGTACACGTTATTTAAACTGTATGTAGAATACGCTCTGCACATGTTTTGCAATGTTCACTGAAATCGCTTACGCAAGCACACACACACGCGCACAAGATTAGCTGACGGAGAGGGCGAGAACTGTACACCGGGCGAGCACGGAGCAGCATCCACTTCACAGAACTTGCAGCAATACAGCCAACCAGCGACGCCGGGGCGGACTATGGTGTCTACATCAACGCCCACTCATCTCGGGTATAAAAAGTCCCATGTCCGATGTTCATGCACGGTCTGGCAGGACTACTCTCTGTGACTGTCCTTTTGTCTTATTCCCAGCATTTGAGCGCATTGCCGTTGGCATATACGCCGTTCACTGGGTTTATATACATAGCTGTGCTCCGCACGCTGTTTTATATACATAGCTGTGCTACGCACGCTGTTTTATATACATAGCTGTGCTCCGCACGCTGTTTTATATACATAGCTGTGCTACGCACGCTGTTTTATATACATAGCTGTGCTATGCACGCTGTTTTATATACATAGCTGTGCTATGCACGCTGTTTTATATACATAGCTGTGCTATGCACGCTGTTTTATATACATAGCTGTGCTATGCACGCTGTTTTATATACATAGCTGTGCTCCGCACGCTGTTTTATATACATAGCTGTGCTCCGCACGCTGTTTTATATACATAGCTGTGCTCCGCACGCTGTTCTATATACATAGCTGTGCTCCGCACGCTGTTCTATATACATAGCTGTGCTACGCACGCTGTTCTATATACATAGCTGTGCTACGCACGCTGTTCTATATACATAGCTGTTTTATATACATAGCTGTGCTCCGCACGCTGTTCTATATACATAGCTGTGCTCCGCACGCTGTTCTATATACATAGCTGTGCTCCGCACGCTGTTCTATATACATAGCTGTGCTACGCACGCTGTTTTATATACATAGCTGTGCTCCGCACGCTGTTTTATATACATAGCTGTGCTACGCACGCTGTTTTATATACATAGCTGTGCTACGCACGCTGTTTTATATACATAGCTGTGCTACGCACGCTGTTCTATATACATAGCTGTGCTCCGCACGCTGTTCTATATACATAGCTGTGCTACGCACGCTGTTCTATATACATAGCTGTGCTCCGCACGCTGTTCTATATACATAGCTGTGCTACGCACGCTGTTCTATATACATAGCTGTGCTACGCACGCTGTTCTATATACATAGCTGTTTTATATACACAGCTGTGCTCCGCACGCTGTTCTATATACATAGCTGTGCTCCGCACGCTGTTCTATATACATAGCTGTGCTACGCACGCTGTTCTATATACATAGCTGTGCTCCGCACGCTGTTCTATATACATAGCTGTGCTCCGCACGCTGTTCTATATACATAGCTGTGCTACGCACGCTGTTTTATATACATAGCTGTGCTCCGCACGCTGTTTTATATACATAGCTGTGCTACGCACGCTGTTTTATATACATAGCTGTGCTCCGCACGCTGTTTTATATACATAGCTGTGCTCCGCACGCTGTTTTATATACATAGCTGTGCTATGCACGCTGTTTTATATACATAGCTGTGCTATGCACGCTGTTTTATATACATAGCTGTGCTATGCACGCTGTTTTATATACATAGCTGTGCTATGCACGCTGTTTTATATACATAGCTGTGCTATGCACGCTGTTTTATATACATAGCTGTGCTCCGCACGCTGTTTTATATACATAGCTGTGCTCCGCACGCTGTTTTATATACATAGCTGTGCTCCGCACGCTGTTCTATATACATAGCTGTGCTCCGCACGCTGTTCTATATACATAGCTGTGCTACGCACGCTGTTCTATATACATAGCTGTGCTACGCACGCTGTTCTATATACATAGCTGTTATATATACATAGCTGTGCTCCGCACGCTGTTCTATATACATAGCTGTGCTCCGCACGCTGTTCTATATACATAGCTGTGCTCCGCACGCTGTTCTATATACATAGCTGTGCTACGCACGCTGTTTTATATACATAGCTGTGCTCCGCACGCTGTTTTATATACATAGCTGTGCTACGCACGCTGTTTTATATACATAGCTGTGCTACGCACGCTGTTTTATATACATAGCTGTGCTACGCACGCTGTTCTATATACATAGCTGTGCTCCGCACGCTGTTCTATATACATAGCTGTGCTACGCACGCTGTTCTATATACATAGCTGTGCTCCGCACGCTGTTCTATATACATAGCTGTGCTACGCACGCTGTTCTATATACATAGCTGTGCTACGCACGCTGTTCTATATACATAGCTGTTTTATATACACAGCTGTGCTCCGCACGCTGTTCTATATACATAGCTGTGCTCCGCACGCTGTTCTATATACATAGCTGTGCTACGCACGCTGTTCTATATACATAGCTGTGCTCCGCACGCTGTTCTATATACATAGCTGTGCTCCGCACGCTGTTCTATATACATAGCTGTGCTACGCACGCTGTTTTATATACATAGCTGTGCTCCGCACGCTGTTTTATATACATAGCTGTGCTACGCACGCTGTTTTATATACATAGCTGTGCTCCGCACGCTGTTTTATATACATAGCTGTGCTACGCACGCTGATCTGTTTATATAACTTTTCTGTTTATATAATTTGTTTATATAATTGAATTATAATCGTTGAGTGATTATAATATATCGTGTAAATTGTTGTCTCAGTGTATTTTGGTAGCCTGCCATTAACGGCAGTGTTACAAATGGTGACCCCAGTTGGTATTTGAATCGTTTTCTGTTGTTTTTGTGTGGTGCTTTTCACCTGGTGGTGTGTCTGTGTGGTTTTGCTTGCCTCTTACATATTAGTGCGTGCAGTATCATGGCGACTCAAAGACCTGTACATGCATCCGCACCACCCATCCTGGGAGCCCCTCCCCCGTTTGTGGAAGAAAATCCAAATATATGGGTGATTCAACTCGACCTTTTCTTTTCGCGAGCGCAAATAACCGACGAGCGTTCCCGCTTCGAAACTGCCGCGTCTCTGCTGCCGGCACACCACGTGATGCAATTTATCGACATGATACGCGACCCCCCTGACGACTGTTATACAAAGCTGTGTGACGCCCTGCAAACCCGTTTGGGAGAGTCTTCGGAGCAGAAGTTGCACGCAGTACTAGAATCGCAAGAATTGGGTGACCGACGGCCTACTCAGTTTCTTCGGCATCTACAAGAGCTTACTTCACCCTATATAAAGGAAAGTAACTCACCTCTGGTACGCCAAATCTTCTTGAAGGCAATGCCGGACGCCGTAGCGCCGTTTCTTCAATTTTACCGCCGGAGACACCGCTCGACACACTGGCAGGCACCGCGGACCGTGTTTTATCCGCCCTGCCTCGCGCCAGCGCCGTCGTCAGTGCCGTCGATCGCAGCAGCCAGTGTCATGATTGTGCGCAAGCCAGGACCAACGCACAAGAGCTGCTGACACTGTAACGGCAATTGAGCGGAATACAGCAGCAGCTGAAGAAACTGACTACCTGTGCACAACGCGGCCGTTCGCCACAACGCCCACCGTCAGGTACCAGGTTAGTGACACCGCAACCACAGTCAGAACAGTCAGGGCGAGACGACAACAAACAACAACTCTGCTGGTACCACAAAAAGTTTGGTGACAAAGCACGTGCCTGCATCCAGCCATGTACGTATGATTTAAACTGACAAGGGGGTGCCAACATTCGCCGGTTGCTACCCTCTCATCCACCAGAAATGGCGATAGCTCAACCACACCATTCTTTGTGTGCGACCCCAAGACTGGTGTGAAATTTCTCATAGATACAGGCGCCCAGTACAGCTTGCTGCCAGTATCCAAATTTGTAACTTGCACAAGTCAACGTAAACCCGCACCATCGCCACTTCTCCTACAAGCCGCAAACGCATCCTCTATTGGCACATATGGTGACCACTCGTTGACAGTATCGTTGGGCCTTCGCAGAAATTTTCATTGATCCTTTATACTGGCAGACATTGATATTTCGATAATTGGCTTGGATTTTTTGTCGCATCATGACATTCTCGTCCTCCCGCGCCTTCGCCAGCTTGTCGATAATGCCACCGGTCTCAAAACAACAGGTCGTAGCAGCTGCACATCACTGCTAATATCCGTGTGTTTGCCCGATCACAGCAAGTCATACGAAAAAATGCTGGCGCAATATCCACGTTTGACGTCATCGCCGGTGCTCAACGAACCAGTGCGCCACGGTGTGGTTCATCGAATAGAGACTCGAGGTCAACCGGTGTATTGTCGTCCGCGCAGGTTAGACGCTTCTCGTATGGCCATTGCTAAGAAAGAAATTCAATCTATGCTTGACCAAGGCATCATTCGACCAAGTAGCAGCCAGTATGCATCCGCATTGCACATGGTGCCCAAAAGTACATCGGGTGAATGGAGACCATGCGGGGACTACCGGGCCTTGAACCGAATTTCAACTGCTGACCGTTATCCAGTGCCTTACATGTCAGATTTCACCTTGGGACTGCACGGCAAGACCATATTCTCACACATTGATTTGGTTAAAATATTTTTTCAAATCCCCGTGCACCCTGACGATGTACATAAGACGGCAATAACAACCCCCTTCGGCCTTTTTAAAATGCTTCGAATGCCTTTTGGGTTGAGAAACAGTGCTCAAACCATGCAGCGTCTAATGGATTCCATTTTGCGCGGTTCGTCGTTCGCCTACGTCTTTATCGATGACATTATGATGGCAAACACTTCGCGGGAAGAACATGAAGAACACCTCAAAGAAATTTTTCGACGTCTGAGCCACCATGGCATACGCATAAACACTCAAAAATGTGTTTTTGGCGCTAGCAAACTGCAATTCCTCGGACATGAAATTTCTGCCGACGGCATCTATCCCATCAAAGAGAAAGTGGAAGCCGTGAAAAAAATTTCCAAGCCAATAACCCATTGCGATCTACGTCGATTTTTGGGGATGTTGAATTTTTACGCCCGTTTCCTGCCCAACTCAGCAAGCATTCTACAACATTTGTACAACCTGCTGACCGACTGTCGACGCAAATCCAAAACCCCGCTGGTATGGAACACCGCTGCATCAACCGCTTTTGAAGACGCCAAAGACCTGTTGTGTAACGCCACATTGCTGCGACACCAGGATTCAGACGCCAAGGTGGGCCTGTTTACAGATGTGAGTAGCGTAGCTGCTGGTGCAGTACTGCAACAAATGCGTAACGGCCAATGGGAGTCGCTCGCGTTCTGGTCTCACAAGTTACCACTGGCTCAACAAAAATACAGCGCTTTCGGACGGGAACTTCTGGCAGCATATCTTGCAATTCGACAATTCCGGCCGTTTTTGGAAGGGCGAAATTTCACGCTGTTTACTGATCACAAGCCTTTGGTCGCCGCAATCAAATCATCGACAGCTAACCACTCGCCCAGGGAACAACGGCATCTGGATTACATAATTCAATTCACCACCGATGTTGAGCACATCAAATGCACCGACAACATCGTCTCCGACGCACTCTCACGTGTAACTGCTGTCAGCGAGCAAATCAATCTGTATCAGATGGCGTTGCAGCAACGAGACGATGTCGAAATTCATTCATTCCGCAAGTCAGCTGCAAGTTCTCTGCAACTCACCGACAAACCTCTGCCTACGCACGCAAACACTACAATTGTTTGTGATATTTCAACCGGCACCGACCGACCTCTTGTTCCTGCAGCGGCCCGTAAAACGGTGTTCAGCACATTGCACAATCTATCGCACCCCGGTCGTGCAGCTACAGACAAATTGGTGAGCGAACGATTTGTGTGGCCAAATATGCACAAAGATATCGCCCTGTGGACAAAATAGTGTTTGCACTGCCAGAAAAACAAGATCCGCCGACATACGCGGTCTCCAGCAGCCTCGTTTGCGCCACCAGGTGAGCGATTTGGCCACGTGCACATTGATATAGTTGGCCCGCTGCCGTCATGTCGTGGTCACCAATATCTCTTAACAATGATTGACCGATTCACCCGTTGGCCAGAAGCGTGCCCAATTGCAGACATTTCCGCTGAAACCGTGACCAAGGCCTTTATAGCAACGTGGGTCTCAAGATACGGTGTTCCCCAGTGCATTGTGTCAGATAGAGGGGCACAGTTCAGCTCGTATCTCTGGAAGAACATAACTGCATCGTTGAGAGCAGACACATTGCAGACTAGTGCTTACAACCCAGCCGCAAACGGTCTTGTCGAACGGCTGCATCGCCAGCTGAAGTCAGCTCTGCGTGGCAGCACTGTATGGGTCGACCGCCTGCCGATCGTCCTACTCGGCATCCGCTCCAGCATAAAAAACGAGCTGCAGTGCACGACAGCCGAACTAGTGTACGGCGCCAAACTGCGATTGCCCGGTGAGCTTTTTGCATCCACGCATGCTCAAACACATTCTGCGCTCGCTGAACAGCTATCTGGTCATTTTGCAAATGTAAGACCAGTACAGCCTCGCTCTCAGGCGCGCATCACGTACATGTTCCCCGATCTGCCGTCGTCATCGCATGTGTTTCTCAGACATGATGGCCACCGCAGACCATTGCAAGCTGTGTACAAGGGACCGTATCGCGTCATCAGTAGAACGCCAAAAACATATAATGTTGACATCAATGGCCGGCATGAGAGGGTATGCATCAATCGTCTGAAGCCAGCGTACCTTGAGAACGCCGACATCCGCGATACGCCAGAACCGACTACTCAGCTGACTGTCGGTGACACATTCCCCGCTGCAAACCCGCCGTCGGCAACACCCGGTCGCACTAGATCAGGTAGAGTGTTTCGCCCTCCTGTGCGGTTTTCCCCATAATCTGAGGAGGGGACTCCTGTGGCGTGTGCGGTGCATAACACATGCATATGATAGTATTGCGATTTGAGTGGCATTATTGTTTGTATCTGGCTTCACTATGTACACGTTATTTAAACTGTATGTAGAATACGCGCTGCACATGTTTCGCAATGTTCACTGAAATCGCTTACGCAAGCACACACACACGCGCACAAAATTAGCTGACGGAGAGGGCGAGAACTGTACACCGGGCGAGCACGGAGCAGCATCCACTTCACAGAACTTGCAGCAATACAGCCAACCAGCGACGCCGGGGCGGACTATGGTGTCTACATCAACGCCCACTCATCTCGGGTATAAAAAGTCCCATGTCCGATGTTCATGCACGGTCTGGCAGGGCTACTCTCTGTGACTGTCCTTTTGTCTTATTCCCAGCATTTGAGCGCATTGCCGTTGCGGGTTTATATACATAGCTGTGCTCCGCACGCTGTTTTATATACATAGCTGTGCTACGCACGCTGTTCTATATTGTAGCATCTGTGTTTCCCTGCACATTTTGTTCTGCGTATGGCGTTGCGGTTTTATATAATTTGTTTGTGAAATGTGACAGAAATATTGGTTCGCGCTTTATGAAAACTCTTGAGTTAGCTTCGCCTGACGCACATGAACCTTATGCTGCGCCGTGCGCAGCTTTCATGTTATAGTGTTTTTAATGGGTTTTTTTTGTGTGAAAATATGTTCTTATCGGAAATGAAACCTCTCTTTTTACTTTGTTTGGGTAATGTTTATTTTTGCCATATTTTATAATTTCTAAGAATGTTCTTGTTTTTCGCGGTGCGCGTAAGCCGCGAGGCTGATTTCCTGTGGGTATATGAGCTGTCGTTTTACCGCCAGAGCTCTCTTTCGTTGTCTCGGCGTCCTTCAGTGTGCTTGTCTCCGTTTCTGGGTGCCGACGCAAATATACGCACGTGCTCTCACATCCGCTGTTCTTGAACTCACGCTACAAACTGGTGCCCCGAGTGAGGAGTTCGACTGTTGGTCGTTTATCACAATGACTGAATCAGGTGAGAGCATTTTTGCTGTTCAGATTCGTGCGCCGCAATTCATGGACGCTTCCGCTGATGCTTGGTTTGCTATAGTTGAAGCCCAATTTCACATCAACCGGGTATCGAGTAGCGCGTCCAAATTCTTTCACGCACTGGCCAACCTCCCTCCAGAGGTAGTGACTAAGCTCCCGAGAGATGTTATGAGCTTGCAAGATTACGAGGCGTTAAAGGCCGCTGTTATCGCCATCAACGAGAGATCGAAACCCGAGCTTTTTGAGCAGCTCATCTCTCACACTCAGATGGTCGGTCGTCCGACTGCATTTTTGCAAGAGCTAATGAGTGTAGCCGCTAAAGTTGGGGTTGGTGAAGACCTAGTTAGACACAAATTTGTGCAAGCTCTACCATCAACTGCCGGCGTGGTGTTGGCGGCCCAACAGGACATTTCCCTCACCAAGTTGGGTAAATTGGCAGATGATTTAGTACCGCTGCTAAACAAGTGTGAGCGTGAGTCGCAGTGTTTTTCAGTGCGGGCATCTCGGGAAGTACCGTCGTCGACTGCCAGGACGTTGCAGTATAGTGCTGGTCCAGATGCTCAGCCAACTGCTCCAAGTGACCGCCGGCGATACAACTCTGGTTCAAACATGCGTCCTGAAGGTGACACTGGAGTACCGCGAGGTGTGCGACCGTTCAACAGAACTCAGCGACCATTGGTGTGTCGGGCGCACATATATTTTGGACCGAATGCTCGCACCTGCCGACATTGGTGCACGTGGCCTGATAAAAACCGAGCGCGTGTGCAGCCAGATTCTCGTCCTTCATCTCCGCAGCCGGCGGAAAACTGACGAGGCAGGTCGGAGTCGCTGCGGCCTCCGGTCTGCCACTCATACGAGTCGCAGTTGAGGCCGACAAGATAAAAAAGAATTTCATTGTCGACACAGGTGCAGGATTGTCTGTCGTTCCTCCATCGTGTGTGAGTCATACTACCGTGCAGCCGACTGCAGTTCGCCTGTCATCCGCTTCTGGTCAACATATCCGAGTTCACGGTGAGACTTACATGACCATTATTATACCGCATTTGAGAAGAAAGTTTTATTGGACGTTTGTGGTGGCTGACGTTGTCTTCCCCCTGTTGGGGCAGGATTTTTTGGCTTACCATGGGCTTCTGGTAGACTGTCGAGCCGGTAAACTACGTGATGGTACCACAAACTGTTGTACACCCATAACATTCACGAAGGGAAATGCCTGTAGTCTGGTGGTGAAAAACATCGATGATAGTCCGCGTCGCTTACGTCAGCTACTCGATGTTCATCCATCACTCACGGCGCCGCGTCAAATGCTAGACGAACCAGCTGAGCACGGGTTAAAACACGTGATTGACACCGGTAATTCTTGCCCAGTTTTCTCTTCACCACGGCGTCTCACTCCAGAACGCGAAGAAGCTGCCCGAAGGGAGTTCGATAAATTACTTCAGCAGGGTATCATACGGCCATCAAGCAGTCCGTGGTCATCACCGTTGCATTTGGTGGCTAAAAATACTCCAGGCGAATTCAGAGTGACAGGAGATTACCGCGCGCTCAATGTGAAAACTGTACCGGACCGCTACCCATTGCCGCATATACACGACCTGTCCAACAAGCTGAGAGGTAAGCGTGTATATTCCAAACTGGACATACTCAAGGCCTTCTATTTCATCCCGATGGCCCCTGAAGACACAAAAAAGACAGCCGTAACAACACCTTTTGGCTTATTCGAGTACATGTACATGCCACTGGGGCTTAGAAATGCCTCCGCTACGTTTCAACATTTCATGGATACGATCTTTCGCGATGTTTCCTGTGTGTTCGTGTACTTGGATGATCTACTCGTGTATTCAGAGACGGAGGACCAACATTATAAAGATCTACATGCAGTGTTCAGCATCTTGGAGAGATACCAGCTACGCTTGTCGGTGGAGAAATGTCGATTCTGCGTCAACTCTGTCACCTTCCTCGGCCATCATGTATCACCTGATGGTGTCTCACCGCCGCCAGAACGAGTCGACACTATCATCCAAATGGATCGACCGGCGGACTCCCAGGGTCTTCGGCGGTATCTTGGCATGCTGGGGTACTATCGACGAATGATGCCGAACTTCGCCGATACTGTGTTTCCGTTGTCTGAGCTGATGCGAACACAGCCCAAATCAAAACAATTGGATTGGAATGAGGCTGCTGACAACGCGTTCGAGGCCAGTAAAGTCATGCTGAGCAATGCTTGCCAGCTTCCTCATCCATGTCCGCAGTCACAGGATTTCATCCTAGTGACTGATGCATCGAGTCGAGCGGTTGGGGCCGCACTCCACCAGATGGTGGACGGCGAGGCGAAACCGATCTCGTTTTTCTCTCGCAAATTGTCTGCCACAGAACAGCGCTACTCCACCTACGACAGAGAGTTGTTGGCGGCGTATCTGGCCGTTGTACATTTCCGCCATTGCATTGAAGGCAGGTCAGTCACACTCATGACAGACCACAAGCCCATGATCACAGCTTTCCGTAGTCAGCGACCGGCTAAGCTGGATCGCCAGCAGCGCCACTGGGGACTTATCACTGAGTATGTAGCCGACGTGCAGTACATTCGTGGCTGTAAAAATGTGGTCGCGGATTGTCTGTCACGATCTATCAACAGTGTACACGTCGATGTTTTTGATTTACCTGCAATTGCAGCAGCACAGGCATCTGACGAGGAAACCATCGTCGCCACTGACAGACTGAAGGCCATCAAAATCTCGGGAGATCAAGTGTTGTGGTGTGACGTGTCGACGCCCCATCCTCGACCGTATGTACCAAAGACATGCCGACGTGGTGTATTCGATCTCCTTCATCAGCCGTCACATCCCGGTCGACTGTCAACATGTAAGCTCATCAAGCAGCGTTACATCTGGCCTCACATGGACAGAGACATCCAGCAGTGGGTAAAAGACTGTCAGAACTGTCAACAAGCGAAGATTCACCGACATACAAAAACCACACTGAGTGAATTCACACCAGCCGCCGCACGATTTGAAATCGTGCACATTGATTTAGTAGGTCCTCTGCCGCCACAGCTGCCACCTGGTCAGCCGTTCGCACGCCCGTATCGGTACATACTGACGTGCATTGATCGTGCTACCCGGTGGCTCGAAGCAGCTCCTCTCTGTGAAATCACTGCAGCATCAGTCGCCAGGGCATTCATGAGCACGTGGATATCTCGCTTCGGTGTCCCAGTTTATCTGGTGACGGATCGAGGATCCCAATTCGAGTCTGAGCTGTTCCGGGAATTGTCTTCGCTCGTCGGATTTCACCGTCTTCGCACGACAGCTTATCATCCACAGGGCAACGGCTTGGTGGAGCGGAGTCACCGAGTGCTGAAAACTGCCATCACTGCGCGTCGTCAGGACTGGTTGTCTGCTCTGCCTGTTGTGCTGCTGGGAATGAGGATGGTTCCTGCTCGTGACGGTGTCGCACCTTTCACAGCTGTAACGGGCAGTCAGTTACTGTGTCCCAAACCGCTTGTGGAGCCAGACGCGCCATCACGCGATCAGCAAGAGTTCGTGAAGGAGCTGGCGACACGGATGACCGAGATCGACTTCTTCCACCTTTCTGAAGGCTCTCACCATGGTCCACTCAAGACTCATGTGCCTAAAGACCTGGCAAAGTGCACGCATGTATGGGTGCGTGTGGATCGTGTGCGGCGCCCGTTACAGGCCCCGTATCGCGGACCATGTAAAGTCTTGAAGCGCTCACCTAATCATATCATATCATATCATGGCATATCATATATGTGAGTTCAAGACCAGCGGATGTGAGAGCACGTGCGTATATTTGCGTCGGCACCCAGAAACGGAGACAAGCACACTGAAGGACGCCGAGACAACGAAAGAGAGCTCTGGCGGTAAAACGACAGCTCATATACCCACAGGAAATCAGCCTCGCGGCTTACGCGCACCGCGAAAAACAAGAACATTCTTAGAAATTATAAAATATGGCAAAAATAAACATTACCCAAACAAAGTAAAAAGAGAGGTTTCATTTCCGATAAGAACATATTTTCACACAAAAAAAACCCATTAAAAACACTATAACATGAAAGCTGCGCACGGCGCAGCATAAGGTTCATGTGCGTCAGGCGAAGCTAACTCAAGAGTTTTCATAAAGCGCGAACCAATATTTCTGTCACATTTCACAAACAAATTATATAAAACCGCAACGCCATACGCAGAACAAAATGTGCAGGGAAACACAGATGCTACAATATACATAGCTGTGCTACGCACGCTGTTTTATATACATAGCTGTGCTACGCACGCTGATCTGTTTATATAACTTTTCTGTTTATATAATTTGTTTATATAATTGAATTATAATCGTTGAGTGATTATATATATCGTGTAAATTGTTGTCTTAGTGTATTTTGGTAGCATGCCATTAATGGCAGTGTTACAAGTCTACACTCACTTCTTTTTCCCGCTCTCCTAAATCCCTCTGGTCTTCCTTAAACTCCCTATGTGGTCTTCGTTCTCCTTCCTCTTCATGTTCTCTATCGGCATCGCAGTTCTCATCTGTTTTCTCTGCCAAAATTGATTCTGTTCTTTCTACTGTTCCTCCCACTATCTCAACTCTCTCACATACCGCTTCCTCTCAATCTCTCCCTTCGTTCTCACTCCTCAACCTATCAATAATTGTTTCTCCATTATCCAAAATCAAGATCTCCCAATCCCCTGCTGACTATTAACTTTTGTGTAATTCACGAATCT
This sequence comes from Sacculina carcini, assembly GCA_916048095.2. Lineage (NCBI taxonomy): Eukaryota > Metazoa > Arthropoda > Thecostraca > Sacculinidae > Sacculina > Sacculina carcini. The sequence goes on from OU696584.1 coordinate 4,279,583, forward strand.
CTTCCTTCGTTTGCTCCTTACTTCCTTCATCTTATCGATTTCTCTTTTCTCCATGACATCTTTTTGGCGGATAAACACGCTATTGTTCGTCCTATTTAAAAAACCTACACTTTATCCTACTGTTCTTAGCAATTACCGTCCTATCTCACTCCTCAGTCTTCCTTCTAAGCTTATTGAGCGCGCCATTTTCCTTCAACTCTCACCTTACATATGCCAATCCCTTGGTCCTTGTCAATCCGGTTTCCGTTCCTCTCATTCTGCTGAATCAGTCTTAATTTTACTTTGCAATGATGTTATATTTCACTTCTCTTCCCGTCGCTCAGTTCTGCTTGTTCTCCTTGACCTGTCTTCTGTCATCGATATCGTAAATCATTCCATCCTCGTTCGTGATGTTACCTCCCTTGGTGTGACTTCCACTGCTCTTCCCCTCCTCCAATCTTATGTTGATGGTGGGAGCTACTCTGTTAGTTAGTTTCAACACTTCCTATTCTGATCCTGTTAGTCTACGTTCTGACATTCCTCAGGGTTCTGTTCTTGGTCCCATATTGTTTAATCTATATATGTCTTCTCTCTGTCCTTTTTTTCGTCAGCATTCCATTACTTTCAAAGTCTACGCTGATGACATACAATTCCTTCTTCCACTTCCACTTCATCAATCGTAGTTTCTCTCTGACTTGCTCTCTGAAATTTCTTCCTGGGCTGCGTCTCGTCAACTATTTCTAAACACTTCTAAATCTGAATTTCTTGTCTTTCACCCTCCTCGTCTCTTTCCAACACTCCTTCCTTGTCCCATTTCATCCTCTGTTCGCAATCTTGGTGTTATATTTTTTAATCTCTCTCATTCTCGGACAATATCACCTCTGTTGCTCGCACTTGTCGTCTTATTCTCATTTAAACTGCCACAATACCTCACCTCAACACATCACAATACACCACAACACCACAATACCTCACCGGCCCCAAATCATCCAAGTAAAACACACCAACAACTGAAGACGCAACTGTATTTTCCAGAAAAACACACACAAAGTACAAACTATAGACACACACACACACACGTAGACACATACACACACGCTACATGCCAGATTACCAACTCATACACTGTGAATGAGTGTGAGTGTGTGTGTGCGACAGGGAGAGAGGGGGAGAGAGGGTATATGTAAAAGAGCATGAGAGCGTATGGCTCGCCGCTGTTCATCTGCTGGAGGCCGAGCTGGAGCGAGACCTGCCCCCCCGCGAGTCCAGACTGCGACTGCGAGTGCGCGTGCGACTGCGACGATTGCGGTGTTGTCGTGCACTGTCGCGACGCCGCCGCGTCTTGCGTCTGTCAGCGTCGCTGTCACTGCGCGAGCCGGCGCGACGAGCTGATGAGCGAGGTGGCGGCGACGAGCGACGATATCGTGACGATACGGGTGGCAGTGGAGAACGACGGCGATAACTGCACAAACACACACACACACACACATACATAGTTTTGTTGTGACATTGACACTGAAAGGTTGTGTTTGTGCGTGAAGTCGATTGTGTGAGCCGAGTCGAGTAACTATGGACACTCAAGTGATACAGACAATGCTTGAGGCACAGGAGCGGGCTTTAAGGTCTGCTCTGGTGTTGGTGGTCCAGCAGCAAGATCGCTGGATCGTGATTGCGGAGTCCACCATCAAAGAACTGGAGATGAGTTATGGCTATATGTGGAGTATGGCCCGACACTTCTTCTTATATATATTAACGATATTATAAATTATATTAGTAAATCTGACTTCCAACTTTATGCCGACGACACTGCCATGGTAATTACAAATAAAGATATTGATCTCCTGCACGAAAATGTTCATAGAGAATTGATGAATTGTGGTCGCATGGATTCAAGCTAACAAGCTAACGTTGAATATTTCCAAATCCAACTATATTTTGTTCCAGAATAGATCGTTGAGCTACTCGATACCACCAATTTCTATTAATGATAGATTTGTTCTGCCAGTGAAATTTACGAAATTTTTGGGAGTACGAGGGGGGATCAAAAAGTGTTGGCAACAGTGTAATAAAGCCATATGAAAAAATTTAATCATTTAATTTAATCATTTAATGATTTTACAGACCTTCCACACATTCTCCTCCGTTTTTACATACTTTTGCAAAAATTCAATCTACTTAATCTACTAATCTACAATTGCAAATTCAATCTACTTAATTTCACTTCCATACACAAACTATTCACCATGTTACTAATATTTCGTGACCTACATCGAGGCAGCACGTTCCAAATAAGAGCTAACGTCTCACATACACGCAGTAACAACCTGGACATTTCATGTCCTGCGTTCAGAACTATGTTGTTCAAAAATAGTATTTATCATTTTGTCCCGAATCTGTTCAATAGTCTTCCTCAACATTTGAAATCTCTTCCAGCTACAAATAAATCACTGATCAAAAAGTATATAAATAAATATTTGTAGGATTTAGTGTATTCAGTCTCTACATTACACTTTCAAAGTATTCATAGGAGATTTAATTCGCAGTTTAGCTTGAGCGATTTCTGTTTACTGTGTGTGTATGCTTCTGATAATTTGTGTTTGTACTTTTGGATGAATGATATATAATCCCACTGTGCATAGTATTGTCTTTTCCATTGTCACATTGTCCAAAGCCTTCACGTCTGCTATTTTACTAACTTTCATGTTCGCTAAGGAGCTCATGCTCGGCGGACATTTGTCACCTTGATTTGTTCTTATTTTGTTATTATTGTATTGTTTGTGTGACAATACAAATACAAATTTACACACACGTGACATGCAATGCCACCATTTTGCCTGATAAAATACTGAGCATTATACTATCACAATGATAGCAGCAATAACACATGCCACCTTGACAAACTCGCTAATTGCAAAGAGAACCGGATTCTGTGAATCAGCCTGTCCACGCGCAAATGCGCTAGCAAGCCATATACAAAAACACTGTATGTACTGAATGTGTATGTATGCGTGTGTGTGTGTGTGTGTGTGTGTGTGTGTAAGAGACCGTGGCGGTGGCAGGTTATAGCGGCCGGGAGGTCGGCGGTAGGACAGCAGTGGTGGAGGCGAGCGCCTCACAATAGCTCGAGCACGGGGCAGTAATATGGGCGCACATGTCACCTCCTGGCCATCAATCTGACACACACACACACATACACACACATACATTCGTTGAACCGATGCAATGGTGTTAAAAAGGTTAAATGCCCAAGTGGCAGCTGCTACACGGGAAGAAGCCGAAGCTTATGAACACACAGGTGTGCCCCGTGCAGCTCGCTGTCACCGCAGAACCGACCCTCTCCACGCTATGGCGCCACAAGGACGTAAGACGTATTAGAGAGGGCCACCTCCCCAGAATGCATGGCACAACTCATGACTGATATCTGGTACCATCATTTTCTGCTGGGTGGACAGGGGCTGTGGGATTGTAGAATTCGCCCAATCAAATTCTGCTCCGCCGGGTTTCGAACCACGGACCTCCCGCTTGTGAGGCGGGTGTGCTCACAACTGCACCACGGAGGCCACAAATACCACAAAAATCATATCACAAAAATATCATACCACAAAAATAGGCCTACGCTCGCGGGGCGTTTTCAACGGTACACATGGACACAATCATAAGCTACGTTTTTGTTACGTTTATCATGTTGAAAGTGTATGTCTCACGCTTGACATGTGTGTGTGTGTGTGTGTGTCAGACTAGGAGCGTGTAGGTGAGGCGGCGCGAATAATGTGAGACATGATTGCATATTGCTACTGCGGCTGTTCACTGTTGGATGACAATGAGACATATCATGTTTGTAAAGTGATCGCATCACGCGACAACCAGCCGTCACAAATATAACAACACACACACACACACAGACACACACACACCTCTGATCTGACTAGTCTTGTGGTTTATATAACTTATGAATTCCTGTGCGTATTTATATTTGTTCTGTTTTCCGTGTTTTGTATTGTGGACAATACACTATGAACTGAACTGAACATACATAAACACACACACACTCTCTCAATGACAAACACACACACACACACACCTGGCCGCCGTCCATGTGTTTCATGGCAGTTTCGGCGGCGTCGGCCGTCTCGTACTCGACATAGCAGAAGCCGCGATTCAGATTCGAGTGAAAACGCTCCGATGGAATGTCGACCATTTTGATGGTGCCGTACGACGCGAATATCTCCTGTATGTGCGCCTGAAAGTGTGTGTGTGTGTGTGTGTGTGTGTGCAACAGTACACACAGTACATTAATATGAGATAATATCCGATTTCTGAGTGAACAATACTAGAACTTTGAGTATGCGGCGCACCCCATGACATTTGATAATTGTGTCACTGAGTAATTACATCATCAATTGTGTCACTGAGTAATTACATCATCAATTGTGTCACTGAGTAATTACATCATCAATTATGTCACTGAGTAATTACATCATCAATTATGTCAGACAGTCATTATGTGAGTTATGTCAGTAAGTAATTGTGGGTTATTATGTCAGTGAGTAATTATGTGAGTTAGTGTGTCGGTGAGTAATTATATTAGTAACTGTATCAGTGAGTAACTACGCTGTGAGGCAGGCAATTGTACAATGAGTGGACTGTTACCTTAGTCACGTTGCGAGTTAGATGTCCTACGTGAATTTTGACCGGCTTGGGCGGCGTGGGCGAGCGACGTGGCTGTCGTCGTGGCGAGCGTGAGCGGGGACTGCGGGACCGGGCCCTGCCGCGGCTGCCACCGCCACCTGCCGCCGCCGCCGGGCGTCGTCTGTCCTCGTGGTCGCTGGAGCGGCCTCCACCGCCGCCGCGACGTCGGCCGCGTCCTCGACGACTCACCGACGACGCCGACGACGACGACGAAGACGACGAAGACGTGGACGACGAGCTGCTCGAGCGAGAACCGCTAGATGATCCGCTGCCTGATGAACTAGAACTGCCAGACGAACTGCCAGACGAACTGGCAACAACACACGCACGTGCACACCGTGTGAACCCGAGTCACGTATGCCGCTTGTGAGCTTGTTTGTGTGCACGTGTGTGAGTGTATAGATCTGCTGTAAATCCAGTTGTATCTGCAACACTATATCAAATACCGCTAAAACGAGCCCTTTCAGGTGATTACAATCTGGTTGCATCCAGTCTACTATAATGAGCTATCATATTATAAGAGCATATTGAAATTTATCATATCGAGGGTCTTGTATCGAGCCGCCAAACATGACCAATAGACTGACGCTCACTAAATGAACCAGCAATATGTGACATCAGTGTTACTTGCTCTAACATCTTACGCATAAACATATTGTCAACAAGACACGCCAAAAAGACACGCCTATCCCTATATAAAAGATGAAAATCTCCACCAGTACTACTGAACACTGTCGAACCGTCCCAATTCACAGGCCGTTTGGTGAACATCCCCACATTCTAGATCCATTCACGCCTAGCCTCTTTGTCTCCACATGAAACATCATTGGTTCTGTCACAGATCACTAGTACTAGCTTCAAGCGTTACGCACACACCCAAACAATCGGCACCGCCAGTCAATGCCCACCTGCCACTGGAGGCACTGCCGCTGTGGCCGCGCTTCTTGCGCTGCTTTGCGCGATCGGCAGTTTTCTTTTTGGAGCGGCCGCGGCGCTCGTCCTTGTTGTTATTGTTGGTGCTGTTGGCAGTTGCCGCCGCCGTGCCTGCTGCCGAGCCGGATTCGGCAGGCTTTCTCTTGCTCTTATCATTGTCCGAATCGGAGCGATCGCTGCCACTGCTGCTGCTGCTTGACGAATCGCGCGCCCTAGACATGACGAGCGAAAACATGCATGCAGCAATGAAACTACAAAAAACACGATACATACGTATATAAATTCAAGCTAAACGATGGAAAAATTAACGAAAATAATATTAAATCAGAGTTTCATACTACTGTAATCACCGTTCACAATCAAGTTCGATAATACAATTATACACTGTATGTCTTCATAAGCATGAAAGGAGCTGCGAGAATTATATTACCCATGGTCAACGGGCTAAAACAGGCGGACACCACGTTCAATTAAGAAATAGCACCAGACAACAAACAGGTCCCAGCGGAAAATTAAGCAACACTTCAGGTAGAGAATCAATATGCAACTATATATCACTTTATCTATTAAGCACGTAAGACTGATTTACATTAATGTGTAATGAAATAATCCATAAGCTCTAGCTGAATAAAAATTAAAAGCCTACATTTCCGAAATAGCAGTTGCACGAGACAACGCCGAACAAGCGAGTCACCGGGTGTTATGACGATCCAGAGACGAAGTGCAGAAACAGCGAAATAAAAAATAAGAAGGGTCAGCAAGATATACAAAATAACTAATTAATCAGCTCAATATTCGATTAATTGTTGATACGCGTAGATATACCCATTAAAAAAAATATTGGTCCCAACAAAATTGTGGTGGCTTGGTGAGGCTAGGCAACAATGTGGACAATTCAGATCGACGAAAGCTCATAAATGGCATACAGTGGACACGAAAACCAGCAGAATGTCGCATGTCTTCAATGTGCCTGTGCGTATGCGCATGTGCCATGATGTGCATATATGCATCGCACATATACACACACATGCACACGTGAAGTTTGAGTGCAATAAAGGAAATAAAATATGGTTAGCTGAATGAAATCAAGGTTTAGCGAAAGAAGTGTGTATCGAAAACAAAAAACAAGGATATATTCAGACAGGCGCGCGTGGGCATCAATGCTCCACGCGCGCCTACAAGAGTTCGTCACACCACCACACTTAGAACACGACTCCTAGCTCACACCGTGACACACGGGAGCACACACGGACACACATACACACGCACAGTCCTCACGCCCTCCGCCCCAGCCAATCAGCGGCGAGCCGGTCAACCTCTCGCCGCCGCGGGGCATGCGCACTTCACCAAACGCATACATACAAACACACCGAAACAAATACACACACACGCTCATACACTCTCGCACGCAATATACAATTAAACTATACACGATCACACATGGACACACTAACACATTCACGCACTCACAATCTTTCACACACACTCTCTCTCACTACACACGATCACACCACACCTCCACCTGTTTTTAAAGAAACATGAATCAACAAAAAACCGCCAACCGAGCAAACCAGGAAAAATGAACCAATAAAGAAAATCTAATTCGACGGCGGCCTCCACCAGATGCACACACCTTGGCTGCGGCGAAGCACAACACGCCAGGCC